>OV884011.1:186968362-187299145 GCA_930367205.1 Acanthosoma haemorrhoidale
AATTAAGGCTGAAGAGTTAATTAATTGTATTCAATGATAGTATAACAATAAAGTTTTATTCATTTTGTATTAGTTTCACTTTTTTTTAAAAGCACGTTTACATATATAAGTAAATTTCCGGCACGCTGTACCGTTACGCGTCATCCAATTGGCTCGTAAAACCGTTTAGGTTGCCCAGTGACCATCTAGATAAACTGTATATGTCTGCCACAAGAGTATACAAGACGTCGAATATTATCAATACATAATTAAATAATGCTTTTGAGCGTAAACTATTAGTGATTAGTAATATTTATTATTTTATTTTAAACAGGTATTAAATAAATCCTGATAGACCACAATATACGAAATTGTGCCAGCGCTTTTTCCAATCTTCGAAGCATTTTTCAAACTCACTTTTCGATATAGCTCCTGCTCCATCAGCGATTCTTCTTTTGACTCGTACGTTCAAGGCTTTTTCAACTTCGGACACAAAATGAAATGCATGGGAGCCATGTCCGGTGAATACGGTGGCTGAGGTAACCCAGCAGCGTTGTTTTGTGCTAAAAAATTACGAACAATCAGTGAGGTGTGAGCGGGAGCGTTATCGTGATGCGATTTCCACGAACCTTCTGGCAGGATGATGTACAACGCCATTGAAATCGAACAAAAGAGTTAGAAGAACCTTCACTTTTGATCGAACTTGTTGAACTTTTTTCGATCTTGGCTAGTTACGGAAGCCAACAAGTCAGCAGCTAGCACAGCTGTTACCCAGATGACACTTGACCAGATGAGGCAACCCTCATTTATCACTGACACAGGCCTTGTTATGGAAACACTAATTCATCCTTCCCTAAGCAATGGCCCAGATGACGACCACCGAGGAGGCATGATCCATTTCTTCCTATATAAACCTTCCTTTTACCCCTCCTCACTCAGTCACACTCTCTCTTCCCGCTTAGACGTAAGACAGTATCTAAACATTTTACCTCGTTGTACTTATAAATAAATTCTTTTTGAAAAGTCTATCAGTATAAAACTCTTTAAGTGGCTCTTCAGGCCGCTTCCATTGCGAAGATGGCACCTTGGTTTCCACGCCATCCCCACAAGTTTTTGGCTCGTACGAATACGGTTATTGAATGGTCAAGTAGACGAACTTGAGGCTGTTAGATTGCACGCCTTGCCGAGGGAAGAAAAAAAAATATTGAAGATAAAATTCAATGCGACCGGACGAAATAGGATCACAAATAGAGGAAGCTACAGACTCAGTAATGGATTGCATCTGCTCCTAAATCCTAGGGCTGACGTAGTAGAGTCCCATCCAATCATCTTAATAGCATTCTCCAACTGTTGAGAAATTTCATCAGAGAAGACTGGGTGTTATAACAACATTTCATATTCCATGTTCTATTCGAGTCTCCAAGAAATGGTCAAGCTACAGACTTGTACTACTTGGAACGACAAAAATTTGGCCAGGCTTAGCTCCAGCCAAATAAAGTTTAAAGAAGGCATAAAACTATAAGGATATTTTCTGTTATCGTCAAAAATAGAAAAGATTTTATAAGTTTGAAAATGAAAGATCTATTGTAAATAGATAAGGCGTGGGATCCATGCAGAGGCCACTATCTTCACTCAAGTCCTGAGCGTCTGTGGCTCCCTTGCTCTCTGGTCTTTACCACGAGAGCTACCACTACCCTCAACGTTTCTACCAGCTCACTAGGAGAGAACATGGGGGCTCTTGATCAGATTGTGTACTCCATATTGCACGAATGTTTAGAAATGAGTGTGAACGGTACATTTTGAGTGTATGAGCTCTTAAATAAGTGATTTGTATTCTTACAAACAAAATCAATAAACATTATTTTAAATAAATTCCCATTTTCTAATAATAAATAGTTGCCCCCCCTGCTTTTCGCGCCTTTCCTCCACCATTATTATATTTCGATTTTATATAACTTGTACGATTATTTGACTCTTTAAACAAATAAATTAACTTTGGCGCAAACAATCCTAGCTGAGTAAAATAAATCTTCCTCACTAAACAGATTGAAATGAATTATGCAGGCGGTTATAAGCCGGAACCTTTTGTGCCTTTAAACTGTTATTAATAGCAGTTCTGGGTCCTGTCACATCGCTCGAGGGGGAGTAACAGGCAAGGGTAGAATATCAAATTTATTACAATACAATTATGTATAAATATTAGTTTTGTCGTCATACATTAAGTAAATTAGGTATACTTGATCAGTTCAAATACTAATATAACAAAACCCCTGGCTGACACCAAGTTTGTTTTTGGTTAATCATGGTAAGTATGGGGAAACCCCATTATGACTAGTCTTATTCGCGTTAGACTTGAATAAATCAGCCTATTTTCTGAAATCAATTTATTTCCCATTTATACAATAATAATCTTTATGCATAAATAAAGTCTTAGAAGTACGCATAAATTAATAAAATAAGAATAATAACACGTAACGACAAAAAATAGAGAAAAAAAACAGCAGCAATGACAGCTAGCTAATAATTGAAACACACTTTCTTTATAATATATTCTCACCCTGTTTAAATTTATCTACAAATTTTCTCTATAAAATGTCTAGATTATAATTAGGTTTGGATACTTCGTGCTACTTAACAGTGTTTGTCAAATATTATTCTTAGTAACTTATTTTGTATTATTTTAAGTTCCCTAATATTAACTGCCTAAGTTCCATTAGGTGCTACGTAAGCTAATATAGTGTTTACTAAGGAACTATAAATTATTAGTTTAGTGAGATTATTAAGTTTAGAATTTCTCTTGATAAATGGGAAAAGTATATACATAAATATGTAAGACAATTATTGAAGGTGGGAGAGAATAAACTGAATTCAGTTTCTCTGTAAAGAAATCAAGCAAGTTTATTCACTATATTTTATATTATCACAATTATTCATATTATTCACACAATCTTACCAGTATATAAAGACACGACAATTACAGTATATAATTATCACTTTTCCATTCACACTCTAATTACAACTTTAGTTACTTAATGTAACCTTTCTCTATCCTCTCACTTTTTAGAATCTTGCTGATAGCTCCATCTAGTGGTGGTCAGTACAAGCAGCGTGGCAAATTCAAATTAAAGAGAGTACACTTTCTTTACATATATATATATATATACATGGTATGATATCTTTCAAAATCGAATTTTAAATATAATTTAGTCAATGAACAGTTAAAACGATTCCATAATAAAAATATTCAAATTATCTTGTCTTCATTAATCAATTATATTAAATATTGAATCCTTTGGTTAAATGTGAAATAGTTTAAGAAGAGTGAAATCACGGAGAAGTGATATTTGTTTCATGTTAGAGTCAATTAATTAGAACGTTGAATTTATGACGGGTCTTGCCGACATGGGCCGAGAACAGGTACCGGAAGAATGACGTCAGTATTAAGTCACTTAATACTATGTACAGTTCTTACATCAGATGGCAGCAGCAGCGACCGACCCGACTTAACTATTTTTCAACTCCAACATATGGGAGGAGAAAGAACCACCAATGACATTTGAGAACAGAAAGCGAAAAAACGAAAGTAAACGAGGAAAGTGGTCTTCGATCTCCGGAGTCGAATCAACACCTTAATTCTATCAACAATACCAGAGGACGCTTTTCACAAAACTTCCTAAGCGCACAAATTTATTTAAGAGAATATTATTCAAAGACAATTATATGGTGGTTTTTAATTTTTGACTTTAACTTGTTAAATTGTTTAACGTAATTTTCTCATAGCCCCTTTAAATTTCCAGATAATTATAGATCCTCTGGTGAATCTATTTACAAATTATTTTTGTATTTCCTATAGCATCACTACGTTATATACAGGTTTTGTTAATTTATAGAAATTATATAATGAATAAACAAGTATAATGATATACATTATACGTGACTCGACTAAACTGACTAATAAAGGTGATGGGGCTCACCTTTTTGATCAACCTTAAAACTAACTTACATACTAATTCTTATCCTAATTTTCCCCCGACAGTCTGTTGCCATCGATGCAGACGGGGCCATAGTGTTAAACACTGGGTTTGTCAGGTGCTGCAACGAGTCAAAAAACTTAATGTGTCTCCGGCGGATGAGCTCACCCACCGACGGCACACCAAGCAACGGGTGCAGGTCAGCGTTCTTCAACCTCTCGGAAGAGGTATGTCGGACCAGATTTCACATGATTCCATTCTGGAAGTGTTGGAGACATTTGGCTGTATTGTCAGTCAAGTAAGTAAATAGCGGGGCACCGTACAGCAGAGCTGGCCGGAAGACACATTTATATATCATCAATTTGAGGTTGGGTGAAGTTAGCAAGTGCGATAGCCGGTAAGACCTGTGTCGTTCTTTTTTCTATTTTATTACTAAAATGAGTAGAGAAATGGAGATGCCTATCCATTTTTATACCCAGATAGTGCATTGAGAAACCTGGTGAGTTCTCTTGCCCTCTTATGCTATACGATTTTGGCAAGGATTTTTCCCCCTTTTTTTTTTTATTTATAATACTAATTTTGTGTTATAGTTTGCAATTCATTTCAAACCATCGATATAAGTATACAATAAATAGTAATAATTAATCCAGTTCTTGATAACGATTTCCTAAATTTCCTATTTATTATAGAATATTATTATTGTATCCTCTTGTCCAATAATTAACCCTAATTAAACATAACTTTAAATCAACACACGACCAAGATTATTAGTAAAGTAATTAATAAAAGTAAATTACAGTAAAAAAAAATTTCATTTTATAAAAATCATTTATAAAATAAAAAAAGAAAAGACAAGAGGGGTTCATGTAATAATAATAATAATAATAAAATATTATATATATATATATTATATATAGTTGTTAGTTGGTGGAAGCCTAAAGAAAGAACTCCAGGCGCTGAGTGATACAGTACCGCACGACAGGAGTCCCTTTGTTACCCATGTCCACATTATATTCAATGTGCATTACAACCATCAACATTCAACACGAATGCATTTAAACTTCTGTGCATGCAGTATTGTTGCTTTCTGTTGACGCGTTTCCGTTATGTTTCTTTTAAGATTCCTTGGTGAAGAGTGAGGTCTAGTTTAAACAGGGGCTTTCATTAAGCGCTTCCCATCTTTAAATTTAAATAAAACAAAGTGTGTGTGAGATATCATCGACATTTTTTATTCGTTTGAAAGGCCTATCGATGCTATTATGTATGGAATATAACATGGCGCAAATGTCCACCGCGGATTCGCTGGGTGGCGCGCATCCGAAATGTCCGATTTTCCACGACTGGCGCATAAATCATGCTGAATTTGACCGATGGCATGGGTTATGTTGGCTTTGAGGACCGCTGTGATTTGTGGCTTATTCGCATAGACCAGCGACTTAAGAAAACCCCACAAGAAAAAGTCTAACTCGGTCAAATCGCACGATCTCGGTGGCCAATTCACATCACCTCCACGTGAGATGACCACACGTCGTTGTCTATGTTCGTCCACCTTCAGCTCCTGGGTCAGTTGAATTTTGTACGGGTGCAGGCCCAAGTCATGACGCAAAATTCGCCAAGTTGTGGTCGGCGAAAGACCGAGTTCTTGTGAGCGACGCGAAATCGACTGCCTCGGATTCTCCTGCACACTCTCACGGACAGCGAAACGTTACCCGAACAGAACACCCATATTGTTAAAACAATTTTATCATTTTCACGTGTTGTTAAACGCTATATCCGTTCATGGTGATTTGGCAAAACGGACTGAATAAATGACAGGCAATTCGACAGATGCAGCTTCAACAATATGGCCGCTATCAACTGTCAAAATTAGGAAGTTCCTATTGGAAGACGCTTTATATTAGCGAAAATACTTACAGAGAAAAAAATTTATTCGGTTGCGAAAACTATTTTATCAACACTTTTTTTAGTGTTTCTTTAGTGACTTTTTGAAATATTAGTTAGAGAACTGAATAATCCGATACTGTACTGTAATATGATAGAAAAATGTTTTGATTACATAGAATTAATCTTTCATTTACTTTTTTTCAAGGTTGCTTTAATTTTCAGCACCTACTATGACATTTAAACTTTCATACTAAATATCAACCCTTCATATGAAAGGAAAGTTAGATTGAAAAATTGGGAATAAACTTTCTATGGCGGTTTTAATTTGATTTTACGAAATTATCCTTCACTTTAGGTCCAACACAAATTGACACATTAGTTTGATATTCTGCTAAATATGATAGAAAAATATACATTTTCAAACCACCGATTAATTTGTCATTAAGATAAATATTCCTCAATATGCCGCTAACGAAAATTATTATATATTGCCCTCTATAAATTTAAATACTATGTAAGGCAAAAATAAAACTTGCAAAGTTTCCCGAAGGGGAAGGAACTCCTGCGCGTGCCAATGTTTTTGAGCCATGCGCCATTCATTTTGCTATGCATCCTTCAATGCGTCCCCTTCTATAACGAATATTCCCACCTTTTGAATATTCTAAGCACTTTTCGATCGCAAAATTGAACAAATGCGGACATTTCTTTTGAACTCGAAGAGTTATTGAAAATGTAAAAAAAAAAAAGTCAGAATTTTGAAATTAGCTGTTCTACACAAGACGACAAGGCTATTTTTGTTCTCACTATTTAAAATATTTAAAGTAAAAATTTATTATTATTTGTGAACAATAATGCTTTATTTTATTCGACGATCTCAATCACTAAAAACATATTACTAATAAGCTTTTAAAAAAAAATATTCAAATCGACTGGAACGTTTATGTAAATGAGAAATTGTATTTGTGACCTAGGCCCCACTATTACTTATTTAGTGATTATTAATAATTAGTTGCAAAATATAAAATTACTTGTAAGCTCAGGACTCGAACCCAGGTCCTTCACAATATAAATTTTCCTATAGTAAAAAAAGAAGCAGATAGCGGGAACACACTGCAACCCTTTTAATTTTCCCGAGAGCTGATTTCCAAAGTTGAGGCATTATATTTAAAAAATATTATATAAATTATTTCTTAATATAAATTTAAAGTGTTCGCTGAAATTCCAGTAAGCGATCGATAACGAATAGCGACAAGTCGGAGGGAAACAGAATAAAAAGCGTCTCTTCCACAGTCAGACACAAACACTGCAGACAATGGAGGCTACGGCTCCAGGAACTGGAGAGAGATCAAAGGTAACCATGGCAACACAGCCTCTGGGAAGGCCTTACGACTATCTAGAGCCGGGGGATTGTAATAACAGTATAGCATTGTAATAGCGGCTTCCTAAGAACTTAATAATTACGCACTGCAGTGTGTACAGTATCAACCACAGAGCGTTAAATTAAAGACCCAAGTCATTTCAATAAAGATATTTCTTATCAAGTGACGCGGCTGACGGAGGAGCGTGGGGGAATTCCCAAGACTTCGCTTCCTCTTTCGCATGCAAGGGAGGTGACAACCATGTGGATTTTGGAGGCTGTTTGTGAATACTGTATGAATGAGCAAGTGAATGAAAATTGTAAATATGGTATGAATGAGATCATTTATGACAATTAATTATTGTCCAATAAGGCAAATTGTAATTTTATCATAATAAAGTTGTATATAAAAAAAATAAATAAATAGAAATATTTATAAGGATTAATGAAAAACGGTATGTACGCATCGTTTTCAAGTTATTTATTTATTTTGTATATATATTCTAAAACATATAATTTATCGAAAAAAAAACGGTAGTTAGGAAATTGATGCTTAGCCTAGCTCTTCCAATTAGTAGGTAAAATTGCCTTTGCAATCAACGATTATTACAAATAAACTCCTTTTCTGAGAATGCCTGTTGTGTTTCAGTATAATTGAGACACTAAAGGGCCGATCAGTTTTGATTTAAGTCTCTCTCTCTCTCCCCCCCTCTCTCTCTATCTCTCTCTCTTTGAGTAGAACTTCCGTTTAAGGCAGCAAGTTTGAGAGACTCTTCTTTGAAGTAAAGATTCGGAAGACCAATTTCAATCCGTTAATTACTAAAGCATGGTATAAAGCCGAGAGCTTGCCCTTAAAGGGAGAGAACAGTGGTTTCCGACCAAGAGTGCTAAGTCCGAAGAGGAAAAGTTGCAATCCAATCGTCAAAATAGATTGGGAGAGTTCTTCTTTCAACTAACCTTATCCTTGCTACGCTCAATTAAGCCAATCAAGGCAAAGAGAGAGCACAAAGTAAGTAATAAACTAAATGATTATTTAACTGTTCCTATTTTAAAATATCCTATATTTCGCTGCTGTATGGCAAGCACCTTTCGTGTTCATTTTGAGTTAAATGTTCTCAAAAGCAAAAAAAATGTAGTTACAGAGCCATTTTCCATCAGACTCATCCCTGTGCACCCTTGGCCTAGTCAGCTTCCAATCTCTTTACACGGTCTGGCTTGAGTTCCCAAAAAATCACCAGATCGTCAATATTTCATAGGAGGCTATGATAAAGGGTGTCCCAGAATTAAATTAAGATTTGATTTAAAATCTTAGAAAATACAGTTTTTAGTATTTTTGTTGTTATTTTTTTATTGAATTATAAAGTAAATAGGATAGGGTTATTTATGGAATAACACATCGGACGAATGGCCTCCACGACTTTGCTGGCACATACGCACTCTTTTGTCGAAATTTTCCATGACCATTTGGCATAAATGTGGTTGAATTTCCTCTTTTAATGCACGGGTGGATCCAGGCTTGTTGACATACACCTTTGACCTCAAATAACCCCATAAAAAGAAATCTAAAGGTGCTAAATCACACGATCTAGGGGGCCAATTCTAATCACCTGAACGATTACCGAAGAGTACACGACCTGGAAATGTCTCATGCAGTATTTGAATTATTTCATGGGCTGTATGGCATATGGCACCATCTTGTTGAAACCGCATATTGGCCACATCAATATCATTTAATTTCGGCACAAAGAACTGTGTTATGGATTTTCAACAACACTCTCACACTCTGCTTCGATATTGACATTTGAACGGCTTGTTTTTGGACGACCAGTGTGTTTAGTGTCTCCAACTGATCCAGTTTCCCTAAATGTTTCAATTAATCTCTTCACAGTTGATGAAGTCAAAACACTATTCCGACCATATTTTGTATGAAATCGAACTGCGGCCGCCAAACTTTCATTATTTTTGAGATAATGTTCAACAATAAAGACACGTTGTTCTATCGTGTAACGTTCCATTTTTACTAACCCTAAACTGTCAGCTGTCAAATTGTTTTTTTTTAGGGTTGCGAGCACTTTACTGCACAAATGGCGGCAAATTGAAATCTTGCGTTAATTCTGGGAGACCCTTTATATATATTGAGATGTATCGAATTGTTGGATGAAACTTGAAGAAGCTGCCAACAGGAGCGCTAATAGTGAGAATGTGCAGTCAAGGTGGGGAGCAACAAAGTTTTATTTAATATTTATTTTATATGAAAGCGTTTATCAATAACTTGTTCGTCAATAGTAATTGGTATGTTAGTAGGTTAATTTATTCAATTGACAAGATCAAATTCGTCATATTTCTAAGGCTAACTAAGCCTCTAATATTAATGTATGGTGTAAATAATTATAGTTTTGAAAGTGTGCGTTGTGTTTGGTCCAGGGTTAAAATTAATATTTTGGTTATATATTGCATATTTTATAATAAGGATTATACGCATGCAGGTATTATATGAGGAAGGCAGCGTTAAGAGGACAAGGCATGTAAAGTTGATAATAATTTGTCATTGTACAGCTAAAAAGGTTCATTGCAATATATTATTTTATCTGTCTGGATAACTCGTTGAAGTAGCTAATGTTTTTCCTGCGAACGAAGACTCAATTGCGTTCCACTTTACACTCCACCTCTCGTCACGACGTTCCGTTGTTGTCTGCCCTACTGTGCTGCCACCGCACAGGTCATACTGGTTCGGCGGATTTTAAAATTAATAAATACGATGAATCAAGGCGTGTTCTTTACATTTACGTTTATATTATATATACAATATATATTATTACTATTATTTTTTAATATATGGACGTCACCTCTGGCGATATCAAGAAATGTACGAATGTGAGGTGTTATCACATGATTTACATGTAGGCTAGTGGAGGCCTAGAAGATGCAAATGCGTAAGCTTGGTGAGGCCAATTGTCAGTCTAATTCTCAAGGTGTTGTCCCTTGTGACAGGTGTTCATGCACGTGACGTGCGTTCGTTCAAATATCTCTAAGGTTTATTAAACTTAGTTCTTTTCCATTCTACTCCTTAGTAGAATTTTTTATTTTCCTCGGAGGTGTCGTGGGCAATTCCAACGTGGGGAAGTGATCAGGAGGGATTAGGGTGGTTGGATAGGTTACTATGGAATTTTATGAACTTGGAAGGGATGAGTTTAAGGCTGAAGGGTGTATTAAGATCGTTATGAAGGGTTTTGTTGCTGACGTAATAAGAGACATTTACTATTGTTCTCAGGACTTTAATACATTGTTGAAGTTTAGTTTTAAACAATTTAACTATTATAATGACACAGGAAACAGGCGTAAGAAGATCTCCTCGTACCAATTCTCTCTCTTCGGGCTCGCCAAGAAATAAATCAACGCGGTTTTTTTTTTTTAACGAGGACGCCGGCACACATCCGATGACAAAAGTTATCGAGACCTGACGTCGACAAAGGGCTATGCGCTTAATGAGCGTATTGAAATATGTCAAAAACAGGAGTCGGGAAAGCCTGGATTGGGGTTTTGGGGGTTTGAAGGATATCCCGCAGGAATCGGCCAATTACACAGGGACAATAAGCTAACCTTTAGCGGCCGTTGACAGACGAACAATTGACTCTTGTTCGGGGTAGGCGAGCCGGAAAACCACCCCCTTTACAAGTAAATAAACCAAACCGTCCTGCTCAACTATGCGCTACGACTTGAGCGGTTAGAGGCTCTTGTCATAGTAGTTTAATGTTGAATTTAATCCGAAAAAAATCTAAACTAAACTGAAAAAACTTCTAGCCCTTACTGTTTTCACATTTATATTTTAAGTCATAATTTAAGTAACTGCATATTTACTAATATATGTATTAATCCAATAAACCAGAATGTATTGTCTGTGGGGGCAATGGGACGTCCTTCGAAGTGGTCTGTACAGTTGTCCAAAGCGCCTCTTTAGTTCTTGTCTTTTTAGCCTCGTGTGTGGGTTCCATGTCAGCCTTGTGTCGAGATGGACACTGTTGATTATGAGTTCAAGAATTTAGGGTATATTAAAATAGTTATGAAGGGTCAATTATAATCTATTGAAGATAAACTACCTTGATTAGTCAAATGTTATACTCAGACAATTATTTTGTATTTTTAGAAGTTCGGTGACATTGGTATAGCTAAACTCAAAACAGGGCGTTGCTCAGAATTTCTAATGATAAATGGGTAAAGGATAGATTAAAATTTCAACGGACGATCAATCAATATATACCCTTTTCAAAAACAATCTATCAAGCAACTAAATTTTTAATACAATTTATAAGAAGCCAAATAAACCAAATTGTATTGAAAAGTATATAGTCTGTACATGTTTGAAAGTGAAGCACTTCGGATTTTATGCCATACACGGATACTGCAGAAGGCTACCTCTCCTTGACATTTATTCCTTTATTGTGCTAAAATTACAATCTGCCTTTTATAAGGCAATAAGTAATTAAGATAAATGCTCTCATTCATACCATATTTACAGTTAATCATTCATTCGCTCATTCATACAATATTTACAGACAGCCCAGAGACCCCCCAAATCCACCGCGAAGAGAAAGCGGAGTCCCGGGAAGTCCCCCACGCTCCTCCGTCAGCCACGTCACCGGATACTAGCCAGTGGAGGGTGACCAAGAGCGCGAGAGCCACAGACGCTCAGGACATGATTGGAGAAACTGGCCATTGCCAGGACTCCCACTGTCACGCGTTTATAGCAGGTCACGAGGCCACTGCCGTTTCAGTCTCCAAGGAGGATTATAGGGATGAGTGGCGCAGTGCAATGACTGTGCTACAGGATTAGGGTGGTTGGAAAGGCTACTGTGCAATTTCATAAACTTGGAAGGGATGAGTTCTAGAATGTAGGGTATATTAAGGTCGTTATGAAGGGTTTTGCTGCTGACATAATAAGGGGCATTTACTATTGTTCTCAGGTCTTTTGATTGAAAGGATTGGATACGCTTGATGTTCGATTTTTTTGCTGTCCCCCATAGCTCTATTCCGTATGTCCAGATTACCTCTCCTTGAACATAAACAACATGATTCGCAGAGAACACACCCCGGGGAACAGAAGAACATCCTATCACCTCTGCCAACAATGTTCCTCTTACTTCTCACACGACCGCTTGACACCACCGTCAAGTGAGCAAATCGCGAACAAGGCCCTCATATGTAATACTGAATAGGTTTAATTATAACAAGATGGCTACGGAACAGGGGACTCAGACCTCGACTAGCTTCTGTCATATTTACTTTACACCCACCAGGTGGTATGTGACGTCGCGCTGGCGTGAACAGTCTCATTTATAGGAAAAATACCTCTTATTTTTGGTTACCCATTAGAAGAGTTTACCTTTAAAGTATCAAGTATGGAAAAATTGTTAAAAAAATTGTCACTGGACTTTTAATAATATAAATGTCTGTTCACCAAAAGGCGAGAATCGAAGGTGGTCCCCTCAACACCAAGCGAACTGTGTCATACCTCTACACTCTGTAGCCAATGAGTCGTCTTCAAGAAACAGCTCTAACGAGGATTTAACTGGATTTCCATAATGCCGGGGCGAGCTATCGTTGTGGAAACTGTCTCGGAGCCCCCCTCCATTTAAATTACAAATCAACAGGCGTGTATAAATAAATACATACGCTACAGAGACACAGAGACTGGCTAGAAGGAGTGTGACTTTGCCGGTAGACTGTGTGCCCTCAGGCCTGCATACGTTTATGTAAATACAACCCAGTTTTCCTTGGCACTAACGAATCTTTTCCGTCAGGCAAAAACACAAAAAAAAAAACCGAGAAATCTTTTTCTTCGAAAGTTTTCTATCCCCTCTTTATACTATTTCGAAAATTCGGTGAAAATTTACTGCCAAGTCTGAAGGTATTACCACTCAATTTCCATTTAGGTATGTCTTTGTGTATGTTCCACAGCATTAAAATAACATTACAATGCTTTATTAGTTATTTATACATACACATTCAGTCCAGGAGCTCTGCTCAGTCTCAAGACTCCCTCTTCGGGGGTTCCGCCATGATGCGATAGGGCAAGAGAGCTACAGACGCTCAGGACGCTACGGGCGACTGTAAGGATGAGCGTTGCCGGAAAATTAGACAAGAGGATTAGTACGAGTGAATAGATTTTGGAAAATCTTGAGGGTACAAGATACTTGGTCAAGATGGTTGAACGAATAAAATTGTTTATTCATAACAGCGAGGCCGACAGTCGTAAAACGACTACCCTGCACCATAAAGCAATGTAAGAAATTAAAATAAATGGATAACGCAAACTTTTATATGCAGGATCATAAAAGCGCGATCAGGCTAATAAAAATAAAATAAAGTTTTTTTGTGTGCCTATGCTAAGGAAGAAAGGAAAAAAAAAAAGCATGTTTCGGGAGCAAACAGCTATTGATGCCTTTGTCTAGGCCCTGTAAATTGCCATAGGGGGGGGGGAATCGCTTCTCAGAAGGGGCTTTTGTTAAGGTTCATAGGCACACTTTCCAACAAAGTGTAGTCATAACAGTAGCTACAAGACAAGTCATCGCCTCAAACCGTTTCAATCAAAATGGAACCGTATAAGTAAGAGTAAAATAATATAATAATAATATAACAATGAAAACACAAACATGTATAGTATAAAAAAAAACCTGTATTTTATAAGTCCACAACGACGGTAACACAATTAAAACGTTAAATTTTAAACAGCTTTTGAGCAATAATTTTTTTTTTTATTTCAAACGAATTAATTATCTGATATATTACATCATATGTAATTATAAATAAAGACCTCAATGAAATCAGCCTTATTGGGTAATAAGTAATATAAATGTTCTCATTTACAAACGGCCCAGAGACCTCCCAAATCAAACATGGTTGTCACCTCCCTCACATCGAAAGAGGAAGCGGAGTCTTGGGAAGTCCCCCACGCTACTCGTCAGCTTCGTTACTGGATACAAGCCAGTGGAGACTAACCAAGAGCGTGAGAGCCACATACGCTCAGGACATGATTGCAGAAACTGGCCATTGCCAGGACTCCCACTGTCACGCGTTTATAGGAGGTCACGAGGCCACTGCCGTTTCAGTCTCCGAGGAGGATTACAGAGATGAGTGGTGCAGTGCCATGACTGTGCTAGGGGATTAGGTTGGCTGGATAGGTTACTATGGAATTTCATGAACTTGGAAGGGATGAATTTAAGAATGTAAGGTATATAACCATCGTTATGAAGGGTTTTCTTGCTGTCGTAATAACGGGCATTTACTCATTTACTCAGACAATTATTCTGGATATTTAGAAGTTTGGTGACACTGGTAACACTAAACTCAAAATAGGCGCTGTGCAACTCAATATGGGCGCAACTCAAATAAACCAGATTGTATTGAAAAATTTACTGTCTGTACATGTTTGAAAGTGAAGCACTTCGGATTTTATGCCGTACACGGATAGAAGGCTACCTCTCCTTGAACATAAACAACACGATTCGCAGAGAACACACCCCGGGGAACAGAAGAACATCCATCAAGGAAAGATTGACTTTTCTCAATATTGCTCCCCAAGGGGAGGGGGGAGCTGGCGGATTATATTTTACTTAGAGTGAAACCTATATACTACTATATCAATACATACAAGGAGACTATTTTATATATAGGATAAAATGTCTGACATCGGACATTTATTAAATGTTGCGCAAAATTAGTATTAAAACTAACACTGAAGCATATTGGATATTTAAGGGATCATTAGCCCCACACAGTCTTTGATCATTGATTAGAGTCCAGTTCTTGACTCTAGCTTTCTAAAGAGGCCATTGTCCCAATATATGTATTTACAGTTTACAAATTTAAAAAAAAAAAAATAGTTTTATTACGACAGGCGGCTTACGCGCTGTTGGTCAGCCTCCACTGGCTCGTATCCGGTGACGCGGGGGAGCTGGGGGACTTCCCAAGACTCCACTTCCTCTTACGCATGGGAGGGAGGTGACAAAAATATGGACTTTGAAGGCCGATTGGCTGTTTGTAAATACTGTATGAATGAGCGACTGAATAAAAAATTGTAAATATGGTATGAATGAGAACATTTATCACAATTACTTATTGCCAAATAAGGCAGTTTGTAATTTTGGCTCAATAAAGAAGTTTGAATGTATTGCTACTGACATTTAAATAAAACAATTTGATTATTTTTAGACCGGATTTCTTCTTGGTCTAAATAATCGATTCGCAAGTCTAATTTTAAAATAAAGACGTCCAATTGATCTTATAAGTGAAACGTAATGATTTTCTTCTTCCAAAAAAGTTTCTTTTTCCGAAATATTTTTTAACTATACGTGTTACAGAATTCGGTGAGTCCTATATCAGTATTTTTTATTTGTGTGAACATTTCATCACGAATTTCTGAAATTGTTACTAAGCCCTCATCTGGTAAGATGGTATTTAATTAAAATAAGTCCTTTTGTGTCTGTACTTCTTCTAAGTTAAATCGAGAAGTAGTTAACATTAATTTAAGTCTTTCTTTGGTTGAAGAAAGTGTGTTTTGTGGAGGCAAATGTCGTTTGATTGTTTTTCGTTTATAGAAGAGAATGCATTAAAAAAAAAACAAGATTTAGAGTATACCAGTCAACTTAAAAGTATTTTATAAACCTGCTTGAATTTCGGTTTTAGTTGAGCGTCATCAGGGAAAGAATAATAAATTTATGGAGTGGCTACATCTAAAGGAAATTTGTCAACAGGTGTTGCGTTAAGGAGGTAAGGAAACAAAACCTCTTTCAAGTATTTGAGAAAATCAAAAAAAAATCAACCAATAATTTAAAAAAATATCAGTATTCTAATTAAAATCCTTTAAGAGACGTTTAAGAGGGTTAATTTCATTTTTTTACTTTTTCCTGACCTGATTTTTTTTGGATGTTTTAACTTGTGGTTGAAATTACTCATAGTGGAACTTGACTGACAATGCATCTAAAAGTCTCCAACAATTCCAGAATGAGATCTTGAGAAAAGTGGTCCGACATACCTCTCTCGAGAGGTTAAAGAACACCGACCTGCACCCGTGGATTGGTGTGCCGTCGGTGGGTGAGTTCATCCGCCGGAGAAACATCAAGTTTTTTGACTCGTTGCAGCACCTAACCAACCCAGTGTTTAACACTGACCCAACCACCATTCCCACATCGATGGTATCAGACTGTCAGGGTTAAGATTTAGTTTAAGTTTTTATTGTTAGATGTAAGTTAGTTTTAAGGTTATGATAAATAAGGTGAGTCCTATCCCTTTTCATAAATTCAGTCCATTAATGTATAATGTACATGATTATACGTTTGTACAATGCAGATCACAGACTTTGTATAAAATGCAGCCAAGCTACAGTACAAATAATGAAGCAATTGTAAATAGATTCGTTTGTAAAATTTTATTAATTTTGTAACAAGGGGATATGAAACAAAAACATTTTTTTTGGGGCTCCACCTACCAGAGAACTAGGAATATCAATGGGAGTGGGACTAAGTGGAAGGCGGATGTGGAAATGGTTCCACATAACACCCCAAGAATAAAGTTGAAGCTCGAGCCTTTTTGCAATTAAATTAACTTTATAAATTCAACTATATAGCCTTTATCATTTTCATTGTCGAGTTTTGAGACAATTATAAAATTGTCACAGTCTGCCTAAAGCGCACTGCGAGTAAAGGCTTCCGGCTTGAAGTTTTAGCCAGGACCCGGAAAACTCGAGTTAGAGAAGCCTCAGGGGCTTGCCGCTCGCTACCCGCACATTTTTTTCAATAAAAGTTAGCAATTTCTACTTCCGGCTATAAGCCTAGAAAATGTTTCTCTCCAAAGGGTAGCACCGTCACGTAAAATACTGACATATTTTTTTTTTTTAAAGATAATTAATCTGCAGTCTAAATAAAGAAAAATGTTTAAACACCACTCAAATGCAGGAAAGCGTATACACTTAATTGCGTTCTTCGAAAATTTGCTCAGTTCAGAGGTCCGTTAAAAAAATCATTGTAATATTGTTTTTGTGTAAGAACTCGAGTATTCAATATGTGCTTCAATAACTATTTCAACATATACTCAACATGTGAGTATTTAATAGATAGTACTGAAATGTGATTTTGACTAAATACTAACTTTTTTTGGGTTTTAAACCTGAAAAAAAGCTTCCGGCTTCCTCCGTCATCCGAATGGTTTATTTATACTTTACAAAAGACCAGATAATCAGCCCTGCGGGTTTTAACTGCCTATCTGACCGCATTACTGTTTTAAAGAACACAGTAAATAATTACAATAATAGATAGTTAAAATTAATTTATTACAATCTACCTTATTGGGTAATAAGTAATTGTGATAAATAATTTCATTTATACCATATTTACAATTTTCATTCATACACTATTAACACACAGCCCAGGGGCCTCCCATATCCACATGGTTGTGACCTCCCTCGCATGCGAAGGAGGAAGCGGAGTCTTGGGAAGTCTCCCACGCTCCTCCGTCACCCGCGTCACCGGATACGAGCCAGTGGAGGCTGACCAAGTGCGCGGCAATTCCCAGGACTCCCACTGTTAAGCATTTATAGCAGGTCACGAGGCCACTGCCGTTTTAGTCTCCGAGGAGGATTATAGGGATGTGTGGCGCAGGGTAATGACTGTAATTGGCGATTAGGATGTTTGGATTGGTTTCGAAGGACATTGGAGAACTATTGTTCTCAGGACTTTTGATTGAAAGGATTGGATACGCTTGATGTTCGACTTTTTTGCTGTCCCCCATATTCTCTATTCCGTATGTCCAGATTGGTTTAAGTATAACTTTGTAGATTAGTAATTTATTTTCTATTGAGAGATGGGATGTCCTTTGAAGTGGTCTGTGCAGTTGTCCCCCTATGATACTCTTTATTGGGCTGTAATTACAATCTGCCTTTTATAAGGCAATAAGTAATTGCGATAAACGCTCTCATTCATACCATATTTACAATTCATCATTCACTCACTCATTCATACAATATTTACAGACAGCCCAGAGATGTGCAGTTGTCCAAAGCGTCTGTTTAGTTCTTGTCTCTTTAGACTCGTGCGTGAGTTCTATGTCAACCTTTGGTCGAGATGGAAGCCTAAATACAGTACTTGTCTCGGACACAGCGAGAGGAAAGGAATTTTAAAAAAACTAGACGGCATTGTTAATTATTATTTTAGTTATTTAATTTTTAAGTCTATTCTCTCTGACCCATTCCTTTTTTCTTATATTTATAGCGAGGATTATAGGGATGAGTGGTGAAGACTGTGCTAGGGGATTAGGGTGGTTGGACAGGTTTCTTTGGAATTTTATGAACTTGGAAGGGATGAGACAAATATATTCAATTTTCTTTACTTTGGACCTGATGATGTCTGATTTTTTGACACGAATTTGAAAGGGAGTTTGTCACGCCACGCCATCCATATCGACATAACTCACAATAAATGATCTAGAAAATCCAAGTTGATTTTGTAGTTAATAGTTTGTCAATGGGGTATAAATAAAAAAACAAAAAACAATACAGTTAGTGCCCCCCCCTCCATAGGGTTCCCTTAAATGTAATAGGTCTATCGATTCTAGCCTAGACGTGGATCGCATGTTAGGTCGACCCGCGGCGTGACTGATACGGCGATGTTTGTTATCCTTGTACAGACCTGGCGAGGAAATAATATTAGAACGCTCTCTTCCGCCCAATACACAAGCGGCGAGTCAATACTTTCCCCCGAACATTTAAATATATTGAAAAATAAAAGATATTGACATATCGATAGAAGAAAATAAACTCTCTTATTATTGTCCCCTTCCAAGTTCATTAAATTCCATAGTAACCTATCCAACCACCCTAATTCCCTAGCACAGTCATTGCACTGCACCACTAATCCCTATAATCCTCATCGGAGACTTAAACGGCAGTGGCCTCGTGACCTGCTATAAATAAGTGATAGTGGGAGTTCTGGCAATGGCCAGTTTCTCCAATCATGTCCTGAGTGTCTGTGGCTCTCGCGCTCTTGGTCAGCCTCCGCTGGCTCTTATCCAGTGACGCGGCTGAAGTAGGGGCGTGGGGGACTTCCCAAGACTCCGCTTCCTCCTTCGCATGCGAGGGAGGTGACAACCATGTGGACTTGGGGGGCCTCTGGGCTGTTTGTAAATATTGTATGAATGAGCGAGTGAATGATGAATTGTAAATATGGTATGAATGATGACACTTATCTCAATTACTCATTGCCTAATAAAAGGCAGATTGTAATTTTATCTTAATAAATTGTTGTTTTCTCTCTCTCTTATTATTGTCAATCTCTATTCTATAAAGCAGGGCGCAGAGCCAGACAGAAGACTCCGGGTTAGATTCCTGGCCTAGTTACAGTCTTTTTTCCGGTGAATAATTATTAAAATAGTTAGATCATACTACAGATAATTTATTAGCAAAAATTTCTTATACGTTGAATATTATATATTAATATTAAAGCACCCTAATACCGCACAGTAAGGCGAAACCTAGGTTTTCCCGAAAAAAGAGTTTCGTACGTGTTGGTAAAGATGTGTGAGGCCTCGCATTGTCGTGCCGGAACCCAAATACCGAGCTTCTTAATAAGTCTAAGACGCCTTATATGATTTTCAATTGTTGTGTATGATACATTTAACTGTTTTGCAATCTCTCGCTTTTCAATTAAAGCTTTCATTTTTTCATCATCAACTTCAGGAAGTCGACCAGAACGTTGGTCATCATTCAGTGAAAAATCTCCAGAACGAAATTTTTTGAACCAATTCTGACACATGCGCTCTGCTAAACAATCAACACCGTAAACTTCACATATTTCTTTGTGAGCCTCAGCCACTTTCTTGCCTTTATGAAAATAAAAAAGTAAAATGTATGGAAAATGCTTATTTTTGCACTCCATGTTAAAACTGACCGTTGTAAACAAAATTACAAGGAATTTCTTTCTGTAGCAACTTAAATCTAACATTGACAAAATAATAACGAAACAAACATAACGCTATCTACTGGTGCAAACCGAAATCACTTTATTGCCAACCCAGTAAAATATCGTGAAAAAAAAAAAATTTATCGATATGACCAATTCATTTATTTATTAATTTTTGCCAATGTTTCTTAAAATGATGAGTTACTTTTAAGTAGCTTTTAAGCCTGCTTGCTTCGCTTTTATGGTTATTGGTTTAAGGGAAGCAACGTGCAGGAATTTTACGGGCTCGATAGATGATAGATACCCCTCCATCGAAGCCGACGAGACTTCGGCTGGACCAAGCGCTCCTCTTTCACCCAAATATGAATATAGAAAATTTATATATCAAACTTATCTTCAAGAACCCTGAAATTTCATTTTTGAAAAAAAAAAAATTGAATATATCAAATAAAATTTCTAGATATTGTTAAATTCCTTTATTGTGCAATAATTACAATCTGACTTTTATAAGGCAATAAGTAATTAAGATATATGCTCTCATTCATACAATATTTACAGTTCATCATTCACTCGCTCACTCATACAATATTTACAGACAGCCCAGAGACCCCCCCAAATCCACCGCGAAGAGAAAGCGGAGTCTTGGGAAGTCCCCCACGCTCCTCCGTCAGCCGCTCAGGACATGATTGGAGAGACTGGCCATTGCCAGGACTCCCACTGTCACGCGTTTATAGCAGGTCACGAGGCCACTGCCGTTTCAGTCTCCGAGGAGGATTATAGGGATGAGTGGCACAGTGCAATGACTGTGTCTAGATATTAAACAAAAAAATGAGTAGTGGGATGAAAAATAAAGAAGTGGAAAAAGGTACGAAATTAGAAATAGGTACACGGTATAGACAATTGCCAAAAATCGTGATTCCGTTATAAAAAAAATTATAATGCGTTATTTAACTTTTAGACTAATCAGAGATTGTGGCCAGGGGAGTTAGATTATTTTCGATATCTGTATAATATAAGGAGGGTCCATTGTTGCAATGTATGGGCTTACTACAATAGGCAGTTTTTCTAATTCTTTATTTGTAAATATACTATTTTATGTACGATTTTAAGTGTTCATTGGTTGAAAAATATTGCTTCAGACACTGATGTACCTAACTACTGTCTTGTCATTTATGAATAGCTCTGCACCTCTAACCTTCCTAGTGGAGATCCTTGGAAGGGACGCTTCCATGTAGCCGACGGCTTCTGGGGTCATACAAACATACTAGGTAGCGTATTTAGCCCAATTTGGCCCGCCATTTCCGGATATATATGTATATATATGGTATAAAGTAAATAATTATCGTTATATAGTACTCACTGAGTGCTGCGTTGCTTCCCTTTCCCTGGTCGACCTGCCCTCGGAGTGCCCTCAGCCGGCTCAACTTCAGTTCCTGGGCTTCGACTCGGTCCCTGAGCCGCCGCAGTCTCTCCTGTTCTGCCGCGACCTGTCCGACCCGGCATTGGCTCTCTTTCAAGTACCTGCACCCACAATAATTACATGTATACAGACAAAGTATACGTATATGCTTCTAGCTAAAGTAACTTAATGCTTACTAGACCTATGAAGGATGTCCCAGAATTAACGAAAGATTTGAATAGAAAACACAGTTTTTAGTATTTTTGTTGTTATTTTTTTATTGAATTATAAAGTAAATAGGATAGGGTTATTTAGGGAATAACACATCGGACAAACGGCCTCCACGACTTTGCAGGTACATACGCACTTTTGTCGAAATTTTCCATGACCATTTGGCATAAATATGGTTGAATTACGTTGATGCAGCGTTGAATTTCCTCTTTTAATGCACGGGTGGATGTGGGCTTGTTGACATACATCTTTGACTTCAAATAACTCCATAAAACTAAATCTAAAGGTGTTAAATCACACGATCTAGGAGGCCCATTCTGATCACTGAAACGAGAGAGTACACGACCTGGAAATGTTTCATGGGCTGTACGGCATGTGGCACCATCTTGTTGAAACCACATATTGGCCACATCAATATCATCCAATTTCGGCACAAATAACTGCGTTTACAACGCCGAATTGATGTTCCTGGATTTTCAACAACACTCTCACGCACTGCTTCGATGATATTTGAACGGCTTGTTTTTGGACGACTAGTGTGTTTAGTGTCTCCAACTGATCCAGTCTCCCTGAATTTTTTCAATTAATCTCTTCACAGTTGATGAAGTAAACACTATTCCAACCATATTTTGTATGAAATTTTCGTACTGTGGCCGCCAAACTTTCATTATTTTTGAGATAATGATCAACAATAAAGACACGTTGTTCTATCGTGTAACGCTCCATTTTTACTAACTCTAAACTTCCAGCTGTCAAATTGTTATTTTTTAGGGTTGCCAGTACTTTACTGAATTCTGGGACACACTTGTAATATACATAATCCTATCATTAACAAATTGTACGTTCATCAATAGCATCCTAAGAACTTTGAATCGAAGAATCTTTGAAGTCTTGCGTAGCAAAGTTATAATTGACGGTTCAAAAAACTAGACTGGCCAAAATTGGTTTTATTTCTAAATGAGAAAAGTTATGTTGAGTCTTATCTTTACTATGTACGAGATTGCAGGATACGCATGGCGTAACTAGTCTAAAAAAGAAAGTGGTTGCGCTGATATGAACTAGTTGTGTATGTGATGGATTGTTCCACGACCAAGTTTCAGTAATTATTGTTTCTTATATATAATATAGTTTACACTTAAGCATAAGTTGTTCGATACCTATAGTTATTAGTTGACTGTTGTAGCAGTTCCATTCTTTCGTTCCATTAGTGGGATCTGGCGCCCGATAATGTTTATGTATTGGTTTACCCGATTTGTTTCAGTGTCAATTTGTTTCAAGAGGAAATAAAACTACTCAAAACAACTTCCCTGGCATACAAAAAGGAACTTTGTATTTACATTGATGATAAAATCGTGCCACAAATGGCTCCGTCGCGAAGATACACACGCAGATCCGACATTATGTCAGGCCGGTGTACGCAACGAATATGTACACCAAGTGCGTTTGATATTGTCGAAGGATCCCCATAATTTTAAAATTGTGATTTTTCAATAAATTACATGTCATTCCAGCCATAAATCTTCATCATACCAGGGTGGCCTGAAAAGTTTCAGACCTAACAAAGATACAAGACTTTTTTCAGATTTTTTTTTTTATTTTTCAACATAGTCTCCTTGTAACTCTACACACTTCTCCCAGCGATGCTCCCATCTCTGTAACCCGTCCAAATAGTACTCGGCGTTTTTCTCTGCAAAATAATCCTTCACGAAGGTGATGGCCTCTTCATTTGACGAAAATCTCTGTCCTCCAAGCGCAATTTTTAGATGAGGGAACAAAAAGAAGTCGCTCGGGGCTAGATCTGGTGAGTAAGGCGGATGATCAAGCAGTTCAAACCGTAATTCATGGATTTTCGCCATGGCAACCACCGAGGTGTGAGACGGTGCGTTGTCTTGGTGAAACAGGATTTTCTTTTTCTGCAAATGTGGCCGTTTTTCCGCAAGTTCTGCCTTCAGCTTGTCAAGTAATGATGCGTAGTATGCTCCTGTAATGGTTTTTCCTTTTTGAAGATAATCGATTAAAATAACTCCATGACTATCCCAAAAAACAGTCGCCATCACTTTCCCAGCCGAAAAAAACAGTTTTTGCTTTTTTTGGAGCTGATTCCCCCTTTGAAGTCCACTGTTTGGACTGTATTATTGTTTCGGGCGTATAATGGTGTATCCAAGTTTCATCCACAGTAATTAATCGGCGCCAAAACTCGGATTTATTGCGCCTAAACTGCGCCAACAGAGCGTTGGAAATGTTCATTCGAACACGTTTTTGGTCTAACGTGAGCAAACGCGGCACCCAATGCGCGGAAAGCTTTCTCATCTCTAAATGTTGATTTAATATGTGACAAACACGTTCTTTTGACATGTTCATAACCTCTGCTATCTCTCTCACTTTAATTCGGCGGTCGTCTAGCACCATTTGGTGAACTTTGGCGATGTTTTCGTCGGTAGTTGCAGTTTTTGGACGTCCCGAACGTTCATCGTCTCCCAAGCTCTTACGACCACGTTTAAATTCACCTGCCTAAAATTTCACTGTGGCAAATGATTGTGCAGAGTTCCCATACACAGAATCCAACTTATCTTTGATTTGCGTAGGCGTATTGCCTTTCAAAAACAAATATTTAATGACAGCTCGATACTCGATTTTGTCCATTTTCATAAAAACACTCACATCGACTCACTCGAACGACTGTTACACTACAACTGCGCGTCCAAAATGGCTGAAACTTTGGTGAGTAACTGTCAATAGATGAACAACGAAATTCACTAGCTTTTATTTAAGACTGCTGCTATCTTCATGTTGAGGTCGGAAACGTTTCAGACCACCCTCGTATATATGCATTTTGCAGTTTATGGATTAATAATTAAATTAAATATATTATTAAAATGTGGTATCTTTTAATTTATAAATATATTAAAAAAAAAATATAATAAGGCTTACCTGAGCCTGGCTTCCCTGGCCGCGAGAGCCTGCCTCTGCACAGCCATTTCCTCGGTCTGACGGACGGCCATCGCCTCCAGTTCGGCAAGTGTAAGCTCTACCGGAGCCGTCCGAACCTGAAGATAAAACATAAATAAATCAATACATACACAAATAATATACTAAACATATGTGGTAATTGTATATGCAACACAGTCCAAAACAAATTTGCTAGAATTCAATCAAATTATTATTATTATGCAAGTAGTATTATTATTTAGGTCGAGTCATAAGTAACGTTTTTTTATCAGGCATTTATTTTGCTATTCACCACTATTATCTATAACCTTCTTTCATCTTCCTGGCAGTTTATCGATTCCTTCCATGTAGAATGTGATATACCTCTTGTTGATTGACGTGGATTTTGCTCCAGTTTTGCCTTTAAAAGGTTGTCGCCCTCGGTTCGTCTTTTAAGGTCGTATCTCTAGGACGGAATTTTATAAACCAATTTCTAACTGCCCGATCAGTTATTAGTCCTTCACCATATACACTGCATATTTTTTCAGCTGTCACCCTAGTACTATTGCCTTGTTTAAATTCCCCGACGAATACGTACTTTTTGACTCTCTATTTCAGAGGTTAAAAAAAAAAAACAGTTTAACATAACGTGTATCAGACAAAACAGTTGACAAAAGACTTTTTTTTTTTTTTTTTTCCCCGAAGCTCTCTTGGTCGAAGTTTAGTATGTAGGAAAAATATAGCATATTTGGGATAAAAGGAACCTTGTATCAGGAGTACCTGCTTGAAGGTGGTGTGAGAGGAGTTAGGGATGTGGGAATCCTCGGTGGAGGTTGGTTGAGTCGGTGCAGTAGTGAGAGTCTACTGGTGGCTGGGCCTAGAGTCTCTCTAGGTATGTAGTGTGGTCGTTGTTAGTTGGAGATCAAGTGAAGGTGCCCCTTAGAGGCTTGGTGTCAGTCGGTCAGTGTCGTGATGTCTATCATCTTCTCTGCTCTACCCGATCTTGCGAGTTGCCATCGTGCCGGTAGCGGTGGTGGTGTCATCTCTCGGAAGAGCGGGTTGAGGTTGTGCTTCATCGAGTCGAAGAATTTTATGTGTCGTCGTCTGATGGCCTCGGTGATGGTGGGGAGCTCAAACTTCTCGTGCATGTCGGGGGCCCTCATGTCCCGAAAAGGAGTGTGCCATAGTGCCGTTCTCAGGATATTATTCTGAAAGCTCTGGAGACTAGTGATGGTGCTGGTATGTAAGTATCGAAAGAGAGGTGTCCCGAACAGTAGAGCTGGCCTCAGGACGCTCTTATATATGAGGAGTTTTAGTCGTAGCGATATGGCCTGGCTGGTGATCAGATGTTGTAGGGAGTAGTACGTCTTGCGGACTCGTTTTAGCTTCTTTCTTAAATGTGTGTCGAACGTCATGTGCCTGCCTAGGTTGATGCCTAGGTAGCAGATGCTGTTGGCTAGCTTGCATTCAGTCCCGTCCAAAGTAAAGCTGGGTGTCCGCTTCTTTTTCCCATGCTGGAAAGAGAAGAGGATTCCCTGAGTCTTTGCTGGGTTCACCTGGATGTGGACAGCTCTCAACCTATCAGCAATCAGTTGACTAGCGCCCTCTGCAGCCTTTAGAGCTCTCGTCGGGTTGAGGCTGGTACTGTAGACCCCTATGTCGTCCGCATATGCCGCTACCTCACAATTTGAGTACGAAGCTCCTACTATGTGCGCGGTGTATATGTTGAAGAGTAGGGGTCCCAGCACCGACCCTTGAGGAACTCCGACTACGAAATCTCTTCTGGTGGTTAGTGAGGCTCCGACTCGTACAGAAAATGTTCTGCCTGCTAGGTAGGAGGACATGATATTCTGGAGTTGCTCTGGAAAATCGTGGTCGTTCAGGCGTTGCAGAAGAGTGCGATGATCGACTGAGTCAAATGCCTTCGTGCAGTCAAGGGAGATCAGCGCGGTGACTTTGTTGTGGCGCATGTTCGTAGCAACGTGCCGCTGCAGTTTCACAAGGTTGCAGTCCGCGCTGAGTCCCTTGGTGAAGCCAGTCTGCTGAGGTGGAACGATGTCGTGAACTTCACAGTGCCCGGTCAGTTGAGTGTAGAGAATCCGTTCGTAGATTTTCGACAGCTGGGTCAGCAGACTGATGGGCCTGTAGTGAGCTGGCTCATAACCAGACTTGGCTGGTTTCAACAGCGGGACGACAACAGCATGCTTCCACGTCTGGGGAAAATAGTGTAGTCGTAGTGAAGAGTTCAGGATGTTCACTATGTGAGAAATCCCCTTCCATGGCAGCATTTTCAGAAGGACGTTCTGGATGTTGTCATCTCCTGGTGCCCTGTTGCCTCTCGTGCGACGAATGATTGCCGAAACCTGGTGGTATGAGGTATATATAGAGGTTGGGGTGGGGGTCCGCTGATGATCGGGCGCTGTGATTGGCTCGCTAACTCTATCCCCTCTCAAGTGGTCGGCGAGTATGTCGGCCTGCTCCGGTACTGAAATGAATTGTCCGTTAGTTGTAAGTCTTACCGTATTTTTCTTCGTGACTGATGTCTTCACCAGCCGCCAGAACGCCTTGTAGTCGCTGTGTAAACTACGTAGTCGGTCACCCCACATAGTGGTCTTCCATTGTATCATGAGAGACGTAATTTGTGTGGTTAGGGCGTTGAGCGCAGGCCTCAGGTCTTTGTTCTTCGTCCGGAACCATCTGTTTTTGATATTGTTTCGTTGCCGTATCAGTTGCATGATATGTTCCGGTGGCTTCCTCAGGGAAGGCGGTACCGGGGCGAACTTCGGTATGGAGACATCAGCAGCTCGGAGAATGGTATCCTGCAACTGATAGATGGCGCTGTCAACATCCCAAGTATGGCGGAGAGGCGCAACTGGGGGCAACTCTGCACTAATGAGATGCTTGTATTGGGCCCAGTTGGCCTCCCGGAAGTCATATCTGGTAGCAGGTGGCTCCGGAATATCACCTTCTAGCTCATAGATAACTGGTCTATGGTAAGACGATGCAAAGTCGAGCGCCGAGCAGCCGGTGACCCGATGAGGTTGTTGTGTCAGAAGTAGGTCTGGTGTGGAGGTCCTGTCTGGGTTGCCGTGTTGCCTAAATGTCGGTACACCTGGGTGGATCACCGTAAACGGCGTTTTAACGATGTGCCTGCCGAGAGCATTAGGTGTTGTACCACTCCACCAGCTGTGATTGGCATTGAGGTCACCAATTATTACGTGCCTTTTAATTTTGCTACTCTGGGTGATGATGAGCCGGGCTGTCGTTAGGTTTGTCCTGGGTCGCCTATATATGCCAGTCACAATGATGTTGGTCTTCAATCGCAGCTGGAGAGTGACTACATAGTGATTGCCGTCAAATGGCACCACTGGGTTCAGTCGTTTGCAAGGTACTCCCTGCCTGACTAAAATGGCCACGCCCCCTGTTGATGTTTCAGTGTCCTGCCGGTAGGTCGAGTAGCCTGGGAAACGACAGTAACAGTCCTTCTTTAGCCTGGTGTCCGTTAATATTACTACATCCGGGGTATGGCAACGCAATATTGCCTCAACATCGCCTTGTTTGGGCCTAAGGCCGCAAACGTTATAATTGAGAATACGATGACCAACAATCATTTTGATGCTGGTCCATCGAGTTTAGTAAGAACTCTTTCAATGAGGCCGGTCAACTGTGTTATCAAGGTGCCCAAAATATTGAGCATGGTGTCCATAGTTGAGTTAGATGTAGTTGCGGGCGCGGGAGATTCTTCCGTGTATTGGTGCCGTCCACTGGTCGCATGCGCGTAAGATGCCGTTTGTCGTGGGGACGGGGGGGGGGCGGAGCGTATCTAGTGTCCCTAGATGACGCAATAGTCTGATGCTGGGCCTGGCGTCTAGTCTCTATTGCCTGCAGTAATTGCACCCTATATGGACATTGCTGATAAGATGCAACGTGTCCTTCCCCGCAGTTAGCACAACGTAGGGGTACCGCCTGGTCTCGTGGGCAATCCTTAGTGTCGTGAGGCTGACTACATCTCACACACTTCGGCGATTTGAAGCAGTATCGCCGGGTATGGCCATACTCTTGGCAATTCTGGCACATGGGGATGCCGCGCTTTTCATTATAGGTGCTGACCCGGAAAAGCACGTTGTGAACATGGCGGATTTGTTTGAGTTTTTCCGCGGTAAGTGTTGAGTCACCTATTACAAGGACTGGCTCAATATCCGTTTTGGCGCCATTGTGGTCACTTTTGCGTAGTCTGTAGACCGATATTATTCCTCCTACTGTTTTTATGCGCTCTTCAATTTCGTCGATGGGATGTGTTAAATCAAAACCGTGGAGAAGGAATTTCTTGTTAGGTTTCGTTCCTCTCGGGGCATATGTGTGAAATGGGATTTGAGCTGCTTTAAGAGCGGCGGTTGTGGTTGTCAGGGCTTGTTCCGTGGCGCAAAACACTTTGGTATCCTGCTGTCCTTGGACTATATGGTATCCCGTGACGATGTATTCTTTTAAGAGCCTAGTCAAGTCGTAGCTGTTTAATTTACCCATGACTAGGGGAGGTATTGGTCTTGGTTTAGTAGTCATGGGCTCGGATGGAGCCGTTTGTGGTTGGGCCGTATTTAAGGGTTCGAAAGAATTCTGAACCTGAGTGACGGTTAGTGGCTCTGTTCGGGGTCGACAGTGTCGTTTGGGCTTCTTGAATCCCTCAGTATTGTCCGTATCGGACTCGGGGCTGACTGGGGAGTCGGAAATGGCATAAGTAATGTCCATTTGTGTGGCAGATGACCTGCGGGAACCTTTACGGGCGGGCATTGTCTTTGTGGGTTCGTGCGATGCACACCCAGTTGGGGGAAAAGTCCCTGAATCACCAATAAGTAATAATAAGTAGCACTTATCTTTGTGACGTCACTGCAGATTCCACTCCACTGCTGTAACGGACTTCTAACAGCGTACTTGAGAGTGTTAAACTTTAAAATTTATTTTAAAGTTTTTTCACTTGACATCTGACAAAAGACTAACTGATGCCTCGTCTATATAGTGAAAACTTGTTGTCATGGTAACTCATAGTGGGTAGATACGAACAATAGATTCTACTTAGATGCATTCGAAGTTACTTATGACTCGACCTGATAGTTGATTATCATAGAATTCGGTTTCTAAGTGATAAATAGAAGCACTGGAAACTTTTTTTTTCTCATAGCCCCTTTAAATTTACAGATGACTATATACAATTATAGATCCTCAGGTGAATCTATTTACACATTATTTTGTATTTCCTGTAGGATCACTACATTATATACAGGTTTTGTTATTTTATGAAAATTATATAATGAATAAACAAGTATAATGATATACATTATACGTGACTGGACTAAACTGACTAATAAATTTATTGCGTTGCGAATCAGAAATAATCACATCGGAAGTTACCTATGACTCGACCTGATATTATTCTTGGCGGAAGTCATTCGAGGACGTCATTACTTTTAATAAAGCTTAAAAGATTTTGCGAGGGTCGCTTTTATTATGCCCCCAGTGCACATAGAACAGCCTTGTTCAAGGGGCGGTCTATTGTCTGGCTAAGCTTCACGTTCGCAGCGAGTCGTACCTGCCACGAAATCCACCTGCCCTCCGGGTTATAAATTAATTCACTACGAAGATGAATATGAAACGTTGACGACTTTAAACTGTCAGTTAAATAAAAACAAGAATATAAAAATTCTGTTAATTGTCGAAGGTTTTTGAAGGGATTTCCTGTCAGTGGATATGAGCTGAGAGCTGTGTTTGTACACCTCGTGGCCGAGGCGTCCCTCATGATCCGCTAGTAACGTTGATTTGGAACAACCCACGTACTCGCGTTTGCTTCCTGCTATTAGAATAATAATGATTGTTCTATACAGTCCACTTAAGCTTTACTACACCAATCAGAATTACCATTAATATTTTACTTAGGCTTCCATCTCGACAAACGGCTGACCTGGAACCCACATAAGAGACTAAAAAGACAAGAACTAAACAGACGCTTTGGACAACTGTACAGACTACTTCAAAGGACATCCCATCTCTCAATAGAAAATAAACTACTAATCTACAAAGTTATACTTAAACCAATCTGGACATACGGAATAGAGCTATGGGGGACAGCAAAAAAGTCGAACATCAAGCGTATCCAAACCTTTCAATCCAAAGTCCTGAGAACAATAGTAAATGCCCCTTATTATGTCAGCAACAAAACCCTTCATAACGACCTTAATATACCCTACATTCTAGAACTCACCCCTTCCAAGTTTATGAAATTCCACAGTAGCCTTTCCAACCACCCTAATCCTTTAGCACAGTCTTTGCACTGCGCCACTCATCCCTATAATCCTCCTCGGAGACTGAAACGGCAGTGGCCTCGTGACCTGCTATAATCGCGTGACAGTGGGAGTCCTGGCAATGGCCAGTTTCTCCAATCATGTCCTATTGTATGAATGAGCGAGTGAATGACGACTGTAAATATGGTATGAATGAGATCATCTATCTGTATTATTATTGCCTTCTAAAAGTCAGATTGTAATTATTGCACTATAAAAATTGTTGTTGTTGAATATAATATTTTTATATTGGTCCCATCGTTTATTTTGATTCCCGTACGATTAGCCTTTAGGGCTAGCTATTTTCGTTTGTAAATAAATATTCATCAACCCGTTTTTGTAATTGAAGGTGAGCCCCATTACCTAGTCCTGTATATTTGTATATTGATCTTTTAACTTCAAAAAGAAATATTGTATTTGTAATTACTAATGCTTCTGCGTATGCAGAAAGAGGAGAAATTGTGAAACATATTGTTCATATGTTTTTAAAAATGTTAAATAAGAAAATAACGTATACGCTCCCGCGTACTATGTTCAAATCATCTCAAATATTGTGTTGTTGCTATAGACCATATGCAAGAGGAGAATGGACAAATTTCCTTTATAAAAATGGAACGTTATTGAACTGAACAGAATAAACACAAAGCCACAGATTTAAATCGAATCACCCGTTTCAGTGCAACGGACGCTATTGGAATGCCATCTGTTCGGAATTTAATAATTTTTGCGGTTCGCCACCGGCAAGTAATCTAGACATTGGCACCTCATACCGCAAAGTTATAACAGTTTATAGAAAGCTAGAGGCGGACGGAAACAATGCAACAGGATGGATTCAAAATAAACAAATATTATAACAAATTTTATCGGTGGAAGCATTCGGACATTGCAAAAAATAGCAATACACCGTTAGCCATCATTTTACATTGTGCACTGTCTTGACTGTCTTAAAAATGTTTAAATGTGATGGGGCTCACCTTATGAATCATAGACTTAAAACTAACTAACATCGAAAACTAACTACGAAACCATAACCTAATTTTCCCCGATGGTCTGTTGCCATCGGTGCGGGAATGGTGGTGGGTTCATAGTGTTAAACACTGGGTTTGTCAGGTGCTGCAACGAGTCAAATAACTTGATGTGTCGCCGGCGGATGAACTCACCCACCGACGGCACACCAAGTATTTTTAATTTATTTATTTTAAAATAACAATAGTAATTAATTCTAATAATGAATAGGTTGTTAATCCTAAAAATCAGCTTAATCTCTTTCTGGTAGTGGTAGATTTTTGGGAAATGACGGAGTGCTAGCGGCTTGTGCCCTCTGTCGCGGGTTGACCACAGTACCTCCGGAAACGGCCCATATTTCTTTCGTTTATTGACTCAATTAAATTAATTAATTGAGTCAGTGCTTTTATTTATATGGGCCGTTCCCGGAGGTACTGCAATACCGGGTCAACCCGCGACAGAGGTGGAGCAAGCCCCTAGCACTCCGTCATTTCCCAAAAATCAGTTTAATCTTCTGGACCCCCGATGGGAGTCGTACCAGAGATTAAGCTGATAAGAACAGATACTACACTTTCAATTTCAACGTGCAACGGGTACAGGTCGAGGCTCTTTAACCTCTCGAGAGGTATACCTGACCACCATTATCATGGTCCCATTCAGAAATTGCTGGAGACTTAGCTGTATTGTCAGTCAAGTGAGTATATAGCGGGGCACGGTACAGCAGAGCTTGCCGGAGGACACATTTATATATCATCAGTTTGAGACGTAGTGACAGGTTGGAGGAAGTTAGAAAGTGGTAAAGCCGGTAAGACCTGTGTCGTTTTTAGTTTATTACTAAAATGAGTAGAGAAATGGAGCTGCTTATCCCTTTTTATACCCAGATAGTTGACATTGAGAAAGCCGGTGAGTTCTCTTGCCCTCCTATAGTGTAGGATTTTGGCAAGGCTTTTTTCCCCGTTTGGTCGGTCTTCCCGGCCTTAAATATAATAAGAGATTCCTTAAAATTAATTATACTAATAGATTCATTGAACATCGGCTTCAGCATTATTGTTATTACTTTTCATTATAATTATTACCAACTTGAAAAGTCCAATTTATTTTATAATGATACAAGCCCTTTCGGGGCTACACCACTATTCTCAAGTATAAGTAGTATATTACTTCCTCTGCGTTAACAGATCTGACAGAGTAACTATAGTGGATATTATTAAAACTGTTTATTTTAATTTTCTATATAATTAACTATTATTATAAGATGCTTGGGAGAATAGTGGTCGCCGGAAGGGCTTTTATTAGCATTGAAATAAATTGTGGGCATACTCTCTCTGGGCTAGTAGTGTTCATTTATCAATATTGGAGCAAAATCCACGTCAATCAACAAGAGGTATAGCAGAAAGGTTTAATACATCACAATCAACTGTTAACCGCCAACTGGAGAAATTAGGGAAAGTCAGCAAGTTAGGAGTGTGGGTACCTCACAATCTCAGTGAACGGAATAAAGAAGATCGCATGTCAATCGCCACAAGTCTGCTCTCACGGGTAAAAATTGAGCCTTTTTTAAACAGGATTGTAACAGGTGATGAAAAATGGGTTACCTATGACAATATAGTCCGCAAAAGACAATTGCTTGATAAGGATCAACCACAACTACCAGATCCGAAAGCAAACATCCATGGCAAAAAGATTTTATAGTGTGTATGGTGGGATTGTCAAGGAACAATTCACCACGAGTTGTTGAAGTCAAATCTAACGATTACTGCGGATAGATACGTTCAGCAGTTGCAAAGAGTGCAAGAGAAACTCTATGAAAAGCGTCCTGCACTCGTCAAAATTAATATAATTTTGTTATTTTATGAGATCAAAATAAATGTCTGATAAAAAAAACGGAAGTTACTTATGGCTCGGCCTAATATTTAGTTTCACACTGAATGATAGTGGACAATCACTGCTCCGAATGAGAGCGTGCGAATGAACACAACAGATTACCGCGACGCGAGTCACCGCCGTGAGCCGAAACGTAGAACAAAAGAGACCATTCTCGAGACCACAACGGCGCCACACGCTGACACGCCAGATACAAATGGACAACCGGTCGCAATAGAACTGCAAACAATGCACAGTGCACTACGGCAAATAACAGCCCTGCGATGGCTCCGGCCTTTTGGTCAGACTCCTCTCCGTTTTAACTCTAGTTCGATGACTCGTGTAGAATCCGATATTGGAGTCATCCAGGGAAATGGAGTCTACAGCTATAAATATAATAAAATTGTAAATATAAGAATAAAGGAATGGGTCAGAGAGAATAGACTCAAAAATTAAATAACTAAAATAATATATATATATATATATATAATTTTATTTCCCCTTAGCTCTCAAACTTATAAAATAGGATGTGGGAAAAATAAAGGAAAATTATTTTGGGCTAATGAGTGCCTTTCACTAAGGGGAGTCCCACGTTTGAAGGATATAGGGTGTGGAATGCCTAAAGGAGGCGGGTGGAATTAGGAAGGTAGTGAGAGTCTACCGAGGGAAATAATAATTACAATGTCGTCTAGTTTTGTTTAAATTTCTTTGCTCTCGCTGTATCTGAGACAATACTGTATTTAGGCTTACATAATAACCAAAGGCTGACACAGAACTCACACACGAGTCTAAAGAGACAAGAACTAAACAGACGCTTTGGACAACTGCACAGAACACTTTAAAGGACATCCCATCTCTCAATAGAAAATAAACTACTTATTTACAAAGTTATACCTAAGCCGATTTGGACATACGGAATAGAGCTAAGGGGGACAGCAAAACAGTCGAGTATCAAGCGTATCCAATCCTTCCAATCAAAAGTCCATCGAAACCAATCCAAACATCCTAATCGCCAATCACAGTCATTACCCTGCGCCACACATCCCTATAATCCTCCTCGGAGACTAAAACGGCAGTGGCCTCGTGACCTGCTATAAATGCTTAACAGTGGGAGTTTCTCCATTCATGTCCTGAGCGTCTGTGGCTCTCACGCTCTTCGTCAGCCTCCACTGGCACGTATTCGGTGACGCGGCTGACGGAGGAGCGTGGGGGACTTCCCTCTGGCGTGTGAGGGAGTTGAAAACCGTGTGGATTTAGGATGTATCTGGGCTGTTTGCGAATGAGAACATTTATAACAATTACTTATAGCCCAATAAGGCAGATTGTAATTTTATCATAACAAAGAAAACTAAAGTAAAAGTAACGTAATAATTATCAATGAGAAATTATAAAAATAAAATAAATAATTACACTATGAGTTCAATGTTAGAATTTGTGTTCATCATGTTAATTTTTTTTGACGTCCTTTCGATGTATTCTGTAAGTCTTCATCAGTAACTCATCGGTAACTATTGTTATAAAGTGACATTCTTAGATTATTTTTTACTTTTAACCGCTTTGTGTCTAGGTTTTGTTGCTTTAATACTTTTTTAATAAATACAATTGAGAGATAGAAATAAATATTTCTTGCGGAAAAATTTTTTATTCATTCGTCCACAAAATTCATTAAAGAAAAATATAAAATACATATAGGATACAAGAGGGAAGTTTAATTTAAATATTAAAACGATTATTTAACAGAAATGAAAAGGTGAATATGTGCTCAACCAGGCAAGCAGAACTGGTAGCGTTATGAAATCTGGGTTGAGGTGACCCAGGTTCTGCGCTTATTAACCTATTAATGCCAAATACGACCTTAAAAACAGTTTAAGATAACGAAGCACCAAGTTGATGGACTCATATTACAGTGGCCTAGTCCCGTATGAATTCATTTGAAGGTGGCTGAAAACAACTCCTCATGCATATATAGATTAGTTTTCAATCAATGCACCAAATATGTCATACCAATACGGTCGTAAAGTTATGCCAATCTTTCATGTCATTTGGTCGGAGTGATAAGCGAAACGTAGGGAAGACCTCGTACTGACCCACGCTTTGGAAGGGAAAGAGTTTTAACCAGATATTCACATAATCTACACCTCGCTCACACATGAAAACTGAGAATAGTATACCATTTCTTGATGTGCGAGTTTATGCTTAGTTTCGTAAAAGGTCTGTGAATACCAAACAAATAAACATATACGTTTTCTTTGTATTTGCTTGATCACATTCAATTCAATTCTTATTGCAATTTTTGAAACTATAATTCAATGAAGTGTAAAGACTTGGGGGGGGGGGTAATCTCAAAGACCAAAGCAGACAGATGGACACACAAGCGAAAAATTCTATTTTTACACTTCATATTAATAATTTTAAGTAAGTATTGGCCTCATTTACAAATCTATCCTCTTTCCTCCTATCAGAATGATTGCCGAGTCCGAAGGAGATTCTTTACCAATTAATAATAACAGGTAAATAAAAAATGACTGGTCAAATAGGGACGCAAACCCAGGGGACCTCCCCAACTGTACACTATAGGGACACTTAGTTAATTTTCAGAGAGCTGCTTTGCTAATGTTAATAAGGCATTATATGTACATAAAAAAACAAAAAATGTTAACATGTACTTCTTATTTCAGTGAGAAATAAATTTTTCTGATAGTTTTCCTCATCACTGCCAGTGATATTTTCTTTAGTTGTTAGTCATTAATAATTACAAATAATAGTGAGATCAATATAACAATGAAAACTTCGTATTGAACAGAAATGTTTTCTTAAATAGGTACGAGACTATCGGGTCGCCCCAAGGGGGGAGGACGCCCGCCACTGGCTAGGGTCTTTACGACCCAGCCACTGTCCGGCGAGCGCCAAGAAATAGATAAAATGGGTGGACCTGTGTTCTTTGACTTTGCTGGCGGCCTAGTCGGCTAGCAGCATTATTCATATTTATCTGACTCCATAAGATCTTAGAAGGTGTGCCCCGACAGTACACTAAGTCCAGAAGAAGAGGAACAGCAAGCGCCAGTGCAGAGAGAGAGAGAGCGAGAGAGAGAGAGAGAGAGAGAGAGAGAGAGAGAGAGAGAGAGAGAGAGAGAGAGAGAGAGAGAGAGAGAGAGAGAAATCAGTGTTCTTCAGCTGCAATTTTTTTTTTTTTCTTCTTATCCTTTTTATTGATAATTACAACCGTAGGCAGCTCAAAGATCTCGTGAAGCTTACTGTTGCTCCGCTGCTCGAATGAAGTACTTCAAAACAATGCCTTATACGGCATGTCAACACTTTACATTTGTAATCCTGGGACAAAACCCCAAATCTGGGCCTTATATAGGCAGGTCAGAGGCTGGGTCTCACACGCGCCCCTAGTGGGCTTAAGCAGTTTTCTTATCTACTAGTTTCCCCCTCTCTTAACTGACGCTTAACGTTTTTATTATTAAAATATGGAAACGTAGGTTGGTATTTTCTGGGCCGAGAAGAGGGGAACTTCTATTTATTCGTGGCGAAGGAGTTGGTACACCATAGTAGAGTTGTATATTTCGCTAATAACGATAACTTCTTAAATTTATTTTCAAAAACAACCTGTTTCGGTTAAAACATAATATTGCGGGAGGGGGGGGGGGAGGGGTGAAAAATTAACCCAATTTTCTCAAGTCGTAGTTCAGAGGGTTTAATAATTAGGTAGATATGATTAAACCTTTTTTTATATCGTTAACGATTTATAAATCATCTGATGACACTTTTATAGATCATATAGATACCAAACTTGAAGCAGAAAAACAAATTATACTATCACATTATCATTTTAACGATGATTCTAACAGTTTACTACTTCAAGATAGATCCTGGAGAAATCAAACATGGTCATAAGCTAACAGCTTTGCAAGTCCGTGGTTCATCGCTGATGACGTATGAAGCCGTGCTATCCGGGGATTAAGGGCTATCCATTCCAGCCCTTAAGGCGGTGCCCATTCAAGGCCCTTAATCCAAGCATACATCAGCCGGGGTGTGTGTACCGTCTCCCTGGAGAAGAGTCAACAGAGTGGCTGGAGCATTAGCTCGGGACAATAGTAAGCCTCTGGAGCCTCGGAATCCAAGTCAAACAGGCACCGTTGTATCCATGATGGAGCAGCCGGCAGCACTACCTCCAGAGAATAGAGAAATTAGGTCGATTGCCATTCGAGTAGATTGATAATTGGACTTCCTAACCTTACATCCAAGTATTTATGCACATTTAGCGTGAAAAAAATATCTTTATCGACAATAATAATAGAAGAAAAACTAATTGAAAAAGTACACCCCCCCCCATAGCCCCTTTAAAATTCATAGATAATTATGGATCCTCAGGCGAATCTATTTACAAATTATTTTTGTATTTCCTGTAGCGTCACTACATTATAAACAGGTTTTGTTATTTTATAGAAATTATGTAATGAATAAACAAGTATAATGATATACATTATACGTGACTGGACTGAACCGACAAATAAATGTGATGTCACCTTTTTGATCAAACTTAAAACTAACTTACATACTAATTCTTATCATAATTTCCCCCCGACAGTCTGTGGCCATCGATGCGGGAGGGGTGGTGGGGTCATAGTATTAAACACTGGGTAGACTTGATGTGTCTCCGGTGGATGAAGGAAATGTAATAATTTCTACCATACAGTACTAATACAAAACTAATTTTGTGAGATGTAGACAAGTTTAGTTGTGCTTTTTTTTAAACGCAATAGACCAATGAAGGAGCTATTGACCTGTGAGTGACAATGGACTAAACTATATATTAAAAATAGTGATCATAAATTCATTTTAGAGTGAAGCCACAAAAAAGTGTAATGCGGAGATGTAAAAAATTCTCGAGGTTGAAAGACTGGAATTACTACTAATTACGTTATAGTAAGTTCACTTATTACAGCCTTGCTAATATACAAGCAGTAAAGTTATATTATAAAATATGTTTATAATAAATAATGTTTTATTTTACAAACTTCATTTGAGATGAGGAGCACAGTAAAAACCATCCATTTCATCTTAATAAAATGTCGTCTAGTTTTTTTCACAACATTATTACACAAATTAACAATGTCGTCTAGTTTTTTTAATTCCATTCCTTTTCCTGTATCCGGAACAGTACTGTATTGAGACTTCCATCTCGCCAAAGGCTGCCATGGAACCCACACAAGAACCAAATAGACACTTTGGACAACCGTACAGACGACATAGAAGGAAACCCCATATCTCAATAGAAAATAATTTACTAATTTTCAATGTTATACTTAACCCAATCTTGACATACGGAATAAAGCTATGGTGGACAGCAAAAAAATCGAACATCAAGCGTATCCAATCCTCTCAATCAAAAGTCCTGAGAACAATAGTAAATGCCCCTTATACGTCAGCAACAAAACCCTTCAAAACGATACCTTACATTTTCGAACTCATCCCTTCCAAGTTCATCAAATTCCATAGTAACCTATCCAACCACCCTAATTCCCTAGCACAGTCATTGCACTGCACCACTCATCCCTATAATCCTCCTTGGAGACTAAAACGGCAGTGGCCTCGTGACCTGCTATAAATGCGTAACAGTGGGAGTCCAGGGAATGGCCAGTTTCTCCTATCATGTCCTGAGCGTATGTGGCCCTCGCGCTCTTGTTCAGACTTTTATCCTATCGCTGGCTCGTATCCAGTGACGTGGCTGATTGGGAAGCGTGGGGGACTTCCCAAGACTCCGCTTCCTCTTTCGCATGCGAGGGAGGTGACAACCATGTGAATTTGGGAGGTCTCTGTTTGTAAATACTGTATGAATGATTGTAAATATGGTATGACTGAGAACATTTATCACAATTAGTTATTGCCCAATAAGGCAGATTGTAATTTTATGGAAATAAAGAAGTTTCGCTCTCTCTCTCTCTCTCTCTCCAAATAACGATTTGGTTTACAGACATAAAAACAAATTTGGTCACTAAAAAAATAAAATCGATGAAAATGAGGATTATTACAGTAAATTATTTAATTTTATTATTCATATTTTTGATGTAAGCTGGGAACGTTAAGGTAGGGCTAATGCCGTAATAAAAATATACCGTTCCTGGCGTTTTCGATATAATACGGTCAGGACAGGGAGCGGGGAGGAGTAGAAAGACCTGCGGGATAGTCCAGGTAAGCCGGCGGAGGAATTAAAAGGCAATAAGGCCGGACCTGTCTGCCCCTTGATAATGCATTTTTTAACTCATAAATTCCCTCCCCCCTTCACAATGTATATTACCAAATTAAGCCTCCTCTTTCTCTCTTCATTATACTTACTTCATTTTTAAGCCTTCGTAAACTCCTTTTTTTTTCTTCTAATCTTCTGTTTTAGCAGTTTCAGCTTTATATGAGAACGCTCTTATGATTTTCTCTCATTATTATACTGTCTTTGCTCAAGGGCATGGCCTTACTTTGAAACAGCTACGGGTATGAATCTGTAGACAGTTAGTGGGATTATATCACGGAATTAACGATTTCGTCTCCACGGCAAAATCAATGAGAAAGTTGAGTGAGTAAATAAATATTCCCTACTCATGGTCAAACCCTTTTGCACTGTCACATGCTCATTCGACGACCTATGGAGTATCTAAAAATACAATACAATTCAACATGACATGTATGTTGCATAAAATAAAAAAAATAAGACTACGGAGCCGCCAAATCTGCAGGCACTCATCGCGAGAACGTACAAATTAGGCATTACATTCCATGCACATGGAACAATTGATTTAAATAGGATATACACAGCAAAAGACAAAAAAATTCTATTGATTTGAAAATAGCTAAAACATAGAAGAGAAGGGAAATTTAACAATTATGTAAGATGTACGAGTTAAAACTTTAACATAACTGTGAAAGTATCTAAAAATACAATCCCGTATGAAATGTAGTGAGAATATTATATACATTTTTTAAATATTAAAAAAATAAGAAAAACGACGTTACTAAAACTCTGACTGTTTCCTTAAGAAAGCCGAGTCTTGGGACCCCCCCCCACGCTCCTCCGTCAGCCGCGTCACCGGATACGAGCCAGTGAAGGCTGACGAAGAGCGCGAGAGCCACAGACGTTCAGGACATGATTGGAGAAACTCCCAATGTGACGTGTCTATAGCAGGTCACGAGGCCACTGCCGTTTTAGTCTCCGAGGAGGATTATAGGGATGAGTGGTGCAATGACTGTGCTAGGGGATTAGGGTGGCTGGATGGGTTACTATGGAATTTCATGAACTTGGAAGGGATGAGTTCAAGAACGTAGGGTATATTAAGATCGTTATGAAGGGTTTTGTTGCTGACGTAATAGGGGGCATTTACTATTGTTCTCGGGACTTTTTATTGAAAGGTTGGATACGCTTGATGATAGACTTTTTTGCTGTCCCCCATAGCTCTATTCCGTTTGTCCAGATTGGCTTAGGTATAACTTTGTAGATTGGTAATTTATTTTCTATTGAGAGATGGGATGTCCTTTAAAGTGATCTGTGCAGTTGTCCAAAGCGTCTGTTTAGTTCTTGTCTCTTTAGCCTCGTGCGTGAGTGCTATGTCAACCTTTGGTCGAGATGGAAGCCTAAATACCGTACTGTCTCGGACACAGCGAGAGGAAAGGAATTTAAACAAAACTAGACGACATTGTTAATTATTATTTTAGTTATTTAATTTTTGTGTCTATTCTCTCTTATATTTACTATTTCATTATATTTTAAAGCCACAGATCTTTTATTTGATTTACATTTGTCCCTGCTCGTCAGGTAACCATCCTCACAAACCCAGTGTTTAACGCTACGACTCCACCACCATTCCAGCATCGATGGCAGCAGACTGTCGGGGATAATCAGGTTAAGATTTAGTTTTTATTGTTAGATTGTTAGACTCCCTTGTCTGGCAATATAGCTAAAAGTCTCCAACATTTCCAGAATGGGTTCATGAGAAAAGTGGACCGACATACCTCTCTTGAAAGGTTAAAGAAAGAAAAATCAAGTTTTTTTGACTCGTTTGGAGCACCTGACAAACCCAGTGTTTAACAATATGACCCCACCCTTCCAGCATCGATGGCAGCAGACTGTTGGGGATAATCATGTTAAGATTTAGTTTTTATTGTTAGATTGTTAGACTCCCGTGTCTGGCAATACAGCTAAAAGTCTCCAACATTTCCAGAATGGGATCATGAGAAAAGTGGAACGACATACCTCTCTTGAAAGGTTAAAGAAAGACAAATCAAGTTTTTATGACTCGTTTGGAGCACCTCACAAACCCAGTGTTTAACGATATGACTCCACCACCATTCCAGCATCGATGACAGCAGACTCTCGGGGAAAATTAGGTTAAGATTTAGTTAAAGTTTTTATTGTTAGGTGTAAGCTAGTTTTAAGTCTATGATAAATAAGGTGAGCCACATCACTTTTAATAAATTCAGTCCATTAATGTATAATGTACATCATTATACTTTTGTACAATGCAGATCACTATTAGTAGACAACAGAATATGTAGCCAAGCTACAGGAAATATATTGAAGCAATTGTACATAGATCCGTTTGTAGAATCTATATTTTGTAACATGTATTAATTTTGTTGTGATATGAAAAAAAAAAAAAAAAATGTAGTCAAGTGACTATACTCACCACCACCAAGTGAGCGAGTCAATAATAATAAAAATATTATAACTATATTATTGAATTTTATATAATATTCTCTCTTCATGTCGAATTGAAATCGTATTGCCTTGCGTAGAAGGTTCGAAATGTTATAGTGGAGGTGTAGCCCCTGAAAAGCGCTGATGATGTAATTATAAAATAAATTTTGGGTAGGCCATTAAGTATTCCATTGGCATCCATGTCAAATGTAACTTCAATTTGTGGTACGCCTCTTGGGGCTGGAGGTATTCCAGTTAAATCAAAAGTTCCTAAAAGATTGTTATCTTTAGTCATTGCCCTTTCTCCCTCAAAGACTTGTACAGTGACAGCTATACCAACAAGAGGGTATATATTAATTAATATGCACAGCCCACAACCAGACTTCTAATATAAGATATTTCTAATTTAATTACAAGTAATTGATTTTTAATTGGCTAAGTTTTATTTTTAGCGCTTCATGGGCATCGAGCTAAATATCTTGGCTCCTCTTCTATATGAAAGCATAATTGCGATGACAATTGACATAAGATAAAATTTAAGACAGGCTAATTCATAATGACTCCATTGTATATTCATTCAGCCGAATGATAGATATTGTACATTTTGTCAATCGAGATCTTTAATTTTATATCTTAACACAGTCAATCGAATGAATAAAATTCAATGGAATGAGAAATCATTTCGAGTTATTCATAGTTTTTGTCTGAGCGTTGCTATGACCACTTTGCCATGCACTCTTCGACATCAGGAAACTCCACGATTCTTCTTCATTCGGTTGCCTTTGAAGTTCTGCCGCATTCTTCAAAATTGTAGACAGGCTACTCCAAGGGATATCAAAATTAGCGGCTTTTTCACAGCTTAGATAATTTAAATTTTCTCACGCACAGAGAGATATTTAAATTTCCGTTGACTCATTGTTAATCTATGAACTACTCTTCCAGGTGGCTGATTGTAAAAGGAAGGGAAGTCTCAAGTGACACGTTGAAGTGTCATAGCGGGGTTTATATACAACGCATCCCCAACACCTATACTATTGACTTTCTTCGAGTTGTGGAGGTAAAAGTTCACGTTATTACTTCGAGTTATCCTATTTTTTTCGACTAAACAAGGTTTTCTTAAGGGAATAAAAAATTATTATCCGAGAATTCGAGTTATTGAGGTCCAAGTTAATCGAGAGTCGATTTTACTAATGCATTTATTTAATAACTCCGTGGACGCTAGTTTTATTTTTGGATTGAAACCACCATGGAAAATATCATTACTTAAAAAATAAATAAAGTGGTTTACTTACGCCGAGTTCAACCTTGGCATATAAGCGGGCGCTTAGTACGAAATAAAAGGAAAAATAAGATAAAATTTAAGACAGGCGCTAAGACGTCAATCTTTTAGGTAGACGAAGTAAATTGATGGAAGTGCTAATTAATAATTCATAATCACTCCATTGTATTCATTCAATTCAGCCGAATGACCGTTTTGTCTTTTGTGTCGAGATTAGCTATCGACTGGAGCTATCGATTATGTAGCGAATGGAAATAGTCGCCTTGACCTCGATGTTATGCCGATTCATCGCTTCTAGCGCTAAAAAATGAACTTACGTCGAAAAAGCTCATTTCGACTTATGTACTTCTGTGTTTTAGGTGTGCTCGTATGTATCAATATCACGCTCAAACCGTCTGGTTTTACCTGAATCTACTCAAGGAGTGGGACTCTCATAGTGTGCGCCCTCAGTCAAACCACGTTTTGAGAACTACAAAGTGGAGTTATATAAAAACTAAAGTTTTTAAATAAAGACTCAAGAAGTGTTATTTGACGATCAACTGAGTTGTAACTTTTCAAATTATTCTCCAACTTCCAATTATTATCCCATTTCCACGCATTCTTCGCGAAGAGGTAAGAACCTCGAAGGTTCTCGAACATGCAGCAACATGAAAACATACTGACATTTGTTTCTTCGGTGAATTAGGTCTGGCTATTGAATATACCAAATTCGATCAATACCCATCTGGGACCTCCAAGTACCCTTGTGAATTTTTTGTTTCTCGAAAATATGTTGTTTCCGGAGGCATCCATGAAGGCTACGAAGTCAACAATTATGGAAAGCGTACTCTCCTTCTCCTTAGTCGAATGGAGTAAAGCGAAAAAGTGACCCTTATATAAATATTGAATAGAACTTATTATTGAGATTGAGAAAAAAACAATGCAGGAAAAAATAAAAATAAATTGAGGTGTTTTGACGAAACTCTTGGTTTTAATAATATGATTTAACAGATTAATAATAATATATACTTGTTAGGATTTATTTATTTTTCTAGGATATAACCTTAAATAAGACATTGGATCAGGAAAACGTGTTACAAGAATTGAAATGTTATAACAAAAAATTAATTGTAAGTAGTTTTTTAAAACAGATATTGTCTCTCTTTTATTAACTTTTATAACACATTGTAGTAACCCTGCAATGTGAAAATTTATTTGCATCCTTACAGCAAGAATATTACATGCATCAATTTATGTAAAGTTGAACATTTTTTCAGCAACTTTGAATTTTCATTACAAAAAAATGACTATCGTATATCAATCAAATCAACTTCCTTTCTATCAAACAAAAAATTTTCCCATTTAAACTAAACAGGGAAATTACTCTTTAAGTGGCTTTTTTTTTTTTTTTCAAAACCAACTTCTTTATTGTGCTAAAATTACAATATGCCTTTTTGGGCAATAAGCAATTGTGTTCTCATTCATACTATATTTACAATTTTCATTCACTCCCTCATTCATATGGTATTTACAAACAGCCCAGAGACCTCCCAAATACACATGGTTGTCACCTCCCTCGCATGCGGAAGAGGAATCGGAGTATTGGGAAGTCCCCCACGCTCCTCCGTCAGCCGCATCACCGGATAAAAGTCAGTGGAGACTGATGAAGAGCGCGAGAGCCACAGACGATCAGGACATGATTAGAGAAACTGGCTATTGCCAGGACTCCCACTGTCACGTATTTATAGCCGGACACGAGGCCACTGCCGTTTTAGTCTCCGAGAAGGATTATAGGGATGAGTGGCGTAGTGTAATGACTGTAGGCTGGTTGGATAGGCTACTATAGAATTTTATGAACTTGGAAGGGATGAGTTCAAGAATGTCAAGTATATTACGATCGTTATGAAGGGTTTTGGTTCTGATTGGATCCGCTTGATGTCGGACTTTTTTGCTGTCCCCTATAGCTCTACTCCGTATGTCCAGATTGGCTTAAGTATAACTTTGTAGATTAGTAATTTGTTTTCTATTGAGAGATGGGATGTCCTTCGAAGTAGACTGTACAGTTGTCCAAAGCGTCTGTTTGGTTCTTATCTCTTTAGCCTCGTGTGTTGGTTCCATGTCAGTCCTTAGCGAGATAGAAGCCTAAATACCGTACTGTCTCGGATACAGGGAGAGGAATGCATTAAAAAAAAACTCATAAGTGTCTAAAAATAATTATTAGACAAACTGAGGTACAATGGTAAAATTGATTATTTTCTAGCTATTTTAAAAATCTGTTCAAATTTGAAAAAGTTTTTTTTTTAAGAATTTTAATTGAACCTAACTTTAATTAAAAACTCTCGCTTTATAAATAAAAACAGATATTTATGATTAATTTAATTTTTATTTTTATTACAATCTGATTGAGTTCAGGCTGACTTTTCCGCAAAGATATGAGGTATTTTCTGACTATCAAGGAAAAAAAAAATTAAAGATATAATAAGAGAGAAAAAACGGAATGCTCTTTTATAATAGCAATTATAATTTTTATAACTTTCTCGTTTTTGAAGCGTTCATAGGAATTATTGTTCTGATTCTAATGGTGGAATCTGCTTAAAAAAGAAAAAATGACTAGAATTAACGACTGCCAAAGGCCCATCGTTAGCACTAATGATGCTTCAGGCGGTGATTTTTAACGTGGCCGCTTCAACGCAACGATATGTAGCCAAGTTGTGTTCAGCTTTCAGAGGATTTCGTAGCTTTAACGAGGGGGGGGGGGGTATGAGCTAAATGACCCCTGCCCTCACTAAGAGAATGCGTCGAAATTAAAAAAAAAAATTGTTAAGAGAAGTCGAAAAATCGGTACCGACCTACCGACGTTACTTGTCGATTCCCCCTCCTCCCCAACAAATTTCAACGGCATTCTCTCAGCGAATGAACCATAGTTGTTTCGCTCAGTAGTTGGTGAATAGTTTGCAGGAGTATGGTCTCGATGGAGTAACCATTCAAGATTAGCAAATCATTACTTGACCCTACCTCGGAATAGACAGGGTTTGGCGCTGGGGCTCTTAAGAATCAAGAATTCCCTAAACGCCATAAAATTGAACTGAGATGTTGGAATGAGTCGGTTAGCGTTAAAAAATTGTCAACAGTATTGCATAAACAATAAACAACTGATCAGCAATGTAACAGTTAATTTAACCAGGCTTGATTGTTAGTAACTATAAATAACGAAAGTTTTAATCTTAAATACGTCCGAGTATACAATATTTACATACAATTTGCCTAATTTCCTCTAGCCGAAACAATCAGAAAAACAAGAAAAAAAAAATAATTTGAAAATTTTCCACTCATTTCATTACCATAAAAATAATAATAAAAAATATTTCTGAAATCCTCTCAAACAAATTTAAGTTTAAACAAAACTGATCAATAACATACATCTTGCTACACTATATGGGAGTTTCCGACGTGGTGGACTTATACATATTCCATGTATTTCAGTTGGGGTGGGGAAACTTGTGAACGTCTAGTGTATTCAGGGATCAGAAGCCATTAGAGTTTAGCCAAGCTACCAGCCGCAGAGGCGACAAGAAGCTAGTTCAGAAGCACCTTCACTTACCATCGGTGGATGAGCACATTATCAATTGTTCACGAATCCATTGTCAACATAGTACATGGAACCAAAGATAATGAATATGGAAACATTAGTAACAATCTAAGGGAAACAATTGTTAAAATTAGCCTCTTTACAATAGGGGTTTTACTACAAATGTAGACATAATACATAGAATCTAGTTCTTTAAATGACCTCCATGAGGAATTTTACATACAGTTTTGACTAGACCTACTAAATACATTCGCAAATAAAACGAAGCACGAATCATTATTTTTCTGTATATCCGCGGGATTAGTAATCACGAAGATCTGACCGAAGTGTATCGCCGAAGGATGAGCGTGGTTAGTGCTAGGCTTTCAAACAAAGGCCAAAAAAAAAGTATGGTAATGTGTTAATTACCAGTGTAAGTACACTCGAACAGACAGGGATATTTTGAGTTCACCCCACGCACCGGATAGTCTTAACGCAGCATCAAGCCCACACAAGCGCTAAGCTGCTAACAGCTGTGCCCTCAAGCATAAATAATATATATATTTATTTGTGTTATATTCATTCTTAGTTTCCTCTCCCTGTGTCCGAGTTAACACGGTACTAGGTTTCCATCTCGACAAACGGTTGACCAGTAACCCACACACGAGGCTAAAAAGACAAGAACTAAACAGACGCTTTGGACAACTGTACAGACTACTTCGAAGGACATCCCATCTCTCAATAGAAAATAAATTACTAATCTACAAAGTTATATCTTAGGCCAATCTGGACACACGGAATGGAGCTATGGGGGACAACTAAAAAGTCGAACATCAAGCGTATCCAATCCTTTCAATCAAAAGTCCTGAGAACAATAGTAAATGCCTCTTATTAAGTCAGCAACAAGACCCTTCATAACGATCTTAATATACCTTACATTCTTGAACTTATCCCTTCCAAGTTCATGAAATTCCATAGTAACCCATCCAGCCACCCTAATCCCCTAGCACTGCACCACTCATCCCTATAAACCTCCTCGGAGACTAAAACGGCAATGGCCTCCTGACCTGCTATAAATGCGGGACAGTAGGAGCCCTGGCAATGGCCAGTTTCTCCAATCATGTGCGTATGTGGCTCTCGCCCTCTTCGTCAGCCTCCACTGCCTCTTATCCAGTGACGCAGGTGACGGATGAGACAACCATGTGGACTTGGGAGGTTTGTAAATACTGTATGAATGAGCAAGCTAATGAAAATTGTAAATATAGTATGAATGAGATCATTTATAACAATTACTTATAGCTCAATGAGGCAGATTGTAATTTTATCATAATAAAGCTGATTATATATATATATATATTGTAACATTCATGATATTTGAGAATATCATGACCAGCCACCCTCCCACTTTGTCCAGCATCTGCCCTTATGCTCTTAGGAGTGGGGATGGGATAAAAGGGTAGTCTTAGCCTAACAGCCAGAGGGCGAACAAGAGCAAGACCCCGACTTGGCGGTATCCAACAGAAGAAGAGGAGAAGAAGAAGAAGAAGAAGAAGAAGAGGAGATCAACAGTAACGTTGGTTGGATTAAACGGAGATCATCGATTGGGTGATATAGATATTGTTTTTTTATTATTATGGATCCATTAAAAAGAGATTGAGCTCAATTTTCATTTTTTTTATATAACTAATTAGTAGTAACTATCCTTGTTCAAAAGGAATTGAATATTTTTTTTATATAATTAATGTCAGCACTATTTATAATTATAATTATTTGTTATAACCATTTTACTTGTATATATTTCACAATTCCCAGTTTCTCAATTTATTAATAACTATAACATTAGCCTTGAGATCGGGCGATTCAATCGGGATAATTTCCTATGTCGAAGACATAAAAACAAGTTGAATTAAAGATCTCATGACGGACCTACCAAATTAGTTAAGGTCAATTGATATAATAAATTAGAAAATAAAATGGAAGAAAATGAGGTAGGTTTCAATATATATATATAATAGTGTAACTGACGTGGAGAAGGATTTTGGTTAAGTATTTGCACCAGCGCCACCTATTTAAGTATAAGCACATGAAATAACTTAACCTATTAATTTTATTATAAATTATTAGATATTAAAGTCAATATTATTGTATCTTAATACGAAAAAAACAAGCGGTCAGTCCTTTGATAATATCAGGAACTTGAAAACAAAATATAATAATACATTGTTCACAGACGAGTTGACATCGTAGTCAACCACTTTAAAATATATACGGTGCTTGAGACACAATAAAATATGTTATTAGTTTAGGTTTTTGGACCGTATATGTAATAAAAAAAGGGTTTTTACTAATAAATGAATGAATACATAGTGCTTTTCTATTTATTAATCTATAAACCACACGAATGCCAGTAATATTGATCTAGGCTCTTTCTGGTACAATGATTTCAATCATGATAAATTAAGGATCCATCTTATAACAAAAAATTGAAGCTGTGATAATTGTTGAGTGAAACAAGAGGGCTTGGTCTAAACGAAGAAGGGGATGATGGGACTATAAATTTAATGAGAGAGAGCGAAAAAAAAGAAAAAAAAAAAGAAAAATTCAAAAAAAGTTTAGGCCATTATAGATATTATAAAAGAGATTTTCTTTTTTTTTTTTCAAGGAGGAGAGTGATTCGTTGATTTTGAGAGATTTTTTTTTTAAAAGAAAAAAATAGAGTTTGGCACCAAAGCGCCTGAGAAAATTGGATTCCACGAGTAGAGAGGTAGGATTAATTGCGGGTTGCTAAGTGTGAACCGACCTCTGACCCTCCGTCTAACTAAGTTAAAGTTTAGTAACATTCTTTACTATGTTTAAGAGCTTTAGTTGATTAGTATTGCACATAAAAACTAGTCATCAGTACATAAATAGCTGAAGGAAAATGAACGTATATATATACGATTGTATCATCTTATCATGAAATTGTTATGAAACAGATCATAGAAATTTTATAGCCGAAAACATTTCTACTCAGAAAACATATGAATTAAAACTAATCGAGATATTTAATTATTTGTTAGACTTCGAGTTAGAATTCGGCCCTGTTCGTCAGTCGAGGCAGCTGTCATGTCCCCAGATTATCAAACCGATAAAAGCAAAGAATTGCACTACTTCCTCTGCTAATTTCAAATTGGATTCGTGGATTAGACTTATAAAGTTAAAAAAACATTCACTCATATAATCGAAATAATATTTAAAGGCCATTAAAGTAAAGGTATTAAAGTTAATTTATATTATCATTATCAGACAAAGAAAGAATTACTGACAAGCTTGGGACTCGAGCCCAGGAACTCTCCGAGTCGAGTTCTCTAGGAACAGAGCTGATCTGCCTCGAGTGACGTTCTCTAGGAACAGAGCTGATCTGCCTCGAGTGACGTTCTCTACCAACAGAGCTGATCTGCCTCGAGTGACGTTCTCTACCAACAGAGCTGATCTGCCTCGAGTGACGTTCTCTACCAACAGAGCTGATCTGCCTCGAGTGACGTTCTCTAGGAACAGAGCTGATCTGCCTCGAGTGACGTTCTCTAGGAACAGAGCTGATCTGCCTCGAGTGACGTTCTCTAGGAACAGAGCTGATCTGCCTCGAGTGACGTTCTCTACCAACAGAGCTGATCTGCCTCGAGTGACGTTCTCTACCAACAGAGCTGATCTGCCTCGAGTGACGTTCTCTACCAACAGAGCTGATCTGCCTCGAGTGACGTTCTCTAGGAACAGAGCTGATCTGCCTCGAGTGACGTTCTCTACCAACAGAGCGGATCTGCCTCGAGTGACGTTCTCTAGGAACAGAGCTGATCTGCCTCGAGTGACGTTCTCTAGGAACAGAGCTGATCTGCCTCGAGTGACGTTCTCTAGGAACAGAGCTGATCTCTGCCTCGAGTGACGTTCTCTACCAACAGAGCTGATCTGCCTCGAGTGACGTTCTCTAGGAACAGAGCTGATCTGCCTCGAGTGACGTTCTCTAGGAACAGAGCTGATCTACCTCGAGTGACGTTCTCCACCAACAGAGCTGATCTGCCTCGAGTGACGTTCTTCCCAATATGAATTCTCTTAAATGAGAATTGCTATTGCAATGTACCAGCTTGGGCCCTGCGACAGACAACTGGAACACAATGTTGGCTGCTGGGTTAATTTCTTTAACAGCTTCTTTGCCAACGTTATTTTACGGTATATTTTAATTGGTCGTGTCGGGAGCACCCGCCGGAGGAGATCCCGTCGACCCAGCCATTCAGTCAGTCGTAATTGTATATTGATCTAACACCATAAAATCTTTGAAGGTGCACCCCCACAGTGCACTATATTCAGGAGAAGAGGTACAGACTAGCTATTATAGGTAGTTTAGGTGGTCTTGGAATGAGTTTATTGCGGGTATCCGAGGGTAGGCGAAAACAGTCCGGATCCCAAAGGGGATTGTGAACCAGAAAGAGGTGGACTGGACCGCTGAGGAAGACGCTACTAAGTACATTTTGTAGGGCCCCAGAGGTCGTCGTCTGCATGGAAGCGATGGGTGGCCCCCCGGTTGTATGCAAGTATGTCATAGGGCCCTATGAGTTTGAACTGTGCATATGGTGTTGTATGTTGAGGGGCTGAGGCCAGAGGACTGTGGTATGCCATAAAACCCTGCGTTGGGTGTGGGTCGACCAAAGGCAAGGGTGCCCCATCTTTTGCGGATTGTCTTATAAGGGCAGGAGGATTCCACAGTTTACAACTCTTCTTTCTGTTTCCTGTCAAGAACGTAAGTGCCAGAAGGGATATGGGACCCGGAAGCTAGGGTGGTCCGAGAATAGTGTGCGTAGCCCATTCGCAAGATGGCCTGAAAAGGCATATACGAACACTAAGGGCCATAGAGACAAAGTCCTTCTGTTGAAGAGAGGTAGATACGGTTCAAGACGAGAAAATATATGCTTCGGGACTCCCTGAGGAGAGCCGTTGCCTGGAGGTATCTCTTGCTTTGCACCTCTTCGCGAGACCAATTCACGATTCTCTGCGAACTGGGCACTGCTTGGAGACATTTTTGGTTAATAAAACAGTTTGTCTATTTTATCATTGTTTACCTTCTATTTTGATTACCACGTTATTTTATTAAGGTAAATTACTTTAGAAACAATTGGGACCAATAGTAACTGAAATTATTATTATAATGCAATTTGCTGAGGATTTGACAGAGAAATGAAATCTGTCAGTAGTATGGCTAAAAATTAAAAATTCTAATTATTCAACTGGAACGCAAACAGTGTAGCGTTTGTGGGAAAGTCAGGTGAATACATTAAATGGATATATTTATCCTAAAACCACATACATTAAAAGAAAACTCCTCATTCGCCGATCGTAGCAATGGCGCGAATGGGATTGTAGTGTATAAGGTACTCGAATTTTTTCTGTTTTTTTCGTGTGTAAACCACCTTAATACATATATATATTTCCCTTTTTTCAGCCAGTAACCGATTCTGAGTGACATTATCAGCAAGAGCAGATATCCGCTTCGTCGGGGGCTGTGAATACACAGAGGCCGCGAGATATTGAGAGAGCCTGCTGTGAAGAAGACTGGCTGACTCAAATGTCAGGAACAGACTGGCAGCGCCACAATGGCTAGAGGTGTACTCGCCCGCGTTCCCTATCGAGTGGCTGCCATGTGCAGGGTTCTCTATCCATCTCCCATATCGGGGGGTCTTGTCTTACCCTGTCCTCATCATGGCTCTCGCTTCACGGCCACTCATACCCGTCATGTACGTACACGGCCACTGACATCACCTGTATGTCCATCGTCAGCCAAATGCCTCAAGTTGAATGAAATGAGAAACACTTCATTCTGGTACGTTGCCCTCTAATAATAACAAAAATATTCGAATATGTTTATCCAGGACACTAAAAAAAAATAAAATATAAACCACTAATAGGTTTATAAATGTGTTAATGGTCCTATGTTTATTGGTTTACGGCACGGATAAGAAAATAATGGTCGGATGGGCGAGATAACTGATTTGATTTGAAGAAGGTTGTAAAGGTAAGGAGGCGTATACCACAGGGCACCGTATACCACCGTAGTAAGGGCACCGTATACCACAAAATCGGGGAAGACAAGACAGGAAACCAGGAGTTGGGATTTTTGTAACGGGAAGAGACGTCGGGACCGATTTGATTAAATCGATTAAGTTTAGTCCAGGAACAAATCGAATATCATTTAGGGGTAGGCTGTCGATAATACAATTGTATTGGATTACTCGTTAGTGAAGGGTCAGAGAAAAAAGTATTCAAATACATTCGGTCGTCAAGTGCTGAATGAACTCAATCGCAAATAATAGACTGTTGTTTTTAATTTATGCTGATATTTGATGCTTCAATTGGAACTAAACTTATTGAACGGTGGCGAAAAAAAAACGCTTTTTAGAAAACAACTCGTGACCTGCTATAAATACATTGGGAGTCCTGGCAATCATGCCCTGAGCGTCTGTGGCCCTTTCGCTCTTGGCCAGTTTCCGCTCTTATCCAGCGACGCGACTGACAGAGGAGCGCAGGAGACTTCCCAAGCCTCCGCTTCCTCTTTCGCATGCGAGGGAGGTGACAAACTTGTGGATTTGGGAGGCCTCTGGGCTGTCTGTAATTATTGTATGAATGAGTGAGTGAATGATGATTTGTAAATATGGTATGAATGAGAGCATTTATCTTGATTACTTATTATATAATAAGGCAGATTGTAATTTTAGCACAATTAAGAAGTTAAAAGAAATAAAATGTGCTATTACAGGTGAGAAACGGTCGTTTACCTTACACATGCTAGTCATTCGTTAGTTCGATGCGAGGCTACGGAACGAAGAGAAGCGAAGATGTCGGACAGAACGACTTTGCACAATTCTTTGTCTCCGCGAACAATAGAAGCCGTGCGAAGGCCTGGAAAAAAGACAAGGTGTGATGGGAATTAATCTCGGATATGTGAGAGAGTCCATGGCTGCCTCGAGACAATTGAATATTTCCCAAACAAGAATTATATTAGAAACCTTAGCTCGTCGTTTCGTTCCCACCATCCTGGAAGCTGTATCGCAAAAGAGAGTGGCCTTTTTCCACGGCATGAGCTCAGAAGGAATGATAAATAAACATTTAAGGCATAAAGTTAAATTTATTCTGTTAATTTACTTAGTAATTTAGTGAAGTAAGGTTATTTGTTTTGTTTCATTAATTGATATAAACCAAAGCAAGTGTAATAGTGGGAGACAGAGTATTAAAAGCCAGGGCCCTCGGATCGCCAGTTTGGAGTTGACATAATGAAAAATTGAAAACAATACATTATAATAATAAAATAATATAGATATGAGAAGGTTTTTGATTGCTTATGACACCACAGTTTCATTTTAAATATTAGGGATGAAAAATTACTTAAATGCTTACTAGTTGATCAATAGCCTCATAGCAAGCAGCACAGCAAAGCCAGCTACGCGGACGTACACGAACGACTCAGTCGCTATTGCCTGCGGCTAATCGATAACACTCGATCCAAGCATCGATTGCTCAGCGAATGAGGCATATCGAACGGCTCCTGTTGTCATGACCAGTTCTTTTCCCAGTCACCTGTGAGTGAGTCTTTCATGTTTTTGTCAGAGGGAGAGCTCCCTCCGGAGGAGATCTCGTCGACCCAGCCACTGCCCAGAGAGCGTCAGATAGATACATGGATAAACCTGTGATCTTTGACCTTTGCTGCCTGCCTAGTCAGAACAAATTCGAATTTGTTTATTGGTCTGACTCCATTAAACCTTAAAAGGTGTGCCCCGACATGTTCAGGCAGTTATATTATAGGTGGTTTGTGTGGTTTTTGAATGACCACGGGTACACACTCGGAATCTAAGGGTAGGCGAAAACCATCCGGTTCCCAAAGGGGAGTGTGAACAGGAGAGAGGCACACTGGATCACTGCTGAAGACGCTACTAGGTAACGTTTGTAGGTCCTAGCATGGAAGAGATCTCTTCCAAGGAGGTGCTAGTTTTAGCGAGACGAAGGCAGAGAATCCCACTAGGAAGGTTTGGGGTCTGAAACGCCGGACTAAAACATAGAGAGCCATGGTTCGAGTAGAGCAGCAAGCAAGAGAGAGAGAGAGAGAGAGAGAGAGAGAGAGAGAGAGAGAGAGAGAGAGAGAGAGAGAGAGAGAGAGAGAGAGAGAGAGAGAGAGAGAGAGAGAGTGAGAGAGAAAGCAGTGTTCTTCAGGTACCGGGTTCCAAGAGTCTGTGAAAAAACATCAAATGGGCCTCACCCGCGCCCCTAGTGGGCTTAAGCTGTTCCATCCTCTAGTTTCCCCCTCTCTTGACTGACGCGTATTGAAACATAGGTAAATATTTTATCATTATACATTTTATAACGCCGGACTAAAACATAGCGAGGTTAGGAAAGAGAGGTGCAGAGGTAGTTGAATAAGAAAGCCGTGGCTCGAGTAGAGCAGCAAGCACCAGTGCAGAGAGAGCATTGTTCACTTTAAGTGCCTGATTCCGACTGTCTGAAAAAGCTCAGAATTTCTGCCTTATATGGGCAGGCCACTCCTGCCTTTAGCGAATGAAAGAGATTTTTATTTGGGCCAATGAGGCTACTTCGCACGTGCCCCTAATGAGCTCTTGCGGTGTCGGGATCGTGAACTAGTCACTCTCTCTATACTGACGCCGAAGATTTATTGATAAAATATGAAAAGATGGGCGGGTGTTTTCTGGTCCGAGAAGAGGGTAACTTCTATTTATTCGTTGTGACGACAATTAGGTAAACTTAAAAAAAAAATAAATGTTTAACTATTTAATAATTAAAGGCTAGTCAACGTTTTAAATGTTATTTCAACTGTTGATTCCCATACTGGAAACATCTGCTCCCTGCGTAACAGGGAGATACCCGAGCCTAAAATAACAGTTACAGGACCACTGTTTTCACAGGCAGAAGGGGGAAAGCGATACAGCATGTGTAACATCATTTAAAAAGTCCTTATACACGGAACTGTATTTTAAAGCGAAGTCACTTATTTTATTTTCACTGCCTAAACTATGTTAAATAAATAAGTTTTAAAATGACAGTAAAATACCTATAAAAGCTATTTCGACGATATTAAATACACAATGTCTATTCATTGCCTTAAAAAGTTTATTTTCTGTAAAATGTTTAAATTTATTTTTGCGTTGAATCGATAGAAGGTTCATCCACAAAAAAAATTACTGTGAAACAGAAAAGGTAATAGATACAGTTCCCATTTATTTCATTTTTTGTTCCCTAGCGACGCACACTGGTTCTGGACAAAAGCCCATTTTTGACACCTTCGTGGGCCATAAAATGGTATTATAATTCAGTTAGAGAAATACCTAAGGTTTTAAGAACCGATGGTTTATAAGCTCTGGTCGTTATATTGTAAGCTCATCTACTTGAAGAAAGATTAAGGGGTTAAGAGCAAACGAGAAAATCGCGAGGAAAAGCCAAGTTTTGTAATGATGGGTAAAAAATATTTTAAGCTTATTTTTAAATTGTCTTTCAGTGGCTTTCTTTTACAGGGCAAAAAATGAAGCTAGCACGTTATTAACACTCAGGAAAATGTAACGATAACGTGCGCTTAGATCGTTTAATATAAGAAAAATTCTAGTTTTTATACATTATTTACGCTTTTAGAAGCTTAAAAATCTACCGCTTCCACACGCTTTTGAAAATAAAGCCGATTCGTGTTCATGCAAGTATGGAGAAGCGATTAGAACACAAATTAGCTGCGACCGAGTGCGACCCTTGATTCTAGATCCTTATTAGTGGAGACAAACGCCAAACTATTCCCGCAAAATATCGAGGACAGCAACAATCGAAGACATCATACATAGTTTAATTATTTCTTCTGATCCACTCCTTTCAAGATTGAGACCAAATTGGCAAAATCTTCAATAATTGAACTTGAGGAAGAGGCTGAAAATCTCCTTAAAACTTTCATCCAACACATAGTCACGAGGACTCGGGATTTATGGACGAAGACAAAATTGAAAACTGATGTTTACCAACTTTACCGCGTGTGGGTATCATTTTATATATATTATTTTTTAATAACTTTTTCATATACTATTTTTCGGCCTATAAGTACTTTTTTTTTTAATAGCCACTAATCGGGGTAATAGTTCTCCACTCCTTCCAAGATTGAGACCAAATTGGCAAAAATCTCCAATAATTGAACTTGAGGAGGAGGCTGAAAATCTCCTTACAAACAAAGTAACATTATAATAATCACGAACTCTCTAGATTTATGTACGAAGAAGGAATTGAAAACTGATGTTTACAAACTTCACTCATCATGTTGTTTTTTTCAAATATAGCCATTAATCGGGGTAATAGTTTTATTGTGAGGACCTACCTATGCTTATCTACTGTGTACCTACATGTGTTGATTTCCCAATACATTTTTTCACACTAAAAACCATGATGACTATGTGGAAAACTTACCTAATATTTTCTCGGTTGTTGAATAAGGCGCGTAAACTAGCACCATTGCATTCAGCGTAAAAAAAAACTTTGAAAATCATGGGTCACACTTGATTTTTCCGAAAGTTTTTTGTATGTCTATTTTCGGACTATTTTTGGACAATTTATCTAACATTTAATGTTCTTCACCAGTTTTCCATTAAGGGCAATCTATACCTTCATTAAAAATGTGAAAAAAAATTTTGAGGCGAACTTTACTGTTTTGCAGACTTTTGTCCCGTTTTTCGTCGTTAGGAACCAGTGTGCGACATGCCACTAAAACACCAATAAGACATAATAGGATTCCTGACACGATCCAGTGAGCACTCCCCTGTATTGTTGGAACTAAATTTGTGGATAACTGATTGTTATCAATCCAAAAAAAAAATCTGTTGTATTCCAACGTCTCCGCAGGCACCTTTGAATGATAGCAGGTAAGTCAGGTGTAGACAGTCCTTACAAAGTTCCTCTGTCAAAAGGAAGTTTTGATATACAGATTTAAATTCACAAAGCGACGAGAACGCTAGCGTATGCACGAAAAGTAAACGGGTCAGTCGACTGTTTCGGCTTGTTTTAATATTAATAGTTTTCTCTTCACTTAAACAAATAAAAATAAAAAACTACTCAAAAGCGTCGACTAATCTACTCGCGATCCCACACACAATGCCCCCCCCCACGACCACACATATTGGAATTTCTCTTTTATTAACCTCTTTCAATGAACCTAAATAAGATGAATAACTTCACTGGCGGAATTTCAATTATCTCCCACTATACAGCAGCTAGTATGTAACGCTATTGGACTAAATTAACTGGATAGTGAATAAACTAAATTTAAACATTTCACGACATTGAGAAAATTAAAGTAAAGTAAAGTAAAGTCAAGCCAGAGGTGAGAGGTTCAAACCCTAAAATAGGGATCAAAGAATAAACATAGGAACCAACTAAAATTATTTTAACCCTTTTTTTAACCGTTTTTACCCTACACGAGCTCTTATCTATAAATATGTTGTACCTCATTATGATTTATGATTTTTTTAGCATTTGTTAATGGTTATGTGAGCTACTCAAAGCAATTGTGCGTTAAATAAACATTATTTGTGGCAGACACCTATAATTGTCTTTTTGCCCCACAAAAATCATAAAACTATAAAATTAATAGCCTATTTTTTCTTATATGTATGTATAAGATAAATTTTTAAGTCCGTAATTAATGATAAAACAACTTTATTACGATAAAATCACAATCTGCCTCTTTAAATAATTGTGATAAATGTTTTCATTTATACAATATTTATAAACAGCCCAGAGACCTCCCAAATCCACATGGTTATCACCTCCCTCGCATGTTAAAGAGGAAGCGGAGTGTTAGGAAATCCCACACTCGTCATCGGATACAAGCCGGTGGAGGCTGGCCAAGAGCGCGAGAGCCTCAGACGCTCAGGACATAATTGGAGAAACCGGCCATTGTCAGGACTCCCACTGTCACGCATTTATAGCAGGTCTCGAGGCCATTGTCGTTTCAGTTTCCGAGGAGGATTATAGGGATGAGTGGTGCAGTGCAATGACTGTGCTAGGGGATAAGGGTGGCTGGATAGGTTATTGTGGAATTTTATAAAAACCTACGAAGTTTCACCGGCTTACACACCTGCTGACTTCCCCCAATCGACCTCTGCACCTCAAACTCATGATTTGTAAGAGTGTACTCAGGCCTGATCTGTTGTCATGTGACTCAATTTCACGGGATACTCTTGAAAGTGGTCCGGCATACTTCATTCCAGCAGCCTCAGGTGGATGAACGCATTCGCCGTAGGCATATGAAATGTTTATGAAATACTTTAGGTTAGTTTGTAATGCATTTATGTATTTTTCGTTAAAATAAACGGCTTAAAACATACGCAGTAAAAGATGCCATCCTTAGCTCAATATTGTCAAGTTGCTGAAGTCGAGTCAGCCACGTTTTAGACCAGAGGGCGGAAACCACAAGGAGTGCAGAAACCATCCAGAGGCACGTACCATCTTATTATACATCATTGTCTATGTTAGGTAACTATTGTTCACTATAATAACGATAAATAATAAACATAACAATCCGTGTTGTGAGAATGATTCGGGTCTGGTCTTAAATGACTAAAGTGAATTTATAACTCGTTAAATAAATTACAGTATATTTTATATCTTGAACTGCTATAGTTAAAACGGCCTCCACGTTCTTGCTCTAATAAATATGTGTTGCCATCTGAACAGATATAATCGCTTAATAAACTTACATTTTCTATCAAAAACACCTTGATGATATCGAGTTTTGGTGCAGCCAATGCCGAATCAAAATGTTCCTACAAAAGACCCCATCTCGACAAAAGACTGTACTTTGGCTGACCTGGAACCCACATACGAGGCTAAAAAGACAAGAACTAAACAGACGCTTTGAACAACTGTACAGACTACTTCGAAGGACATCCCATCTCTCCATGGAAAATAAACTACTTATTTACAAAGTTATACTTAAGCCAATCTGGACATACGGAATAGAGCTATGGGGGACAGCAAAAAAGTCAAACATCAAGCGCATCCAATCCTTTCAATCAAAAGTCCAGAGAATAATAGCCAATGCCCCTTATTACGTCAGCAACGAAACCCTTCATAACGACCTTAATATACCCTACATTATATAACTAATCCCTTCCAAGTTCATAAAACTCCATACTAACGTATCCAACCACCCTAATCCCCTGGCACAGTTATTCCACTGCCCTACTTATCCCTATAATCCTCCTTGGAGACTAAAACGGCAGTGGCCTCGTGACCTGTTATAAATGCGTGACAATGGCTAGTTTCTCCAATCATGTCCTGAGCGTCTGTGGCTCTCGCGCTCTTGGTCAGCCTCCGCTGGCTGTTATCCAGTGACGCGGCTGACGTAGGAGCGTGGGGGACTTCTTAAGAATCCGCTTCCTCCTGGAAGAATCCGAGGTGGCAACCAAGTGGATTTGGGAGATCTCTGGGCTGTTTGTAAATACTGTATGAATGAACGAGTGAATGAAAATTGTAAATTGGTATGAATGAGATCATTTATCACAATTGCTAATAGCCCAATCAGGCAGACTGTAATTTTATCTTAAAAAAAATTGTTTGTTAAAAAAAAACAAAAAACATTTTATATAATATTTGAAATTGACATAATTATATACAAGGAACACCTGAGAACCCTCAGATCAAATTAAATGAGCGTGACTACATCTAATATAATTTTTGAGATGGATCATTCTGAATTAAAAATAAAACGACACGGAGTCTTAAAGTCTACATGGTGGACGAGACAAAATTTTCTGCTTTCAACTTGTGCAATGACAAAGTTCACAAATTCTATACCATTCGTTTCTAGGGTTACTGGCTTGATCTGCCTCAAATAATGACCACTGCTTGACTGAAATGTGAAGGAATTCTGTGGATTTCATAGGGACACAGAAACATTACAACGGGACATTTTACGCGATTTTACAACACAATAGTCGGGTGACTATGTTTCTAATAGTTATAATTATTATTGGGGTATTATAAGTTAAGGAACACGAGATCCTGATTGAAAATTACCAAAAGACATTAAAACCTTTCACTAAGGCAGTATTCGCATCTTCAACTCACAAGTACAGTTATTTTTATTCAGGTATGCTATTTTACATGATTATATGATTCTGATGAATAATCCATAACCCGTGTCGGGGCTAAAGTGAACGAAGTAATTAAAACATTTGCATATCAACAACAGAAAATTGCAAACGAAAACACTAATCTCATTCTTGATGCGAACAAAACGAAAAAGCATCGCATATACAAACAGTTATTAAAATCGCTTTGTACATGCGGACTATAGGACAATGCGATGGGGATACTAAAGCGTCTTCCAAACTTTGACAGTTGTAGCGGCCATATTGTCGTCATTTATTCAGTCTGTTTTGCCAAATCACCATGGACGGATATAGCATTCAACAACACGTGTTAATGATAAAATTGTTTTATCAATATGGATGTTCTGTTCGGGCAACGTTCCGCGCACTTCCCCCATTTTACGGTCGCCATAACCGTCCTACCGAGAGGACTATTCGCAGTGTGGTGGATAAATTTGAGTCCACTGGTTCAGTAAACAATCAACCAACACCCGTACGTCGACGAAACGCAAGATCTGCCGAAAACATTGCCGCTGTCCGTGAGAGTGTGCAGGAGAATCCGAGGCAGTCGATTTCGCGTCGCTCACAAGAACTCGGTCTTTCGCAGACCACAACTTGGGGAATTTTGCGTCGAGACTTGGGCCTGCACCCGTACAAAATTCAACTGAGCCAGGAGCTGAAGGTAAACGACCATAGACAACGACGTGTGGTCATCTCACGTGGAGGTGATGTGGACTGGCCACCGAGATCGTGCGATTTGACCCCGTTAGACTTTGTCTTGTGGGGATTTCTTAAGTCGCAGGTCTATGCGAATAAGCCACAAATCACAGCGGCCCTCAAAGCCAACATAACCCATGCCATCGGTCAAATTCAGCCTGATTTATGCGCCAGTCATGGAAAATTGGACATTTCGGATACGCGCCACCCAGCGAAGTAACGGCGGACATTTGCACGATGTTATATTCCATACATAATGGCATCGATAGCCCTTTCCCTTTCAAACGAATAAATTATTTAGATGATATCTCACACACACTTTGTTTTATTTAAATTTAAAGATGGGAACACTATACAATCAAACTTTCCAACATGAAAGGCGTCCAAATGATTTTTTTAAAGATATTCTTTGACTCCTCATGAATAAGAATTGAAATCATGACGGATTATGGTGGTATTATGTGTACACATACATATATACTTTTTAATAATATAAAAGTAACTACAGATAACCCTAGGAATGTGAATCAACAAGAAACCTCACAACTCAATGATAAAGAGGCACCTAAAAAATAAAATCCTATTAAATAATATATGCACAATAATAACATTATTAATACAAAAAGCTTAATAAATTAAGTAAATCATGATTTTGATTCAACTATAGCATAAAATAACGTTATTATAAGCATTCCTATGTGATTGACGAAAAATCCAACGACGTATCACGTGTTTATATAATGCTCTAAAACTGAATCAGAACTCAACAAAGCAATAAAAAAATCTTCTTAAAATCTATTAACACAGGAGGATTGGTAATTGGAGCAAAAATTCTTTCACAAAAGAACTAAACATTTGTTGCTAAATTAAAATTCTCTGCGGCATTGCTCATTAAAACTACTAAATCGCTTTAATATATTTTCTGTAACCCCTCCCCACTAAAAAAAAACAACAAAAAATTCTGATAGTAAATTAAGATGAATTGTAAACTATACTGTGACTTTTGTTCTCTCTGTGCTATTAATAATAAGTGATACAGTGGAATCCCGATATTTTGTATCCCGATTATTCGTATTTCCGGCTAATTCGTACAAATTTGTGGTACAAAGTGGTATAAAAACAATGCATTTCAGTCCCCTCGGTAATTCGTATTATTTTTATACTCGAGGTCACTTAAAACGTCTTATAATACGTATTTCCAGCTTAAAAACCTCGTTAATTCGTACTGTTTCAAGAAAGGGAAAGAGGACAGTGAGAGACCAGAGAGCAGAATGAGTGCGAGATAAATGTTTTCTATGAAATCCCATATGTAATTTGTACTCTTTTTACTGAAAGGAAATAAGGAGAGGAGAGAGGGAAAGTTTTAGGAATTGTACTAAGCTTTTCTTTCTTAAACAGTTTAGTCTCGTTATCGATGTGACACGTTACCATGCCTCCGAAAAACGTTAGCCTCTCTGTTAAAGAGAAACAACAAATCATAAAGGCCGTGGCCAGTGGCTTCAAGCAAATTGACGCATCCAAGCTTTTTAACGTCCCTCGTTCCACTATCACATCAATCCTGAAGAACGAGGACAAAATCACTTCCCAGACATCAAGCAGCAAAGTAAAACGCTTCAAGACTGGTGATTACCCACAACTTTAAGAGAACTTATAAAAGTGGTTCGCGCAAGCAAGGAATTCAAATGTACCAGTTGGAGGAAATATACAAAGGAATCGACAATACCCGTCTGCAAGGATCGCGTCAAAAAGAAATTTCGGATTTTTTTCGTACAAATGATTGCTGTTTATTTAATCTAGAACATAAGTATATACATATTTTTTATTGCATGTATTGTTTATTGTTTAGTTTATTACGGGATTCTACTGTAACTGATTTAAAAATAAAAATAAAATAACTCTGGTGTCTGTTGCTATAATCCCTATAGACAAAGTGTCACAACATACAATGATTATCCTCATGTTGATGGAGTAATGAGTAAAGCTGAGAGATCGGCCTAAACTCGCGGCACATCGCCAATACATACAAACTTCTAAATTCAAAGCACTAAGTTAGATGTGTGTGGGAGCTTGCTCGGCGGTCGGGCTTCGGTGTAAGTCAACCATGGAATTTTCATTTGCACGTGTTTACAAACGAGCGGTGCTTACACACAAGATTCAGGAAATTAAGGGGGAACTTCAGATCAGCTGATTCCTCACAAGTGTTCCTTTCTGAGAAAACCTCGCTCACCTCGCTTGAATATTGCAAAATTAATTTCCCAAAATATCATCTCTTGGGCTTAGTAACGTATCAACACACAGTCAAAGTTCCATTTTAGTTACCTTTTACAGAAACTCGAAGGAATAGGCTCTACATTTAATTCCCTCGAAATATAGGGAAAAAAGGGAATAGGATTTCCCAAATTATTTCAATATCTCTAGACCGGAAACAGCTCAAGAATCAGAGCTGACCGATTCTCGTGTACTATCGATTGTCTGTTCTATAGTTATTTAAAAAAAAAAAAAACTATGGCTACTACTGCCCATTTTCCAAAAGGAACACCAGAACCCGTAAAAAAAAAAATTCTCATCAAGGTGGAAAAGTCTTATTATCAATAAGCAGCATTTATTGGATCGAATCTCCTCTCAGGTAGGGCGAAAATTATATAGAATGATAATTTGTAAAAAATAAAACAATACACCCCTTTAAATTTACAGATAATTATGTACAATTACAGATCCTCAGGCGAATCTATTTACAAATTATTTTTGTATTTCCTGTAGCCTCGCTACATTATATTTTTTCTTAACTCTCTAATTATAAAATTAAGGATGAGGGAAATTGATATTTGGGTTGAGCGGATCCTTGTACTAGGAGTACCTGCTTGAAGGTGGTGTGAGGGAATTAAGGAGTGTGGGAAACCTCGGTAGAGGTTGATAGTTGCGGTACAGTGGTGAGAGTCCACTGGTGGTTGGGCCTAGAGTCCCTCTAGGCATGTAGTGCAGTCTTATTTAATCGGATAGCAGTGAGGGGTGCCTCTTAGAGGCTTGTTGTTGGTGGGCCAAGCGCCGTGATGTCCACCATTTCGTCTGCTTTACAAGATCTTGTGAGTTGCCATCTTGCCGGTAGCGGTGGGGGTGTCATGTCTCGGAACAGTGGGTTTTGGCTATGTTTCATCGAGTCGAAGAACTTGATGTGTCTTCTTTGGATTGCTTCGGTGATGGTGGGGACTTCGAACTTTTCGTGGATGTCGGGAGCCTTCATATCACGAAAAGGGGTATGCCATAGTGCCGTGCGCGGGGTTTTGTTCTGGAAGCTCTGGAGTCGAGTTATTGTGCTAGTGTGTAGGAATCGGAAGAATGGTGCCCCAAACATTGTTACATTATATATAACAGATTTATTTCAGTTATTTTATTTTTTTTCCCATAGCTCTCAAACTTATAAAAACTAGGATGTGGGAAAAATAAAATGAAAATTATTTTGGATTGATGGGTGCCTTTCACTAAGGGGAGTCCTATTTGAAGGATGTATGAGAAGGATATGGAGTGTGGGATACCTAAAGGAGGCGGGTGGGCTCGGGAAGGTAGTGAGAGTCTACCTATGGTGGAGCCTAGGGGTACCTAGGCAATGGTTTGTAGTCGGCCAGGTCATACCTGGCCCCGCCTCTGAAGGGGGCTGCACTGTGTCGGCCTATCGGCCGGGGAATCGTCCTACCCTGAGCAGGTAGAAGGGGTAAGGTGCTTCAGTTGAGTCGACCGGGAGATCGACCTCGACCTCTTGGCTGGGTGTGGATCGTTCAGTCCCCGTCAGGGTTCTATGAGGTCTATCTGTCTCCAGGCTTCGGCTGTCCAACAGTGCTTCCATCGTACGGGCATTGGTGGTGGTTTGTAGTCGGCCAGGTCATACCTGGCCCCGCCTCTGAAGGGGGTTGCACGGTGTCGGCCTATCGGCCGGGAGATCGACCCACCCTGAGCAGGTAGCAGGGGTAAGGTGCTTCAGTTGAGTCGACCGGGAGATCGACCTCGACCTCTTGGCTGGGTGTGGATCGTTCAGTCTCCGTCAGGGTTCTATGAGGTCTATCTGTCTCCAGGCTTCGGCGGTCCAGCAGTGCTTCCATCTGACGGGCATTGGTGGTGGTTGAAGGTCGGAGAATAGTGGGTTGTGGCTGTGTCGGAGTGAATCGAAAAATTTGATGTGTCGTCTCTTGATAAAATCTTGGATGGTGAGCACTTCAAATTTTTTGTAGATCTCGTCTGCCTTCATTCGTTCGAACGGGGTATGTTTGAGGGAGGTGCGGAGGACTCTGTTCTGGAATTGTTGGAGCGTTTTGAGAGTGTTAGAAGTCAGATACTTGAATAGTGGGGTCCTGTACATCAAAGCAGGTCTTAGGACGCTCTGGTAAATCAGCAGCTTGAGGCGTACTGATAAAGCCGGGCTGTGAAGTAGGTGTCCTAGGCTGTTTGAACTTTTTCCTAACACTCTTTAACTTCTTGCTGAGATGTGTCGTGAACGACAAGTGTCTACCGAGGGTAATCCCAAGGTAGCATAGCTTGTTGCTCACAGGGCACTCTTTGTCGTCTAAGACGAAGGATTTAGGTAACTTCTTTCTTCCAGATTTATAACTAAATATAATTCCTTGCTTCTCGGCCGGGTTGACTTTGATGTTGACGGCGTCGAGTTTCTCAGCAATGTGTTGACTGGCGCTCTCAGCAAATTTCAGGGCTCTAGTGGGATTGATGCTAGTGCTGTAGATACCTATGTCGTCTGCATACGCCGATACCTCGATGTTGAACAGCAGGGTGCCTGTTATTTTATAACAATTATATAATGAAATAAACAAGTATAATGATACACATTATACGTGACTGGGCTGAACTGACTAATAAAGGTGATGGGGCTCACCTTTTTGATCAAACTTAAAACTAACTTACATACTAATTCTTAACCTAATTTTTCCCCGACAGTCAGTTGTCATCGATGCGGGAGGGGTGGCGAGGTCATAGTGTTAAACACTGGGTTTGTCAGGTGCTACAACGCGTTGAAAAACTTAATGTGTCTCCGGCGGATGAACTCACCCACCGACGACACACCAAGCAACGGGTGCTGGTAGACGTTCTTTAACCTCTTGAGAGAGAAGTATGTCTGACCACTTTTCGCATGATCCCATTCTGAAATTGTTGCAGACTTTTAGCTGTATTGTCAGTCAAGTGAGTAAATAGCGGGGCACCGTACAGCAGATCTGGCCGGAGGATACATTTATATATCATCAGTTTGAGACGCAGCGACAAGTTGGGTGAAGTTAGCAAGTGGTAAAGCCGGTAAGACCTCTTCTTACTTTTTCTACTTTGTTACTAAAATGGGTAGAGAAATGGAGATGCCTATCCATTTGTATACCCAGATACGTAAAATTATACATAAAAAAATTTGTTTTAAAGAAACAAGAAGGAAGCAAATAGCTCAGAAACCGGAAAATTTTTTGGTTCGGCATAAATTATTATTGCAAACAGCAGAAAAAACACACACAAAAAATACTTGATAACTATTTTTATTTATTTTAGCCTTACTATTATAAAATATAACTACGGTTAAAATAACGTTCATATATGTTTACGAGTGAAAACAGAGCTATTTAGTAAATATTTTATAGTTATTTTCATGCCACCGTTTACAATTCCCTAATGAATTAATTATTACCCTAATTTTCAGTAATATGCATGTTCCTAACTTTTAAAATTACCTTAAATTTATACTGACGTACTGGAATATATATACTTTCAAAATCTTTTTATTTTGTATGAGCGTGGAGTAGTAATTGTTTGCAATTTGATATGTCGTAAACTCGAAAGTGTTAGATTATCGACTGCAAGAAGGATAATCGATTTTGAGATACTATCGACTAAAGTTCTTACTATTCTGGAGGGCACATTGCTAGGATGATCCATAGACCACATGCCCATCTTGAGTATAGTGGTCGCTGGAAGCTCAACTAACCCCGTTTAGGCCACCCACCTTAGGTACGAAATAGCAAATAAAGACGCAAAAAAAAAATTTCAATCCAGCTCAGAAAATAATTAAGATATTAACATCTAGTCCCCCCCGATCATTAAATATTTATTAAATTATTTCCAAGGTTCATGGTGAAAAACAACTTGTACTCACATACAAAAAGTAGTCCAAATCAGAAAGTGGCACTTACCTAGAAAAGAAAAGAAAATTCTATTAAAAAAATATATGCACAAATACAATAATATTAATATTATTAACGCAAAAAGCCTAATAAATTAACTAAATCATGATTTTGATTCAACTATAGCTTACATATTTAAAAAAAAAAAAGAAGCTTATAATATCCTATGTCATGATTGACAAAAATCAACGACGTATCACAGTGTTTATATAATCCTTTTTCAAAGCCCAAATTCAGAATTTTCTAAATCAAATTAAGAATTTTTGTCGGAAGTCAAATTTTTTATTGCCATAACAATAGTACTTTACAACAAATAGATAAACATAAGATTCTCAGTTTTATTAAACTTAAAGAAAAATCAATTAAATGTTTACACACACTCTTTATAAAACTGTGTGTTTTATAATATTACATTTTATAATTTATTTGAGAAAACATAATTCACCTGACTCATAGGATTCATTCGACCCGATTCTTTTTTATTTTGGTTTTAGAATTTCAATTGTCGACTTACTTAAATTGACGTTTATCTGTGATTCATTTGTTTTAAAGTAAAACAAAAGTAATTTTCACACAATCGTGATTGCAATAATGAGTGAACAAATTTTCTATTTTTTTAAAATTTGAAATCACAACAAAATTTAATAAACTTGAATGGAAATTGATTACTTAAAAAAACAGAGACGGATACATACAACTCTACGTTAGGCAAGTCGAAATCACAAACAAATCTCTTAAATTTTCTCATAATATTTATTTCGTTCTGATCAATGTACGTTTTTTATTTATATGTCGAGAAACATTAGATTTTTAAACATCGGTTTATTTCTAATGGCAGTCGTTGTGTTTATCCCAGTAAATGATGGGTGACGTAAAATCACTGACATGCTCGTTGGCCCAAGAGGTACGCACCGGAAACACGCAAATGCTCAAAACAACGTGTTTCTGAGGTCATACTCTAAAAGATATTTTGGCAATATCTGGTATTGAATTGAGTATTATTAAAGAATACAGGTCTGGTGTTCAATTGTTCAAAACTAGACGGGGGAGTGCCTCTCCGAAAAGTATATTATTAACTAAGCCTGTTGTTGATTTCATTGAACAGGTAGGACAGCAGGTAGTAGTTGAACATTGAGACCAGAGAAACAAATTTTTCGTCAACAATTGAAGAAAAATTCTGCTGAAAAAGTTTAAATCTAATCGATTGGGTAGAATAAATATTGTGAGAAAATTAAAGACATAATTTTTAAATTAGTAAACAACATAGTGATTTATTTAAGCCAGTCGAGAATTACCAATTAACAGCAGTAAAGAAACACCAATTTAAATCCGTCGAGAAACACCAATGTAAGAGGGTCTGAAACACCAATTTAAGTCCGTCGAGAAACACAAATGTAAGTCAGTCAAGAAACAGTAATTAAAGTCAGTCAAGAAACACCAATTTAAGTCCGTCGAGAAACACAAATGTAAGTCAGTCAAGAAACAGTAATTAAAGTCAGTCAAGAAACAACAATTTAAGTCCGTCGAGGAACACAAATGTAAGTCAGTCAAGAAACAGTAATTAACGTCAGTCAAGAAACAGTAATTAAAGTCAGTCAAGAAACACCAATTTAAGTCCGTCGAGAAACACAAATGTAAGTCAGTCAAGAAACAGTAATTAAAGTCAGTCAAGAAACACCAATTTAAGTCCGTCGAGAAACACAAATGTAAGTCAGTCAAGAAACAGTAATTAAAGTCAGTCAAGAAACACCAATTTAAGTCAGTCAAGAAACACAAATGTAAGTCAGTCAAGAAACACCAATTTAAGCCAGTCAAGAAAAACCAATTTAAGTTAGTCAAGAAGCACAAATTTAAGTAAGTCGGCAATGGAAATTCTAAAACTAAAATCCAAAAAATTGGGTCAAGTGCATTCCATGATTTAATAATTCCAAGTTCATTCCTTTAGTAATCCGTAGGTGGATTGTTCTTCGATATAAATTATAAACTGTAATAAATATAATATAATATTTTACGTATAGTGTGTATAGTGTGTTTAAACACTTCATTGATTTTTTTTTTAAGTTTAATAAATCTGAGACGATTGTGTTTATATATTTGATTTTACAGTACAATTGTGATAACGATATACGCAGTCGCGTCTAGTATGATATTGCAGATATGATGTTGACCATTTAAACGGAACGACAAAAATGACTTGAAGTTTCCTAATTATTACTTTGACCTAGATTAATTTTAGCTGTTTATTCAGGCAAGGAAAAGTAATTCAAAACCAAATCTCACTTTCGAGGTATTTTTATGGCTCATGTGTGCTTGATAAAGACCGATCCATGATCGCGTAGATAGATTTAGTTATATTTTATTTTCTCACTAGAAACAGGAGTACCCGTCTCTCTCTCTCTCTCCCCCCCCCCCTCTCCCTCTCTCTCTCTCTCCCCTCTCTCTCTCTGTGACCTGGACAGTGTCAATTAAAAACTGTTCTGGAACAAACTTTCGGAGCAGATCCTAATGACGGGCCCTCACCCTTAAACCGGTCCTCGCTGGGACGATTATCTCACCACTTCCCACTAATCTGTGATTAGGAGGCCGATACTTATCGCCTCTCATCTAAAAACCATCTCCAGATTGTATTTATTTCATTTCTTCGACCATTTAAAAAGCCAAAAAAAAAAAAAATCAGGTAAAACGGAAATAAAAAATCTAACATTAAAAACAATGATATGGCAGACACCCTAACTCACAAGCACACACATACAAACGGACGAACCACAGTTCACTGAAAGGCAAGAGATTCTCTCATGGTCACGACATATAAGGCTCCTCACTTGAGTACTTTATCTAAGCCAAAAGTCCACACGGAACTAAGTTCGTGTAGCCCAGCAAAGGTCAAGAGCCACCTTAGTTCAGTTACACGAAAAAAAAGGACAGCTTCTGCCAAATACTTAGTAAATAACAAACAAACCACTTCAGAACAAACAGCACAGGCAAAAATCAGCAGCCGTGCACTAGCAGACCTCTAATCTTACGATCATTTCACAAAACACTTTTTTTTTTTTTTTTTTTTTTTCTCCCCCCTTCCTGAGGCCGAGCCTCAAACGGGCTTACCCCACGAGCCCGTGAAGCGAGCTCATGGAGTTACGTAGCCTGTGGTGCACGTATTCCGGTGCAATGGGATTGTTGCACCGGTCAGCGCACCTTGAGTAATACTGTTTTCGTTCTTTATTTTCCAAAATAAACACAAAGAAAACAAAATAAAATAAAATCTTTTCCTTAAATCTACTTTGTACAATCCTTACTAGCTATTTTTTTTTTTTTTTTTGGTCCTTATAGCTAGTATCCTTAATCTATTTACAATATTTACAGATCCGTTAACTATACTAATATTTTACTACTATACTTAAGTGCTATATTTACATGGGGTGTGCATCCTCTATCCCCCTATAACTAAACTTATATCTAACCATAGGCTACTCAGTCCTACCTTATATCTGTATGTACATATTTACAGTGACTCCTCTGGAACCGCCGATACATCGTTGGCTTCGGGTGAGCCTTCCCGAAGACTCGGCTGCTCACCCCGCGCCATCCCCCTGGATATATTGAAGTGCCCGGAGCCTTGTACCCTTTCCCACTCCCCGACGAATCTGCAGAACGCGGTGTATCTTGCTTCGTCATTCACCAGCGACGGCAGGTCGGACTCGTCCAGGCTGTACTCTCCTATCGAGCGGAGCAGCCGTGCTCTAGCCGGTTCTAACGCATAACAAGAGAGCACGACGTGCTCCGCGGTGTCGTCCTCTCCGCAATGAGGCAGGACCTGCTTTCTGCCCTCTTGTATTCGTACAGCCTGGCACGAAATCCGCCGTGTCCTGTAAGCACTTGTGACACCACAAATTTCACAAAACACTACCCAATCACCTCTCCTGTATTAACAGTCCTACTAATCCTACCTTTGCTGTTGTAAGATCGTTTAATATACGAAAGGATATCCCCAGATCATTTTTTTTTTAAAGTACAGCCTCTCCTTTGGGACTAAGCAAATGTTAAAAAGAAGTCAATGTAACGGAGGTATTATACACCCACATAGCCCCAGATGACCCCTCCTTCCTTCCCAAGCCATATTTTCCGCTAACAAACGAACTGACCACAGACCCGACACAGATAAGTCTCGTAGACAATGGAAGCAGACAATGGCACAAAAATGTCTCACGTAGGCAGAACTGCGCGTTTTCCACAGGGACATTTGTCCTGAGCCACGGGGGGGGGGGGCGCTGGCATTTTTTCGCTTTAATGACTCGAAAGGTGCCATTGTCTAGACCGGGCTGGAGGAACCCCTTTTGTTTTAGTTCAAAAAAAATAAATAAATGAAAAAGCCTGTGATTCGCATATAAATCTTTAAACGGTTTTACTTTTATATTTACATTAAGGTAATAGCCCTTAGCTTGCTGGATCAAAAAAATTGGCACAAGTTCAAAATAACATTTCGGATAGGTTTTTCAAAAGGTTCGATACCATTATTACAAATCGAAAACATTTCTGTTTGAAGAAGTAGGAGTTATTAAAAAATGTCTAATATTTTTTCGTCTAATGCCTCGACACTTTTCAAAAATAGCTCTTTGGTAATCAACATAGAGGTCACACTGTGCCTATTGCGGTTTGGACCAAAAACAATTCATATAGGCGTGTCCGAGTCCTGATCTTGTCAACAAGCTTTTTAAATCCTTAATAATTATGAATAATAATAATTATTCATCTCGTACGTAAAATACAGCACCTGTTGTACGAAACTATTAGATTGACAAGAAAGTGATCTCGGTTTGCACCAGTAGATAGCGTTAGGCTTGTTTCGTTATTCTTTTGTCAATGTTAGAATTTTTTAATTTTGAGATTTGGTAGTCGGCACGTTTAGGTTTCTATAAAAAGAATTCCGTGTAATTTTCTATACAACTGTCAGTTTACGATCAGTTTTAACATGGAGTGCAAAAATAAGCATTTTCGACACATTTTACTTTTTATTTTCATAAAGGCAAGAAAGCAAGATTACAAAGAGATATGTGAAGTTTATGGTGTCGATTGTTTAACAGAACGCACGTGTCAGAATCGGTTTAAATATTTTCTTGACCAACGATCCGGTCGACATTCTGAAGTTGATGATGACAAAATGAAATCCATAATTGAATCGAATCGTCACATAACTGTATCAAACACAACAATTGAAAATCATATAAGACGTCTTGGACTTGTTAAGAAGCTCGATATTTGGGTTCCACCACGACAATGCGAGGCCTCACACATCTTTAGCAAACACGTACGAAATTATTGGAGCATGGTTGGGAAGTGATGTCGCATCCCCCATACAGCCCCGACCTGGCACCGTCGGATTATCATTTATTTCGAAGTTTACAAAACTTCTTAAATGGAAAATATTTCAGTAATAACGATGACCTCAAATCGCACTTGGTTGAGTTTTTTGCTGATAAGGGCCAGAAGTTCTATGATCCCGTATGAAGTTACCAGAAAGATGGCAAAAGGTCTTCGAACAGAATGGAAGATATTCGACTGATTAAGGTTCATTTTTTTTATATAAAAAATAGAGTTTTATTTCACACTAAAAAACCGAAATTACTTTATTGCCAACACCGCCACTACATCAATGTTGAGCAATTGGCATAAATACTTATGGAAGTATTTGCGATTCCTATTTATTTCGTAATATTATTATCAATTCGGTTTTTCCGAACCCCTTTATTTGCCACCGATCACGATTTATCGACTTCACATCGATTATAATTACTCATTTCTCTTTTTGTATAATTGTTCTTCTTATAGGATCCCGGAAAAGGACGGGTGAAAGTTTTATTAAGAAATAGCCGCTCGTTAATCACATGCACATTGTTATAAAATTATACATCACTATCCTATAATTCCATCCTTATAACTTTCTAATTGGAGATAACATTTAATATGTAACCTTGTAGAAAGTTTAAACATTAAACAACTTTTAAGTTAGTTGTAATTGCACTTTTTCAAGAGCGAAATCTGAAAGTGTACTATTATTATCACAAACAAACCAACTCAAATTATAATTGTTTTTCTTCTTTACATAATTAAATGTTAACATCTACGATTTTTTTAGGGGCATTGATGCCCCCCATTTTATTTACAACATAACTTTTGATTGTACTACAATTAAAAATAACCTTTTGTTAACCTTTGTTTTTCTGTATTTAGTATTCCAATTGACAGATATGATCCACTATATTCTGTATAGAGATTTTATAACTAACTAACAGACTTTGTTTTAATTTTACACTAACTAATTTTGAAGGTATCTCATGGTTTAGAAGAATCAAAAGAAATTTAGAAGATCAGTCGTCTTTGAATATTGCCAGGATTTAGCAGTTCAAATTCTGTTTAAAGAAAATTCACTCTTGTAGTTTGTCAAACAAAGTTGTTTCGGTTCGGCTATCGACAACAGTTCAAAAATACAAAGTAGTTTTTTTTTCAATTTAATAATTTAGTATTTACAAAGCTCAACCTGAAATCCTTTTTCTTCTTATATATTTCTACCTTGTTTATTTAGGATGGTTTGAATGAGGACTAGTTATGAAAAGTGTGTTCCAGGTTATTTCTAGAAAATTTATGAAATGTAAGCTGACCTGAGTAAGAGGAGTTAAAAGAAGGGGGGGATTCGATGGGGCACCCCCCCCCAGGAGATACACAGGAGAAGCTAAAAGAAGAGACAGGCTCTTAAGCCTCGAGGTCTGAGTGCAGCTAAGTCTGTCCTAGGAAAGCAGGAAATTTCCTTGTTCTAGGCCAAGTTCATTTTACAACAGCAGGTTTCGTTGCAAAATCCCATTTAGGATACGCCATTTACTGAGGGTAGTGGCTATACTTTCTAGTATCTGTCAGTATGTAGAGCAAAGGCATCGTATCCCTACAAAGGTTGGCCTGGCATAAACCGTTCAAAATAAATGTTGAGGCGATTTGAGTACCTTTCGTTAACCTTATGGCAATATACCTCGGGTATTGGAAGAGAGGATTCAAAAGGTCGATTCGATTCATCTACCTAAGACCTATCGGGACCTAGAAGACCTTGTCTACCTATCTCCAGGTCATGTGCTTTCGTAACATTGATGAAATAGTAAGCATTCTTCGGCTCTCTCTTGTCTGATAAAGAGTGTAGATAATCGTTTCAAAGCATACAATGTAGCATTTCCTGCACATGTACGCGTTAACTGCAAAAACAGAACCTATAGCACTAGCTAACATAACCTCCCTACTAGCCTTAGGTAGATAACGTACCTACGTCCTACAGCCTGAGGTAAATTCTCATGGCGAATACCTACCAAGGAACAAACAAACCGTTTTGACACGTCACCAAGTACTTCAGGTAAAATCTTCCCTTCCTACAGTCTCCCCATCCATACTAATTACCGCCGATGCCTCCTCTACCCCCAATACCTTCTCAGCCAAGTTTGCAGATGGCCCTGCAGTCCTGTTATCCCACTCAGACGCCGATATAGTATCCCATAACCTTTAAAAACACCTTGATGAGATCGAGTATTGGTGCAACCAATGGTGGATTAAAGTTAATGAAGCAAAATGCTCGCATATTGCCTTTACCCTCTGCCGCAAGCCTTGTCTACTAGTTTTTTTAAATTCCATTCCTCTCCCTGTATCCGAGTTAGTACGGTACTTTGGCTGACCTGGAACTCACATACTAGGCTACGACCCATAAGACATACGAGGAGAACTAAACAGACGCGTTGGACAACTGTACAGACTACTTCAAAGGACATCCCATCCCTCAATCATCGCGTGGGGGACATCCCCAGATAACAAGCAGTCGATACCCACTTTCTATTATTCTTCCTGGAAAGATCGAATTGCACAAAGAGATATGCTTGAGCTTGTAATCAGTGCGTTACAAGATGTATCAGTGAGGATAACCTATGATTATTTATTGGCCTATGTTGCATGATTAAATTACATCGGTTTAGGAGCCGTACCGTCTTCCGTGGGTTTATCAGGAGTGGAGGGAGCTCCAGAACACCGGACACTTGTCGATTTCCAGGGGGGTGGCGCGGGGTGAGCAGCCGTGCCTTCGGGAAGGTTCGCCCGAAGACAACCCTGTACCGCCGGTCGGAGTGGAGGCGTTGTAAATATAGGCTAAGATACGATATAGAAGGATTCATTTATGACATGAGAGTAACTACAAGTTTAGTTTTTAAGGGGAAGAGGATGCACACCCCTTGTAAATATAAATTTAAGCTTATTGTAAATAGTATACTTTAGGATAAGGTTGTAAATTGTGTATAGGTTAGGTTAGTTTGTGAGATTTCCTTTACTAGTTAAAAAAAAAAAAAAATTGAAATAAAGATAACAAACAGAATAGCATAAGGGGGTTGACCGCTGTAAATATCCCATTGTTCCCATTTGGACCGGAATAACACAGGCGACGTACCTCCATGAGCACGCTGCACGTCTTTGTGGGTAACCTCGTTTGAGGTTTGTTCTCAGGAAGAGAGGAACGAAAATAAACCTATGCTCTACTACTCCGAAGGCTTAACTTATTCAATATTTCATAACTAGAGGATCTCAGGTCAAAAAGACTAACCCATATATTGAATGATTGATCTGAACTGAAATTAGAAAGTTTTTCTCGGGGGTCTTGGGTGGATGTATTCTCCCGGATCTCGGCACGGGCTGATAAAAAAGTTAGATTTTCATCAACGACGTCTTGACGACCTATTTGTGCCCGGATCGGGTCCTTGGATATGGAAGATGTGACAGGTCAAATTCATCATGAACGCATTTCTTTCGTCAACATACAACATAACGGATACGCTAACAGGACTTCAAAATGTTATAGACTTTTCAATGAAAACCCGTAAGAAGTCTGACAGGAGCACCATTTTCTTGAATATTCCTAACATTCATGACTTGTGTTGTTTTAGGGCTTGTACGGAAAGTTTCAGGCCAATCCGTAAGGACACCCCCAACCCCCTGACGCAAGGACCTGTTGACTTGGAAGGTTCTAGTCAATTATTACAACCGACTTTGGAATGGGTTGTTCTGAATTAATAACAATAAGACATTTTGAAATATGAGAGAGTTCTCTTGTCACATGCACACCTGCCATTTTGTCATATTCACACCACATTCGCAGGTCGGTGCGACGATCAAACTTGTAAATTAATGAATAAAATAAATAATAAATAATTGTGATAAGATTGCAATCTGCCTTATTAGCCAATTGTGATAAAAGTTCTCATTCATACCATATTTACAATTTTCATTCACTCGCTCATTCATACATTATTAACAAACAGCCTTCCCAAATCCACATGGTTGTCACATCCCTCGCATACGAAAGAGGAAGCGGAGGCTTAGGAAGTTCCCTTACACTCCTCCGTCAGCCACGTCACCGGATACTTGCCAGTGGAGGCTGACCTAAAGCGCGAGAGCCACATACGCTCACGACATGGTTAGAGAAACTTCCACTGTCACGTAGTAGGTCACGGGGCCACTGCCGTTTTAGTCTCAGAGGAGGATTATAGTGATGAGTGGCACAGTGTAATGCGTGTGTTAGGGGATTAGGGTAGTTGGATAGGCTACTATGGAATTTCATGAACTTGGGACTCATCCCTTCCAAGGGAATTCATCCCTTCATCTTGAACTTTACATTGTCGTCACATAATGTAGCAATGTTAAGTTAGTAAGTGTTAGTTATCGCTGGTTTGAAAAACCATACCTCAACAGCTATTGATTACCAAGTAAATAGTCCATTACCAGCCTAGGGGAGGTTACTAAATACATTAAGCGAACGGACAACACCCATATTTGCGCTGTTTATCGAAGTTGCTCAGCACCAGAGATTGAATTAATCCACAGGACGAGGAAGCGACGACAACTTAGTGTAATTATATATATATATATAGATAGAGAGAGAGAGAGGGAGAGAGAGAGAGAGAGAGAGAGAGAGAGAGAGAGAGAGAGAGAGAGAGAGAGAGAGAGAGTGAGAGAGTGAGAGAGAGAGAGAGAGAGAGAGAGAGAGAGAGAGAGGAAGAGAGAGAGTGAGAGGGAGAGAGAGGAAGAGAGAGTGAGAGAGAGAGAAAGAGAGAGAGAGAGAGAGAGAGAGAGAGAGAGAGAGAGATTTTCTTATAATTAGATACGGGTACTCCTGTTTCTAGTGAGAAAATAAAATATAAGATAACTACATGGAGGGAGTCTTGAATATCTTTAAAAACAATTTTCCTTATTTTTAAAATTTTGTTCTCAAAATCCAACTTTCTGTCTTTGTTTACAGCTGGTACATCGATTGTTTAGTCATCGGGAGAGTGTGGCCAAATAATACAAAGGTTCGATTCCCGAATTTGTCAGTCAATTTTTTCCTTTGGCTGTTATAAATAATCACAAACTCTTATTTTGTGCTAGAGTTCCCGCCTGTCTCTTATGGTCTAACTCCTAGCTCCCAGTTAAAGCTAAAGACTCCATTTGACTTTCGGGAAAAAATTAATTATATTCTGGAGATTAAAACTTGTGCTTAGACTGTTTATTTAAAGACACTAGAATTGCCATTAAAAACGTGATCACATCAGAGAAAAGATATTTGCGTGGCATGTTCATGAAAACAAACTCTACGAATGGTCATTAATAAATAGTTTTGGTTATTCAAATATAAATTTGGTTCAGATTAACCATTAACTGGCTATAGCTACAAAACCCTCAGTATCGTCGAAAAGGGAACATAACTATACAAGTTTTATTTGGTACCTCACAGGTGCTTCAATAATTGCAATGATTTAATAAAATTTATTACTACATTCATAATTGATAAGGGTTTTACTGTCATATCTAAAAGGAATTGGTATTGAGAAGGACTTAATTTAAATCCTAAAAATGCAATTGATGAAAGTCCTTGCCCAAGAGCTGATACGTGGGCCGTCGGTTCAATTGTAAGCTCAATTGCGGAATTCCCGGCCTCGTAATCTCAATTGCAATTACGACAATTACTCGCCTGCCCTTGCCGCAAATTGTCACAGGCGTTTCGCCGACAGTAAATTCTTGTAATATCTCCCATAGGCTTAATTTGATTATTTATTGTTATTTAGAAACACAAAAGATTAATTATTGTACGTTTAGAAAAATTGACACATAATTTGGGGGGGGGGATGAACAATTACAGATTATTTAAACTTCTAAAAAAGTAAAAATTATTTCGTTGTTATATTTAAGAGAATATTTCAATGAACCTTTTTTTTTATAAGTATTCACATTTTTCGATTTAATGATTTTTTCATGTTGATATATAAGGAATATGATTAGAAGGAGAGATAAATATTGTAAGGCTTGTGACTATTGGTTAGCGCAGCATGTTTTTATTAGTTTTAATATAATAATAATATTTAAGTATATAATAATAATATGGTTTTGAAGATATTTTGAATATCATCACTAAATGATGATTTTTGTTTGCTGTTGTAGCACTTGACAGCGTGAGATGTTTAAAGCTTCAGTGGGTATAATATATTACTGATTTGTATCCATCTGTATGTCCACACAAAGTAAACAGTATTTCTCTACAAAAAGAACAAACAGGAACTTTAAGGACGTGTAATTGGGTATGACCTGGTTTGGATCTGTTACAGATTCTTTCTTTATTGTGTTAAAATTACAATCTGCCTAATAAGCAATAAGTAATTGTGATAAGTGTTTTCAATCATACCATATTTGACCAATTTTCATTCACTCGCTCATTCATACAGTATTTACAAACGGCCCAGAGGCCTCCCGAATCCACATGGTTGTCACCTCCCTTGCATGTGAAAGAAGAAGCGGAGTCTTGGGAAGTCCTCCACGCTCCTTCGTAAACCGCGTCACAGGATTTGAGCCAGTGCAGGATGACGAAAGCGGCAAGGCCACAGACGCTCAGGACATGAAACTGGCCATTGCCAAGACTCCCAGTGTAACGACTGTAATAGGAAATCAGGCAGGTTGGATAGGTTACTATGGAATTTTATGAACTTGGAAGGGATGAGTTCGAGAATGTAAAGTATATTAAGATCGTTATGAAGGGTTTTGTTGCTGACGTAATAAGGGGCATTTACTATTGTTCTCAGAACTTTTGATTGAAAGGATTGGATACGCTTGATGTTCGACTTTTTTGCTGTCCCCCATAGCTCTATTCCGTAGGTCCAGATTGGCTTAAGTATAACTTTGTAGATTAGTAATTTATTTTCTATTGAGAGATGGGATGTCCTTTGAAGTAGTCTGTACACTTGTCCAAAGCGTCTGTTTAGTTCTTATCTTTTCAGCCTCTAGGCCAGCCGTTTGTCGAGATGGAAGCCTAAGTACCGTACTGTCTTGGCTACAGGGAGAGGAATGGAATTAATAGAAACTAGTGGACAAGACTTGCTGCAGAGGGTAAAGGTAATGTGGGAACATTTTGGTTCATTAACTTAGAATGACATAGCAGGAGGAAAAAACGACAGACCTTTGGAAAAAAATCACAGGATTGTAATCTTATATCTCAAAATCGGGTGTAAAAGAGAAACGTTGGCGGTTTGCTACAACTTAACTAAATACTTTTATAATTTTCTCAGACAGTTAGACAAGGGAGCTGAGCACTAGAATCTCACAGGAGTATAATTGAGCCGACAAAGGGGAACCGTGTTCATTACATATTCACAGATGCTATGCAAACATGCTACGTCCACACCAGTAAGCACGATGAAATAACAGTCGCATAAAAACATAAGTTTATAACTCGTCCTCATTGAGACAGCTTTATAAGTTTAGTTTATAATTGAATATAGTTAGCAGAGGAGATATCTCGTACAACGATGATAATAACATAATTACAAACATGGTCCGACCAAGGGAAAACGTCACAATATCTGGCGAATCCCATCTGTGGATTAGAACCCAGTTGTTAAGTGACAACACTCGTTTCTGTCATTTAGGGCTGTCAGGGTGTCAGGCTCACTGAGGCTGGAAAACCTTCTTGCGGGTTATCATTTTTTTTTTTTTCAAAACCCCTTTATTCAAAAATTTTTTACAAACCAATGAACAATATCATGAACACATTTACAGGTTTATGGCTCCTTTTCCTGCATAGCATAACATGCATTTGAAGGAGGGTAGAATTACATTTTTCGTTTTACAGTTAAAATTACAAAAACAATACACTGGGAAATAAAAACTTACATACTAAAAAACTAAAGCGTTCCTGACTCGACTGCGTCCTGCCATCGGGAGGCAATCGTGCTAAATACCGGGTTTGTTAAATATTGCAACGAATCGAAGAATTTGATATGTCTACATTGAATGAATTCATCCACCGTAGGCAGCTCAAAGACCTCCTGAAGCTCACTGTTGCTCCGTTGCTCGAATGAAGTATTTCTGACCACTTTCATTAGTATACCGTTTTGGAATTGTTGGAGTAGCCTCACAGTCGCTTCAGTCGAATGACTAAAAAGCGGTGCACCATACAGCAGAGTAGACCTGAGTATGCTCTTGTAGATCAATAGCTTGAGACGCAGTGATAGATTGGGCGATATAAATGCGTAAGCCGGTAAGACTTCGTGCGAGTATGCTTCAACTTCTTCATAAAACGGATGTGACGATTCATTTTAATCTCCAAATATACTAGGTTGTTGGCTGGTGAGTTATGCTGCGTTCCTACTGTGTAAGTAGTAGGCAGCGGACTTTTTCCATTTTGGAAAGAGAAAATTAAGAAGTCAGTCTTACCCGCGTTTACAGAGATATTGAGTCTCCCCAATCTCTCACTGATCTGGTTACAGACTGCTTCATGTGTGTACGAATAATTGGCGATCGATAATATAAAATAAAATTATTCAAGTGTCATTTATATATAAATTAAAGATTATCTTAATTATCTACTGTTATTTTCATCGCTCTCTTTTTACAGAGGTATAATAACATTTTTATTTGCTATTAATCTTATTTTTAAAGTATAAAGTATCTTTTTTATTTATTATACTTAATCTACTTTTTATTTTCTAGAAAAGGAGTGACAAATAAATGTACACTAAATTGCAAATGCACAGAGAGTTGAACCGAGGTGAGCCAAGGAGATTGATTGTGGGTGACACTTCAGCTTAGACTCCAAGGATATTACATGAGCACTTACAACTATGCAAACAGTGTGATGTCCCGATGTATGAAATATTTATAGGCATCTTGATTTTTACCAACACCCTCCGATCAGACCTTGTATCCTTAACATGAGAATACATGCCCAGCCTACCATAGAGGTGGGACTGGGGTGCACAATACCGATTTCATATCACCTTGTTACAAAACTAATAAACGTTACAAAATACAGATACTACAAACGAATCAATTTACAATTGCTTCATTATATTTCCTGCAGCTTGGCTACATTTTGTACAAATTCTGTTTTCTACTAATAGTGATCTGCATCGTACAAAAGTACGATGAAGTACCTTATACAATAATGGACTGGATTTATAAGAAGTGATAGGGCTAACCTTATTTATCATAGACTTAAAACTAACTTACATCTAACAATAAAAACTAAATCTTATCCTAATTTTCCCCGACAATCTGTTGCCATCGATGCGGGAAGGGTGGTGGGGTCATAGCGTTAAACACTGGGTTTATCAGATGCTGCAACGATTCACAAAACGTGATGCGGATGAACTCACCCACCGATGGTACACCAAGCAAGGAGAGGTTTTTTTTTGGTTTTTTTCCTAAGCTCTCTAGTTAGAAATTCAGGATGAGGGACAAATATAAAATATTTAGGGCGATTGGATCCTTATACGGAGAGGTACGTGGAACCAATATATATATATATATATTTTTTTTTTTTTTTTTTTTTTTTTTCCCGAAGATCTCGAGGTCGAAGTTTAGTATGTAGGAAAAATATAACATATTTGGGGTAAAAGGAACCTTGTATCAGGAGTACCTGCTTGAAGGTGGTTTGAGAGGAGTTAGGGATGTGGGAGTCCTCGGTGGAGGTTGGTTGAGTCGGTACAGTAGTGAGAGTCTACTGGATATATATATATATATATATATATATGTATATATATATTATACATTCCGTTTAGGTTTAGCGAGAGTTTAGCCAAAGATGCAGACATAAGTTGCTTTGAACAATTATCAAGAGTTTTATAATACTAAGAATATTATAATGCTAAAGGTAGAAGGGGCTTGAGCAGAACTGTATACCTGCCTCGTGACTTCATGGAAGTCACTGATGGCTCCCTGTTATTTTTAAGTAAGCAACCGCATCCCTCCAAGACCTCCCTACTTCCCAGAATCTTATCCTTTTCTTATACATATATGCCTCAGCTTTAGCCTCAGACCCCACTCGTCCCTAGACATTCCACACAGCATGTAGTAACGTAACTCTTAATCTTTGTATATACCAATGTTTTGATTCTACGTCATAATAAAGCTTTTCTTTTAAATGACTCTCCGCAACAAAGATTATTTAACTAAGGTTCAAACTTAAACTCACCGGCAAAAACTCACAATATTACTAAGGCCATACCTTTTGGCAGGGTAGTTCAGCTGGTAGAGACCCCGGCTAGACATCGTGGTATTCACGGCTCCGAATTTTGCCAGTCATTTTTTTTTTTATTGTTAATTATTAGTAAATGATAATGCTTCTAACGAAATACCAAACAAAATTGGTATAATTTCGTTGTAATGTGAACATCATTAAACCGAAGGGTCAAACAGCAACTAATTAACAGCTCATAGCTGAGGTCAAAACAGCTAGACAACCCTCCCTTGTAATTGTCAAGTTAATTGGACGGTGCGTTCACAGTTAATTAGAATCAGGCGATCCCAAACCGAATTTCGTCCCCGATGAAAGTTAAACGAAGCAGAACGCGCTATAAGTACTGATTGTCCAAAATTCAATTAAAATTAAACAGCGGTATATTCATTAGGCTATTATATCACGGTCTATAGTTTTATAATGCTAATATTATATATATAATGTTAAAAGTAGAAGGGGCTTGAGCAGAACTGTATACCTGCCTTGTGACTTCATGGAAGTCACTGATGGTTCCCTGTTATTTTTAAGTAAGCAACGCATCCCTCCAAGACCTCTCTACTTCCCAGAATCTTATCCTTTTCTTATACATATATGCCTCAGCTTTAGCCCCAGACCCCACTCGTCCCTAGACATTCCACCCAGTAAGTACTAACGTAACTCTTAACATCTTATATAACAGTGTTTTGATTGTACTTTATAATAAAGCTTTTAAAAGACTCTCCTCTGCAAAGATTATTTAACTGACAACCAATCTGTCTCTGAAAAAGCATATATTAAATTCTTCAGAGACGGAATGTCGGAAACTCTATTTTACATTTCATTCTTAAATAATTTAAAAGAAAAAATCCTATAGCGAAAATGTAGCTTCCGAGAATTCTCTCAGATAAGCGGGAAAGTAGAAAATTACCAGTTACGTAACAATGCACAACAGGTCGTGAGAATGTTGAACCTAGAGAAAAAATGAGGATTTTGAGTGCACCCCTGTTTTCGAACCCTTCTACGATGAATTCAAGGTAATTTAAGTTAACAAAAACTCTGTTTCTTCGCAATTCATGAGAAAAAATTAATCAACTGGAATGATAAAATGATTGATTCGCTTACATCGGACAGTTTACAAAAACATAAAATAAGAAATAGATAATACAGGTGCGCTAAGAAACCCATCCCCTCCACAGTTTCTAAATAATGCTAGTCGTTAAAAAAATAATAAAAAATAGAGGGGAAAGAATATCACGATTATGAAAAAGAAGAAAAAATGAGAATCATCGGAGACATAGAAAATTACTTTTTTTTTTTTAACATAAACAACGATGAAAGTGTGCTATTTTTTAATAAGGTTCCCGTAAACACAAAATGTGGTAACAATATATTTTTTTTTTAAATAATAAATGCTTCTGTGCCACTGGACTCGTCCTTTCAGGCTTTGGACCTTGGATAACCACTAATCCAGAAGCCGTTAAACCTAATTTTTAATCAAGGTGATTATTTTTTATTACAAGACGACATCGTAGCATTTAATGACTGCATCAAGTGAAATATCGTTGTCTCTTAACACACCTAATACTGGGTGGGGTCGCTGACGACCTCACAATTTTTTTTCTTCTCAAACCGCCTGTATTGTATGGAGCAAAAAACATATTATTACAACATAGCAATAAATTTATTATAGTGTTTTGTTGTTTGAAAAACAAGGCGGGGACCCCACTTGGTACTTCATGATCATAGAACTTCTAGTCCTTTACAACAAAAAAAATTCAACCAGATGCGATTTAAGGTCATAGCTATTACTGAAATGTTTACCATTTAAGAAGTTTTGTAAACTTCGAAACAAATGATAATCCGATGGTGCAAGGGCTGTATGGGGGATGCGACATCACTTCCCAACCAAGCTCCAATAGTTTCGTACGTGTTGCTAAAGATGTGTGAGACCTCGCATTGCCGTGGCGGAACCCAAATATCGAGCTTCTTAACAAGTCCAAGACGTTTTATAAGATTTTCAATCGTTGTGGGCGATACATTTAACTGTTTTGCCAATCTCTCGCACAGCTATATGGCGATTCGATTCAATTATGGCTTTTATTTTGTCATCATCGACTTCAGAAGGTCGACCAGAACGAAATTTTTTAAACCAATTCTGACACGTGCGTTCTGTTAAACAATCAACACCATAAACTTCACATATCTCTTAGTGAACCTTAGCCGGATTCTTGCCTTTATGAAAATAAAAAGTAAAATGTGTCAAAAATGTTTATTTTCGCACTCCATGTTAAAACTGACAGTAGTAAATAAAATTACACGGAATTTCTTTCTATAGCAACCTAAAGGTACCGGCTACCAAATCTCAAAAGAAAAAAATTCTAACATTGACAAATGAATAACGAAACAAACATAACGCTATCTACTGGTGCAGACAGAAATCACTTTCTTGCCTACCCTCTTCATGTAAATCTGATATTTTATACCTAAAAAAAACCTGGTGGTTGGAGCACTGACCAACCCTTCTCCCTTATAAGTGGTATATATTTGTTTTTTCCGGAAAATAAATCGGTAAGAGATGGAACTGCTAGTTAGCAACGACTGGCTGCCTGCCAATGATACCACGCCAAAGCCTTCATTGGCAGGCCACAAAAACTTAGGCCTTGCATCTTTCTGGTTCGGATCGCTTATAGCCATATCTTATGCTACCATTAGAATATTCAAATGAACAAAAGAGGAGTTAATTTATTTCTTGATTTATACCCAGATGTCTTTTTTATGTTCCCTTTATTTTTTTAAAGAGTGAAATTAAATTATTTTCAACCGAATCGATAAAATTCAGAAAAAAACCCAAGTAACAATATATTAAATAATTTATTTACCAAACAGGCCATATTTCGTACAAAAGACATTCGTCCTATATCCGTTTGTGAGTAGAGCCTCGCCCTAAGAAGATTTTGTCGTGAGTTTTCAAGGGATATTTATTCTCTGACTACAAATAACTGACTGCTCATGCTGGAATTATAAATTCGCTGACCCACACACAAAAAAAGAAAGTATTGTATTTTCCACCCTCCACTCTTGTATAAAGAGAACACTGAATTAATGCGCGCTCTCAGCCATGAAACGATCCACGATTTTTATTAAATCAATTTCGAAAGCATTTATTGAACCTTCGAAAAACACAAACTAACAAGGAATTTAGTAGTGGCTGTGATATGAATGCTCGACTTTGGAATGAGTTTGATTTCATTCCTTTTTGCGGAACCTTGTTTCGGGTTCTGACATTTTAAAAGTGTATTTAATAAACAGTTGGGATTCGTTAATTTTTCCCATAGCATTTATTTGGGAAGAATACAAAAAAAAAGAAATTAAACGAGAAATATTTCTTGGCATGGCTAACTTCTATCTCACCTTTAAGTTTTTTCACGGCACAGGTCAGAAGCTATTTTAAATTTCAAGCTCTGAATTTCCTCAAATAGAATAGAATAAGAAATTAAACAAATTTTTATTCTGAGACCCCTAAGAATAACAATAATGCATTTATAAAGAAATCCGACTCGTGATGAATCCACATCACAAAGAAGGAGGGGGGGGGGGTAAAATAATAATAGAAAACATAACGGTATACTTCAAGTTAAAAAAAAAATATCGTCCAAGAATTAGTTACAAAATAAGAAAAAAAACCACTTTATTGTGCTAAAATTACAATCTGCCTTATTGGGCAATAAGTAATTGTGGTAAATGTTCTCATTCATACTATATTTCCAATTTTCATTCATACAATATTTACAAACAGGCCAGAGGTCTTACAAATCCACATGTTTGTCACCTCCCATGCATGCGAAAGAGGAAGCGGAGTCTTCGGAAGGTCCCCACACTCCTCCGTCAGCCGCGTCACCAGATACGAGCCAGCGGAGGCTGACCAAGAGCGCGAGAGCCAGGCGTCAATATTAATGGTTTCTCTTTTTCTGCGTTACTACTTTAAATCCGTAGATGAAGATGAACAAAAACAGAAAAGTTAAATGAGCCTAATTAATACTAATAGTCTGAGTGCCAAGGAGGAGTATGAATAGGAGGGTTTTGAAAGTACTTTAGTGGACATTGCAAGTGGTTGAACGAGTATGAAAGGAACCATCGAATGCCTGGAGTCCTGTGGGAAGATCTGTAAAGGGCAGAAAGACAGGGTTTTGTGACCCAGGAGTAGGCTGAACTGTAGGGTATTTGATGTACGAGGGTGGGCTGAATGGTTTCCGACCTAACAAAGATCCGAGACGTTTTTCAGAAATTTTTTTTTTATTTTTCAACATAGTCTCCTTGTAACTCTACAAACTTCTCCCAGCGATGCTGCCATCTCTGTAACCCCTTCAAATAGTACTCGGTGTTTTTCTCTGCAAAATAATCGTTCACGAAGGTGATTGCCTCTTCATTTGACGAAAATCTCTGTCCTCCGAGCGCACTTTTTAGATGAGGGAACAAAAAGAAGTCGCTTGGGGCTAGATCTGGTGAGTAAGGCGGATGGTCAAGCAGTTCAAACCGTAATTCATGGATTTTCGCCATGGCAGAGGTGTGAGACGGTGAGTTGTCTTGGTGAAACAGGATTTTCTTTTTCTGCAAATGTGGCCGTTTTTCCGCAAGTTCTGCCTTCAGCTTGTCAATTAATGATGCGTAGTATGCTCCTGTAATGGTTTTTCCTTTTTGAAGATAATCGATTAAAATAACTCCATGACTATCCCAAAAAACAGTCGCCATCACTTTCCCAGCCGAAAAAACAGATTTTGCTTTTTTTTGAGCTGATTCCCCCTTTGCAGTCCACTGTTTGGACTGTATTTTTGTTTCGGGCGTATCATGGTGTATCCAAGTTTCATCCACAGTAATTAATCAGCGCCAAAACTCGGATTTATTGCGCCTAAACTGCGCCAACAGAGCGTTGGAAATGTTCATTCGAACACATTTTTGGTTTAACGTGAGCAAACGCGGCACCTACGCGCGGACAGCTTTCTCATCTCTAAATGTTGATTTAATATGTGACAAACACGTTCTTTTGACATGTTCATAACCTCTGCTATCTCTCTCACTTTAATCGGCGGTCGTCTAGCACCATTTGGTGAACTCGATCGATATTTTCGTCGGTAGTTGCAGTTTTTGGACGTCCCGAACGTTCATCGTCTCCCAAGCTCTTACGACAACGTTTAAATTCAGCTGTCCAAAATTTCACTGTGGTAAATGATAGAGCAGAGTCCCCATACACAGAATCCAACTCATCTTTTTTTTGGGTAGGCATATTGCCTTTCAAAAACAAATATTTAATGACAACTGGATACTCGATTTTGACCATTTTCATAAAAACACTCACATCGACTCACTCAAACGACTGTCACACAACAACTGCGCGTCCAGAATGGCTGAAACTTTGGTGAGTAACTGTCAACAGATGAACAACGAAATTCACTAGCTTTTATTTACGAATGCTGCTATCTTCATGTTGAGGTCGGAAACTTTTCAGACCACCCTCGTATATACCCTAATATATAAGGATCGATAATTTCGTCCACCTTCGTTCACCAAACGTAATTCGTGTCAGATAGATAAAAAAGTATTTTTTAAATATCCCCAATTAATAATCAAAAACTCTAATGTCACCTTTCGTTAGCTCTAGCGATAGGGATGATAAAACATTAATGTGAATAAGTTACAGTTACAGGTTGTTATATGGGATTAATATTGCCATGTGAATGTAAGGTAAAATGAAAATAAAAATGATTTAGAATTTGCGATGCAATAGTAAAAGGCAGTAGGGAGCGACTATCAGTTGTACAAGGTCTCAGCTGTGTCCTCATGGGTTCTTTATTATGGCCAATGAAGACAGATGGGATGTTGGTGACGATTGTGGAGGGAACAGTGTTCGAGGTTACGCACCGGTTGAACAGAACAAGAAAGTCATATTCCTAAGAGCATCGGGCCCACAGTTCACAAACTGGCTGTAAGCTTGGGACGATCCAATCATTGTTCATAAAACCATTATCGCATTTCGTAATTGAGCATATTGTAACATTATATTGGAGTTGGCAAGAAAGTAATTTCGGTTTTTTAGTGTGAAATAAAACTCAATTGTTTTTATACTAAATTTGAACTATAATCAGTCAAATATCTTCCATTCTGTTCGATGACCTTTCGCCATCTTTCTGCTAACTTCATGATCCCGCGCTCATAGAACTATTGGTACTCAAATCAGCAAATAACTCAACCAAGTGCGATTTGAGGCCATCGTTATTATTAAAATTATGAAATAAATGATAATCCGACGGGGTGACATCACTTCCCAACCAAGCTCCAATAGTTTCGTAAGTGTTGCTGAAGATGTGTGAGGCACCGTATTGTCGTGGCGGAACCCAAATATCGAGCTTCTTAACAAGTCCAAAACGTCTTATATGATTTGCAATTGTTCTTTGTGGTACATTTAACTGTTTTGAAATCTCTGGCACAGTTATATGACGATTACACTCAATTATGGCTTTCATTTTGCCACCGTCAACTTCAGGAGGTCGACCAGAACGTTAGTCATCTTTGATTGAAAGATCTCAAGAACGAAATTTTTTAAACCAATTCTGACACGTTCGTTCTGTTAAACAATCAACAGCATAAACTTCACATATCTCTGTGAGCCTCAGCCGCTTTCTTGCGTTTATGAAAATAAAAAAGTAAAATGTGTCGAAAATGCTTATTTTTACACTCCATGTTAAAACTGACCGTAAACTGACAGTTGTAAAGAAAATTACACGGGATTTCTTTCTATAGCAACCTATAGGTATCGACTACCAAATCTCAAAAGAAAAAAATTCTAACATTGACAAAAGGTAACTTGTGGGTAACTTTACACTAACGCAGGGATTTGAAAGAGGAATCAAATCTGTCAGCAGTTGATTAGTTAGGCGGTATCCCTGTAATTCATTTAGACACTTATTGAGCGTGACAGCGTGACGTTTGGTTGTAAAAGGGTGGTAAAAGATTCATCTTTTATATAGAGTTTTATTTATTTGGATACAGTTGTGTAACAGATTACTTTATCAATATGCGGTTAGTATTTGTCTATTTGAATAAACAGACTCGGGCTATCGAAAACACGTCAGATTTATTGGCACAATCCAACCAAGGCCACTCATATTGCGATATGCAGTTTTTGATCTGGTGGTCATACCATAGCCAACCTTGTCCAAGCCCTGTGTTAAAAACCTAGCCAAATCAATAATTAAATTGTGGCCTGCTAGAAATACGTGACAGTGGGAGTCTTGGTGGCCAGTTTCTCCAATCATGTCCTGAGCGTGTGTGGCTCTCGCGCTCTCCGTCAGCCCCCAGTGGCTAGTATCCGGTGACGCGGCTGACGGAGGATCGTTCGAGACTCCCCAAGATTCCGCTTCCTCTTTGGCATGCGAGGGAGGTGACAACCATGTGGATTTGGGAGGCCTTTGGGCTGTTTTTAAATACTGTATGAATGATGAATTGTAAATATGGTATGAATGAGAACATTTATCTCAATTACTTATTGTCTAATAGGGCAGATTGTAGTCTTAGGACAATAAAGAAGTTATATATATATAAAAAAAAAAAAATACATGAAAATATTATAGAAAGGGGATATTGCGGAATGCAAACATAGGATATAAAAGAGAACATACAGACATACAGAGCTTGAATCATGAGAAACTGTCTTGTCCGTAATAAATTATACAGCGAGGAATAGAGAGAAGTTTAGCCACAAATCAAACCCGCCATAAGGAAGGAATTTATAGGGCTCACCCCTGACATTTTTTTTTTCCCCTAACTGCTCATCCCCTATGCTAATATTATTCAAATATTGACGTACGGGCGCTGTTTTTTTCGGGTTCTCCAGGGAAGCGATGCCAGGGCGGATCGCTACATCGAGGATAGGGGTGGTATAGTGGTCCATATTGTGCCAGGAAGAACACATTATTATATGGAATTATGATTAATGGCTTCAGGCAGAATACTAACACGTTACTTTTCATATCTGAAGGGAGGGGGGCGTTGGAATAGTTTAAGGATAATAATTTATAAATAATCAATGATAATAGATAGTGCGATGCAAAAGAAAACAGACGTTCATTTTTGATGTGCTTGACTTGCAGCCATTTCTAACCACTAGAGGAACATAAGCCCCACTATTGGGTAGGCAAGAAAGTAATTTCGCTTTGCACCAGTAGATAGCGTTAGGCTTGTTTCGTTATTCTTTTGTCAATGTTAAAAAAATTTTATTTTGAGATTTAGCAGTCGATATCTTTAGGTCGCTATAGAAAGTAATTTTGTTTACAACAGTCAGTTTTAACATGAAGTGCTAAAATAAGCATTTTCGACATATTTAACTTTATTATTTTCATAAAGGCAAGATTACAAAGAGATATGTGAAGTTTATGGTGTTGATTGTTTAACAGAAGGCACGTGTGGTGTGAGTTGGTTTAAAAAAAGGTCGACCTTCTGGAGTTGATGATGACAAAGTGAAAGCCAGCAAAACAGTTAAATGTATCACACACAACAATTGAAAATCATATAAGACGTCTCGGACTTGTTAAGAAGCTCGATATTTGGGTTCCGCCAAGGCAATGCGAGGCCTCACACATCTTTTGCACCATCGGATTATCATTTATTTCGACGTTTGGAAAACTTCTTAAATAGTAAAAATTTCACTAATAACGATGACCTCAAATCGCACTTGCTTGAGTTTTTTTTGCTGATAAGGACCAGAAGTTCTATGAGGGCGGGATCATGAAGTTGTCAGAAAAATGTCAAAAGGTCGTCGAACGGAATGGGAAATATTTGACTGATTAAAGTTTATTTTTTTTATAGAAAAATAATTGAGTTTTATTTCACACTAAAAAACCAAAATTACTTTCATGCCAACCTCAATACAATTCATCCATCCCTCCCGATCTTCCAACAACCTCTCTTCAAGACACTGTCTGGTCCTTTCTACATGTCCCTTTGGTTTGCGGGTTACACTCGAGGGCATGCTAATTTTGTGGGTTCGATCTAGCCATAGTTCTTATTATTCGCTTTTATAGAAATCAATAGATTTGTTTAATCAGTATTTTATATTTGGCTATCTTCGGCAAAGAGATATGTTTGATTTTCTAATTCCTAGCGATCAGACCCAACTACTGACAACTTGCTGTAAAAATACTTCACCAATGTCTATCAGTATTGTAGTCATATTTGATTTCTTATTTGTAATTAATAACATTTAGTTTTATGAAGTAATGTGGTCACATCAATAAAAATATTTAAACAGTAAAAGAATTGAGAAGGCTTTTAATCAATGGCAAAAGTGTTTTAAATGCCATAGCCGAGTCATGCCGTAAATGTGCCAAGCCCTTAAGTGTCACGTGCTACTTAACGAAAGTTGCTTATACATGAGAGAGAGAAGCGCTTTAAAGTTCCCGTGCAGTTACGGTTGTCGTTAAACCGCCACCGAGGTTGGCTCCAGGTGCCCTTATTCACACTCCGTGCATACGAAATCCGGAGCACTCGTGTAGGAGGAACTACTGCTGGGAGAGGATGTAGCACAGGTGCGTGTCTCCGCTACAGCGCCAAGAAAAGTGGCCGGAAAACAATGACACGGGCGGGAAAGTGGCCGTACGGTGTGTCTCTCTCTGTCCATGGGGGGGGGGGGGTGGAGGGGGGAATAAAAAACAAAACAAAAAATAAAAAAACACGTTTTGGCGGGCTGGGGAGAAAGCGCGCGCCCTACATCCGACAGCCGGATCTCGCCCGCCCCGTTAGGCGGCGCGTCCGCCTTTTTGCCTCCAAGGCCAATTTCTAACACCGATGGGAATTTATTTTGGCGGGAAACCAACAATGGGTGAACACCTATTCAAATATGCTTTGGTTTTCGATGAATATTGGCCTCTATCAAACAATATAAGGGGCGTTAGACTAGTTAGATACATTAAAGGTCGTCGACACCGGAGTAGATCCGGATTTTGGTTAAATATCTGGCGTTTACGATAATAAGCCTCAATGAGAGTACTACAATGTAAATACAGCAGACTAGATACTGCAGGATCAAGTCATAAGCTTTAAAATGCCTCAACTTAAACAAAAACGTTTCAAGTCCGATGAGATGGGAGGAGCTTGCATACTTTGGCGCTTACTGGGCATATGGACACCTCTTAAGAACATAAATAACATAAATAACATAAAACGTTCAGTACATATCTGTAAAAAATGCATAAATGACTTGGGACAAAGGACATTAGATTCATCTTGAGTCGTCATGGCATGTCAGGGAAGAACTGTGTTCCTATAGTCCAAGAATGTGAGTACTCAGGGCTCCGTATAATTTCTGATGTAATTGTCTTTGCAAAGAGTCTTGATATACAAAGTTTGGTCAAAAAGTAACGAGAATTTTTGTTTATCCTAAACATTTTTTATTTATTCATCGATAGCAATTTTGTCCCCTTCAAAGTAATCCACCTCAGATATTATACACTTGTGCCAGCGCTTTTTCCAATCTTCGAAGCACTTTTCAAACTCACTTTTCGATATAGCTCTTAGCTACTTCAGCGATTCTTCTTTTATCTCATTAATGGTGTCAAAACGTCGTTCTTTCAAGGTTTATTTTTTTTCAACTTTAACGGAAAGAAGTCACCATGGTGGGTGAGCTAACACAACAGTGTTGATTTTTGCTAAAAAAAATTACGAAGAATCAGTGAGGTGTGAGCGGGAGAGCTATCGTGATGCAATTTCCACGAATTGTTTTAACACAGTTCCGGTCGTTTTCGTCGGATCGCTTGACGTTAACGGAGCATTACTTTTAGTAATACAGTTTATGGCAGTCCCGTAAATCTGTGCTCTATACACACATGAGTCTTAATAGGTATCCATTCAGTTTTTGTGGGTTCACCAAGTGTTTAGCTAATTTTAAAAGATGTCTGACGGTCCTTTTTTTGCTGAAACTGTACGAAGTATGGTTGCACTAATACGCAACATTGTAACGCACTAGGTGTAGTGTGACGTTACTAAGTATCATATACTCTAACATCACTCCGCGTATTTGCATTCCAAACGGGCAAAGTCGTGGACTGGATTGCCTTGCGGAGAAAGTCAATTCCCCTCGTGGCCATGCACTGACGTCAGACCGGAGGCCTTTGACCGTTCGGCCGGTCTAAAGTCTTTAACCTCAGATAGAGACTATCTTACGTATCAACACCGAGGATAAAGGATGTCCCAACAAGAGGTTGCTGCAACTTGTTATAGGTCCATTTTAACCTCTCAAAGGGGACCCCCTGTGTATCAATCGCCAGATTTAGCTTTGGTAGGCAACCGTACCAACCAAGTTAGTCAACTTTCCCTCGTTTCGTACAACCTTTTCCCATTATTTGCTTCAAGTCAGTCATACCAATCATACCAAAAACAGCGAGAAAAAAATCAAAAATTTGCTAACATAGTTACATTTTACACAAGCATAGGGGCTTAGGGCATAAGTACTTCAATGAAGACATTATTCACAAACCAAGAGCGATGAGTGGAACCCTGATTTTATTACTGGAGAAAACCACATCTCATTTTAACTCTCATTAACCAATAAAGCAGTATAAGACTAAATCAGAAAAAATATTTATCTAACATGTCACAACAGTGGCCTCGTGACCTGCTATAAATGCAGTGGGAGTCCTGGCAATGGCCGGTTTCTGCAATCATGAGCGTATGTGGCTCTCACGCTCTTCGTCAGCCTCCACTTGCTCGTATCCAGTGACACGGCTGACGGAGGAGCGGGGGGACTTCCTGAGACTCCGCTTCCGGGTTGTTTGTAAATATGGTATGAATGAGAACATTTATCACAATTACTCATTGCCTAATAAGGCATATTGTAATTTAGCACAATGAAGAAGTTTCAATAAAAAATCTAACATGTCAGTCAGAGTCCTAGTGAACTGTCAAGAAGTTTGCAAAATCAGCACCGACAGTCTGCAAATTCTTAAAAGTCTTACAGAGTTTTAAGCATATTTTTTCATGAATGATGAGGCCTAGGCTCTCTCTCTGCTGTGTACTTCTGGGATTATGACGTCGTATGTTGAGTACAAGCAGGTACTTTCTCGTGTTACTTTGACTTATTGTTCAACTAAAAGCTCGGGTAAAGTATGATCGGTATACACTTTTTCCATATTTACACCTACACCAGATCATCCTACATTTTCTGATTATCATAATCGTATAATATTCCATACTCCTCTTCCTCTGAAAAAAAAAAAATCTCTAGATGGATTCGTAAGTGGAGCATACTCCCGAGGGGATCCATTTAAGCGGTATGGAACACGTTATAAATAATTCATAGTGTACTTAGCGTGTGAGGTTTAGATCAAATTATATCCCCTCCCCCCTTCAGCGATATACGCACTTTTAAGCACACTCACTCATCGGAAATTTATCGCCCTATAATCCTTTTATAAATGTAAATCAGACTACTTAAAGGATAGGGGTTCAAAATTGGGATGTTTTACTTATTCATCTCAGTAAGAGAGAAATCTCTTCTGGATTAAAAAAACTGGTGATTTAAACCTTATATTTTTTTCAACGTTTCATCAAGAGTCATCGAAAAACCAGCGTAACGAAGTTTGTATCGATTAAATTAATTGGGTGTTATTCCGCTATTTGAAATGTTCGCAAATAGCTGTTAAAACAACGTCCTAGAAATTGAGCGTTGAATTTACTGATTATACTCTATAGACCAAGTAAGTATTATATAATAATACCTCTACGTACCATTCTACCACTTCAGTCTGTGATGTCTCTTGGAGCCATAGCAGCAGCTTCCAGGTTCTCTAACCGTGACCTCCTTCGACCTCTTGGAATGTGCCTCAAGGTTTAGACTAGCCGTCTCGGGAAACGGGCCTAGATTCTCCACGTTATAAGTACGCTGCAGACTATACTTGTGATAATCGACAAGGTTTTTTATCCAAAAACTCGAGTACTTACTCAGCGCTAAAACTCTTTTTTTATGATCAAATTACTTCCATTTACACAGAATTTAAAAACAGCCCAGAGATCTCCCAAAGTCACGTGGTTGTTACCTCCCTCGCAGGTGAAAGAAAGAGCGGAGTCTTGGGAAGTCCCCCACGTCAGCCAACAGCCGCGTCTCCGGATAAGAGCCAGCGGACCAATATCGCGAGAGCCGCAGACGCTCAGGACATGATTGGAGAAACTCACCATTGCCAGGAATCCCACTGTAACGCATTTATAGCAAGTCACGAGGCCACTGCCGCTTTAGTCTCCGAGGAGGGATTATAGGGATGAGTGGCGCAGCGTAATGACTGTGCTAGGGTATTAGGGTGCTTTGGTTACTATGGAATTTCATGAACTTGGAAGGGATGAGTTCAAGAATGTAGGGTATATTAAGATCGTCATGAAGGGTTTTGTTGCTGACGTAATAAGGGGAATTTACTATTGTTCTCAGGACTTTTGTTTGAAAGGATTGGATACGCTTGATGTGCGACTTTTTTGCTGTCCCCCATAGCTCGATTCCGTATGTCCAGATTGGCTTAAGTATAACTTTGTTGATTCTAATGCTTGTTAAATAATATTTTTTCCCACAAAGCCTCTACTGGCGCTACTTGTGAGACTTTACTATTATATATTATCAGAGCTTAATTCTACAATCTTAAAAAATGATCGCCATCGATAAACATTTCTTAAGGCGTTCTTTGAAAGGGGGGAGGGAGATTTTCCAACAGCTCCCCTACAACCCTACTAACTACCATTACAACCTGACTCCACTTTCAAAAACGTTAATTAATATTCGCAGATAAGCCCGGCCGGAGGAGCCCTAACATAATAACGACGTAAATCCCACAAATGGTCTATAATTCATTTTCCCTTTAGATTGTGTGGCGCTCAGGATTCAATTAGCAGCGGGCTAACGGTCACGCTTAAGTCAGAGGGACGCTTAAGCCCAATAAACTTGCCCGATTCCTAGAACTTATCGGCTGCTTCGTTTCGATAATGTTACCAATCCGACCGACATACCTGCACTTAAAAACTTTACCTGAGAGAAACTTCAATGAATTTATGTTCTATGAGAGCGAAAAGAAGATCTAACAGTGGCAAGCCTGTATATTTCAATAAGAATAAGAAATTTAAATTCGAAAACTTACATGTCCATTTAAGTGATGAAGAAAGCTACAAAAGCCCAGGTAAACTGTGGAATTTCATTTTATCACCACGGAACTAAACGCTACAACAGAGAAAGTTGTGAGCTGCCGCTTTAGACTCCGAGGAGGATTATAGGGATGGGTGGTGCGGTGCAATGACTGTGCTAGGGGATTAGGGTGGTTGGATAGGTTACGATGAAATTCATGAACTTGGAAGGAATGAGTTCAAGAATGTAGGGTATATTAAGATCGTTACGAAGGGTTTTGTTGCAGACGTAATAAGGGACATTGACTATTGTTTTCAGGATTGGAATTGGTTGATGTTCGACTGTTTTGCTGTCCCCCATAGCTCTGTTCCGTATGTCCCGATTAGCTTAAGTATAACTTTGTTGATTAGCAATTTATTTTCTATTGAGAGATGGGATGTCTTTTGAATTAGTCTGTACAGTTGTCCAAAGGCTCTGTTTAGTTCTTGTCTTTTTAGCCTCGTATGTGGGTTACAGGTCAGCCGTTTGTCGAGATGGAAGGCTAAGTACCGTACCATTTCGGATACTGGGAGAGGAATGGAATTTAAAAAAAGTAGCGGACAAGACTTGCGACAGAGGGTTGCATTGGTTGCACCTATGCTCGGTCTCATCATTTTAATACCTGAGAGAAACATTGGCAGCGCTTAGAACTACCATAGTGATAATGTAAGTTAATTTATGTTTTATGAGCGCGAAAAATAGAGCTAGGAGAAGCCAGCCAATATTTCTTAAAATGAATAAGAACATTTTTTTCGAAAACTTACTTGTCCAGTTAAGCGATGAAGAAAGCTCTGCAAAACCCTAGGCCAACTGTGGAATTTCTATTTATCACCATGGGACTAAACGCCACAACAGAGAAAGTATTGAACAGAACCGCCTGGTGCCTTCACTGTGCCACATGGTGTCATGCACACTAATGACTCCTCACCTTCGAATGCTTTGCCTTCAACATAGGTTTAGCCATCAAGCGATTGGAAAACTTCTCTGTATCACTTAGAATTAGACAGCGCTAGAATAAGCCTAATGGGCAATCTTGTTTCCTTTATTGCAAAAACTCGAGGGTCGTTAATTATATTTCTGTTGATCAATAACTCTTAAAAAGAAACTTTATTTGGTATAAAACACAAATATAAAAATAATATCTATTGCTGACCTTATTCTGATTTATTATTCTTTGAACGTTAATACAATAAATAAATTCGTTTTACATGTCATAAATAACAGTCAAGGAAATGGACCTAAAGCGTATTTATACACCTCTCACTTGCTTATCTCGACGGGATGAGTAGAAGACGAATATTCTTATCAGCCGGGTGATAAATACGAAGCCCAGACAAGTGACAAGAGCCTCAGAGAGCCACGAGATGCGATGACTAATATACATCTCCCGCGTTATTCTTGGCGGGAATACATCCCTTCCCCACCACCGGTGAGGGCTGAGAGGGTGGAAGGAGAGAGATATAGAATGCATTGTGGAGCAATCTCTTATGCCACGACGCTAAGCAGCGCAGGGGTAAGATACGTAACAGACTGCGATAAGCCTTTAGGCCACTCTCCTCCCACTCACTCAGATTGATTCAGATTTGAAGGTAACTTCGCAGGGCTTTTGGGACTTATTTAAGTAGTGGGGGGGGGCAAATCCCACAGGAGATACTATATAGTATCCATCGTACCCAATCTTTAATATGATCCGTTGGCTTATTGAAAAAAAAGAAATCAGAATAAGAAGGTTACAGAATTAAAGCCTCTTTCATACCATATTTACCATTATTCAGTGACTCGTGCAGAATTTACAAACAGTCCAGAGACTTCCCGAATCCACATGGTTGTCACCTCCCTAGGATGCGAAAGAGGAAGCGGAGTCCAGCTGCGTCCGAAACTACAGCCGCTTTAGTCTCCGAGGAGGATTATAAGGATGAGTGGCGCAGTGTAATGTCTTAGATAGGAAATTAGGGTGGATGGATAGGCTACTATGGAATTTTATGAACTTGGAAGCGATGAGTTTAAGAATGTAGGGTATATTAAGATCTTTATGAAGGATTGTTCTTAGTACTTTTTCATTGAAAGGATTGGATACGTTTGATGTTCGACTTTTTTTATGTCCCCCATAGCTCTATTCCGTATGTCCAGATTGGCTTAAGTATAACTTTGTAAATAAGTAGTTTATTTTCCATGGAGAGATGGGATGTCCTTCGAAGTAGTCTGTACAGTTGTTCAAAGCGTCTATTTAGTTCTTGTCTTTTTAGCCTCGTGTGTGGTTTCCATGTTAGCTTTTGTCGAGATGGAAGCCCTGTGCATCTATGAAAGTATAATGGAGACGTTTTGTTTCTCTAAACACAGAGTGGCCATGGATACGCCTTCTGCTCTTCGACATTACTTCCTCCAATCCTACAAATACACTGCCATCAAAAAACCATCTCCCTTATATGACTCTCTTAAATCGACAACAAAATCCTCTACTAAAACCCACAAGACAAAACAAGCACACTGTTCAAAATAGTTCCCTCAAAGCAACCAACAGCAGACATACCAGAGAGTATGGGAACTAAGAAGAAAATAGGAAACCGAAATTAAAGATGGACATCCATACATAGTGAATAATGTATTGAATGTAGTTATTAAAAAACGATCTTATCCCAAAATAAAAGTACATATATATATATTTGTTTCATACAATTGCCACTTTGTAGATGAATGTATTTTTCTTCTTGACCAACAATACAGTCGCCATGTCAATGCCCATAGAACTGCTCTCTTCTTTTAATTGCAATTCATTATAATAATAAGAAGTACTGTTATATTTTATATCACAAAGCTATAATTAAATCCATTATGACACATTAAATCTGTTATACGCTTTTGAACTAATTAATTATTCATAGAAAGCGTTGTTGATAGAATTGTCTACAGTGCAGTTTACATTTTACGCCAGTTTCCGACGATTACACTCGCTTCATAACCAGAACGTTTCCTGTACCCCACTTCAAGTCCAAGAAACCAGAAAAACAGACAAAGTCAGATGTAACCCGATTTTAATGGGTTTTTTTTTTTAAGTATAAACCAATAAAGTCATAACAGGCAAATCGGGATGTGGATATCTTTAACTGGTAATTTGTTAATTTTTTATACGTGGTCCACCATACATTGTAGCCTACTTCTAAGATGCAGATGTAGTTATAATTTATTCTCGTTTAATTTCTTTTGTAGTGTTTATTCTTATATATGCACTCAGGGAAGAAAACTGAGAAGATTTCTATTCCTAGGAAGAAGAGAATTCCTCAAGATGAAATCGAATCAACGATACTTTCTCAACATTTCACTGTTAGCAAGAGCCATTAGTTCTGAAAGTCGTTAACTGTAATTGTGAGAAACTTAAGGGTGTTTCTGGAAAAGTGAAGGTGCATCGGGTTATGTTAGCGTACCATTTATGTTGTACAAAAGTAGTTTAACTTAATCAAAATATCATCAAAAGTGTGACGGCGTACTCTAAATACTCAACAAGGATAGGTTTATACCAATCTTACTTAGGAATTTGAAAAAAAAGAAAGGGGAGAAATGACCAAATCATCGAAAAATCTGGAAATATCGTAAATACTTACTAGTATTTCCACACTCTTTCTTTTTATCTGAAAAGTTTAATATTGCGTCTTACGAAGACTAAATTGGTTTCGGCAATATTAAATTTTAAGTTTTGTAGGAGTATATTTATTCAAAATTAGCCACTTTCAGCATTCATAAAATATATTATAACAACTTTTTCACCACGAATAAATAGAAGTTCCCCTCTTCTCGGCCCACCTACATTTCCATATTTTAATAATAAAAACGTTAAGCGTCAGTTAAGAGAGAGGGAAACTAGTGCATGACACAGCTGACGGCCACTAGGGGCGCGGGTGAGGCCTAGCCTCTGACCTGCTTATGTAAGGCACAGTTAACGTCGACCTGATATTGCTATGTAACCCAACCTCCTTCGAATGCATCAGCGCATCGCAGTAAGATGATAAATTGTTAAAAAGATTTTTGTAATTGCATCGTAAATTGTTAAAAAATATATTAATAAAGGGGTTTAGAAATAAAAAAAAAACTCGGAATCCAACACCTGAAGAACACTGCTCTACTCAAACCATGGCTTTCTTATTCAACTACCTCAGAATCTCTCTTTCCTAACCTCACTATGTTTTAGTCCAGCGTGGTCAGACCCCACACCTTCCTAGTGGGATTCTCGCCTTCGTCTCGCTAAAACTAGCACCTCCTTGGAAGAGATCGCTTCCCCGGAAACGACGCTCTCTAGGGACTTACAAACTTTACCTAGTAGTGTCTCCCCCAGCGATCCAGTCTTCCTCTCTCCGGTTCACACTCTCCTTTGGGATCCGGACGTTTTGCGCCTACCCTTAGATACCGAGTGTGAATTCGTGGTCATTCTAAGACCACATAAACTACCTATAATATGTACCCTATACCCATTCTCCTGAACATAGTCTACATAGTCGGGGCACACCTTTTAAGATGTTATGGAGTCATAAGTATTATTAATATGAATAAAGCTGTCCGCCGACTAGGCCGCTAGCAAAGGTCAAAGACCACTGGTTAACCCATTTTATATCTTTCTTGACAATCGCCGGACAGCAGCCGGGTCGTAGAGACCCTAGCCCCCGGAAGGCATCTTCCCCCGTTGGGGCGACCCGACAACCGCTTTATCCAAAGGCCTAATCTAAAAACAAAAAAAATTGACATTAGAGCGTGGAAAGTAATAAAATACTAGCTCTAAATACTGTTTTAAAGAACATACGTACATACAGGTGCTTAGGGCTGTCTCACAACATACGTACATACAGGTGCTTAGGGTTGTCTCACAACATACGTACATACAGGTGCTTAGGGCTGTCTCACAACATACGTACATACAGGTGCTTAGGGCTGTCTCACAACAAGGCAGGTCATCTCGGCATGGAGCGAACGAACATACGTACATACAGGTGCTTAGGGCTGTCTCACAACAAGGCAGGTCATCTCGGCATGGAGCGAACGAACATACGTACATACAGGTGCTTAGGGCTGTCTCACAACATACGTACATACAGGTGCTTAGGGCTGTCTCACAACAAGGCAGGTCATCTCGGCATGGAGCGAACGAACATACGTACATACAGGTGCTTAGGGCTGTCTCACAACATACGTACATACAGGTGCTTAGGGCTGTCTCACAACATACGTACATACAGGTGCTTAGGGCTGTCTCACAACATACGTACATACAGGTGCTTAGGGCTGTCTCACAACAAGGCAGGTCATCTCGGCATGGAGCGAACGAACATACGTACATACAGGTGCTTAGGGATGTCTCACAACATACGTACATACAGGTGCTTAGGGCTGTCTCACAACATACGTACATACAGGTGCTTAGGGCTGTCTCACAACATACGTACATACAGGTGCTTAGGGCTGTCTCACAACATACGTACATACAGGTGCTTAGGGCTGTCTCACAACATACGTACATACAGGTGCTTAGGGCTGTCTCACAACATACGTACATACAGGTGCTTAGGGCTGTCTCACAACATACGTACATACAGGTGCTTAGGGCTGTCTCACAACAAGGCAGGTCATCTCGGCATGGAGCGAACGAACATACGTACATACAGGTGCTTAGGGCTGTCTCACAACAAGGCAGGTCATCTCGGCATGGAGCGAACGAACCAAAGAACATACGTACATACAGGTGCTTAGGGCTGTCTCACAACAAGGCAGGTCATCTCGGCATGGAGCGAACGAACCAAAGAACATACGTGTGCTTAGGACTGTCTCACAACAAGGCAGGTCATCTCGGCATGGAGCGAACGAACCAAAGAAGTAAACATGTGACATGATAGTTCATTAAATAGTTTTGCTCACATGCATGTAACCCTCCCCCTCTCCCTCCCACTAAAGTACCTACTTCAAATCGTTAGGCCCATTCCAACGTAAGCCCTACTTTCCAGCTACTTTCTAAAGGACAAACAAACAGCTCCTCGTGTGTGCCGGTAGAATCAAGCAGCCGTCTTTAAACTCTGTAGAACACTGATCTGGGGTTCATTCCTCAACCTGCCGCCTACAGTCCATACCGGTCTGTATCCGTTTCAATCTCTCCTTTATTAATAGTTTTGTCTGTTATTATATGAGTAACGTGTTTTCGGCCTATAATTTTCTAATAATGCACATTGTGAAGTATACAATCAATAAACCTAACAAGGGAAAAACTACAATACGTTAGATCGCAGTAAATGGGACGGGGTAGAGTAGCCCTTGTTGGGACGAGAATGGGGAGGGCAGGAATTGGTGGATGAAACGGCTATGGGAGGAGCAAATGAAGGGTTGCGGTCCCTGGTCGGAAGGGTTGGTTGTGCCTCTAAAAGGGAAAAAAGGCTTAATCGTGAAAAGGGAACGGCGGATAAAGAGTTCAGTTTTATACTTTAGTTATCTTGCATTTAACGGAAATTTTCACGGGGGGGGTCTTTTTTTTATTTTTGTTTGTGGTTGATGGGGGGGGGGGGCGCACAGTATATCGTAATTGCTGCGAATCATTGTCTTTAATATGCAAATAGATCTTTATTCCACAAAAAACGAAGCTTCACAATTAGGTTAAGTGATTGATCTATGGCTTAGAAGCCTCCCCACTTTTTTTTTTTAAACCAATTATCAAGCAAAATTTTATTTGTTTTAAATGCATATGTAGTGTTGATGAATAATTACGGTATTCGGAAGCCTGAGGATCTATAATTATCTGTAAATTTAAAGGGGCAATGAAAAAAAAAAAAATATATCTTCTCCATGGTTATAATGATAAAACAACTCTATTGGGATAGAATTAAAATCTACCTTTTATTGGGCAATAAAAAATTGCGATAAAGGATCTCATTCATGGCATATTTACAATTTTCTTTCACTCGCTCGGTCATACAGTATTTACAAACATCCCAAGTCCACAAGTGGAAGCGGAGTCTTGGGAAAACCCCCACGCTTCCCCGTCAGCCGCGTCACTGGATAAGAGCCAGCGGAGACTGACCAAGATCGAAGGACATGATTGGAGAAACTAGCTATTGTCAGGACTCTCACTTTTAGCAGGTCACGAGGCCACTGCCGTTTTAGTCTCCGAGGAGGATTACAGGGATGAGTGGTGCAGTGCAATCACTGTGCTAGGGGATTAGGGTGGTTGGATAGGTTACTATGGAATTTCATGAACTTGCAAGGAATAATTTCAAGAACGTAGGGTGTATTAAGATCGTTATGAAGGGTTTTGTTGCTGACGTAATAAGGGGAAACTATTGTTCTCAGGTCTTTTGATTGAAAGGATTGGATACGCTTGATGATTGACTTTTTTGCTGTCCCCCATAGGTCTATTACGTATGTCCAGATTGGCTTAAGTATAACTTTGTAGATTAGTAATTTATTTTCTATTGAGAGATGGTATGTCCTTCGGAGTAGCCTGTTTATTTATTTTCTTTTTAGCCTCATATGTGGGTTCCAGGTCAGCCGTTTGTCGAGATAAACGCATAAGTACTGTACTAATTGGTAGTGCCATCGACATTGGGAAGTGTCCCGGGTTCGATCTTGGCCTACGTCGAAAACTCAAATACCTGCCTCCTAGCAGCCGGTGACCATGGGCTAAGATATGGGCAAGATAGTACTTGTACTGTGCTTCTTATGCGAAAGACGAAGGAAGTCTTGGGAAGTCCCCCACGCTCCTCCGCCAGTCAAGTCACCAGATACGAGGCTTGTGGTGTCTGCATAGCTATGATTAAAATTTGATTGTTTCTTTAGGCGGAATCTTCAGGCTCTAAAAGTTAAAATATGTAGTAAGAGCTATCGACAAGATAATTCAAACAAACACTGACAGAGAATAATCTTGATTATCATTAAGTGGAGTTGAAGACATTTCTTTCCCCGTCGGAGAAGAAATATTTAATACAATTGCGAAGCGCACTATTGGAACATTAAAGAGATGGTAGGGGCTGCCTAATAGGAGCGACCTACCGCAACTTTCATTATCCCCCCCCCCGAGTTCATTCCTAACGAACTCAACCCCTTCTGTAATGAGCTTTGGGGGGTTATGTTACCTTCTGGAAATTACCTTCGTTTGTAGCTTTTTGTACTTTTCAAAAGAAGCGTTATACAAAGAACAGAACAAAGAAACAGTGTGGTACAAATGAAAGACATGTTTAAACCGAAGAATAAACCACACTTCCTTTTTGAAATGTCCAACTCGGGTTATTTTTGGTTGTAGTTAAGAATTCTCAGTCCAAGATCAATAGCGAGCGCGTGAAAATGATTTTCTTCACAAAATATAACAATTTTTCTGCTCATAGGATCCTGGATACCTGCCCCTAATCCTCAATACTCAGAGTAATTTTTGATAAATTTAGTTTCTACGGTTTTACAACCGTTTCGAAATATTCGCCCAATGATGTTTGTATGATCATGTAAATTATAGTGACTGACGAGCATCAAAGAGAAAGTCTATTATTCTAATAGATATCAAAGATAAAAATTACAATTAGCAAGACATTTCCCCTAAACTCCTCATTCAGATATAATGACAGGACGGTTAATACAAAGTGTAAGTTGCCCTTCATAACAGTTAATATTTTACTAAATAGAGTAAGTTTTATAAAAAAGGTTACGTAATGGAAAAAAACAAACAATGACAGCCAAAACAAACAGAAAAGCAATCATGAATCAGTAAATGTGATAATAATTATTTAATTTTTCATACTTTACAATGTTCCTGAAGTACAAGCACAGAACACTTAATAATAACAAGACCTCTACGCATTTGGTTTCCGACCTCTTTGGTTTTGAACAGTGCTTGAATCCAGCCTCTCTGTTGAGCCTGAGAAGTTCAACATGATGACATAACCAATAGTTTCGATTATCATCTAAAGCCATAAATTATACAACATGCGTATGTACTTTAAGCAACGGCTATAGAAGGCATATTTCATAGATCACTGATGATGTCATCTTCCACCATCGAAGTGATGATGCTAAGTCATCAAGAGGCGAGATGATAATAAAACCCTACGTTAGAGATAAGATGGCTATTACGTAAGCTACTGCGCTCAAAACATCAATCAATGCTAGTTCGTGAATATGCTCTCTGCATCGAATCGCCGTGTTGTCTCATCATCCAGAACGAAGCTTTACTTTCTAACGGGTACAAGCCATTTTTAGTGCTGTCTGTTTGTTGTTGTATGTATGTTTGTTCCATGACATACGTCCCCCAATATAAGCCAATAGCTCTGATATTTGAATGGAATATTCAACAAACCTTGTATTGAAATACATACAAGTTAGACCAGTCTTTCCTTGGAACACACCCCTTCAACGATGACGGCTTTGGGGGCACCACAACTGTACCTAGTGGAACTCCCCCACGGTCCAATCCATCTCTTTCCGGTCCACACTCCCCTATGGGGTCCGGACGGTTTTTTCCTGCCCTTAGGTACAGTGTCATACTCGAGGTCATTCCAAGACCGCGTAAACTACCTATAGTACTTAGCCTGTGTCTATTCTCGTCAGCATAGAGAGTCAAATCAAAAAAAGTAAAACCCAGCTGGCGACTGTACCACCAGCAATACATCAAAGACCCACCCACTTATATATTTATCAAGCAATGGTCTCGCTGTTAAGTCAGTAATACCCCCTCTATGACGGCCATAAACAAAAACAAAAAATGTTAATAACAGAGTTGATGAACGTTTGTAATCATAGTTTAGTCTTTTTTTTTTTTTCATTCTGAAACTTCTTTACTGTGATAAAATTACAATCTGCCTTATTAGGCAATAAGTAATTGTGATAAATGTTTTCATTCATACCATATTTACGATTCATCATTCATTCGCTCATTTATACAATATATAAATTGTCACAGCCCAGAGGCACCCCAAATCCAGATGGTTGTCACCTCCATGGAAGTCCCCCACGCTCCTCCGTCAGCCACGTCACCGGATACGGGCCAGTGGAGGCTGACTAAGAGCTCGAGAGCCACAGACGCTCAGGACATGATTGGAGAAACTCCCACTGTCACGCATTTATAGCAGGTCACGAGGCCACTGCCGTTTCAGTCTCCGAGGATGATAAAACCATATTTTATATAGATGTCTATAACTCTCATTTGTCTTTCTATTATTAATTGTGACTTAAATATGTAAAATTACATAATCCTAGATTCGACTGGGGATTCACAAAGACCATTTATTTTTATTTTATTCAGCAATATCGACTTTTGAGTCAATTTTGAATATTTTTATTCGATAGGTTTGTTTATTTTTTTTTTCCGGAATTTAAACATTCAATACCTTTTTGCCAATGTATAGTGTGCTATTCAGAGTGTCGGTTTCGAACAGTCCTGGACAAAAAACAAAAAACGGAAAACGAACTGGAACGATAAGCGAAGTGAGCCGTGAGGAAACTTTTTTAATTAACAGCAGATATGTGAGTGCGGTCGGACTTTGTATGGAAGTAGTCGGTCCTGTGATGGAAGAGATTCAAATTTCCACAGAAAGGGCTTCAACCTACAATAGAGAATTTAAATTAAACTCTCAAATTAACACATTGTAAATGACCGTTATATCGGATGACAAATTAATCACCCTGTGTGTATGTATTCAGAGTGCGATGTAGTACATAAGTATGTAGAGAGTATATTTACTGTAAATGAGCTGTTATGCAAGAACCTTCCAGTTACGATTTCCCAGAATAGTAGTGAAACCGTCAGTTTAAAGGTAAATCTTGTTCGTATTTTATGTAACAGTGTATCGAACTCAAAATCTTCAATGTATCCAAAACAAAAATCAATATACTAAACTTGAAAAAATGGGTTTAAGCCTAGCAAACATATTGCCAAATTTTTCATGGCCAAAAGGACAACTACGATCGTCTTCCAGTGCAATATACTAACTTTGATCTAGGAGTATTTATTTGATCATATAACTTAATTTAAAGAAAAAAAATGTACAAAAGGCTTTCTAAATAAATACCCGTCACAACTTAACATAACATTTTTAGCTTCGTGTCGAAAGCCGACTAGCAAATTACTGTCCAAGAATTAACGCAAGATTTGAATTTGCCGCCATTTATGCAGTAAAGTAACACTTGCAACCCTTAAAAAAAACAATTTGACAGCTGAGAGTTTAGGGTTAGTAAAAATGGAGCGTTACACGATAGAACAATGTGTCTTTATTTTTGAACATTATCTCAAAAATAATGAAAGTTTGGCGGCCGCAGTTCGAAAATTTCATACAAAATATGGTCGGAATAGTGTTGTGACTTCATCAACTGTAAAGAGATTAATTGAAAAATTTAGGGAGACTGGATCAGTTGGAGACACTAAACATACTGGTCGTCCAAAAACAAGCCGTTCAAATGACAATATCGAAGCAGTGCGTGAGAGTGTTGTTGAAAATCCATAACACAGTTCTTTGTGCCGAAATTGGATGATATTGATGTGGCCAATATGTGGTTTCAACAAGATGGAGCCACATGCCATACAGCCCATGAAACAATTCAAATACTGCATGAGGCTTTTCCAGGTCGTGTACTCTCTCGTTTCGGTGATCAGAATTGGCCCCCTAGATCGTGTGATTTAACACCTTTAGATTTCTTTTTATGGGGTTATTTATTATTTATTATTGGGGTTATTTATGGGGACTCGACCACTAAAATGTATTAATGTCGAGGATAGATATACGGTTGTATATAATTAAGCATATTAAAATAAATAATATAATATATAGCGGAAATGTGCTCGGAATAGCAAGTGATGGTTCTCGGTTAACCGCAAGCCTAGCACCATTGTTATATCAGGCAATAGACATAGGTATGCCACTGGTGCGTGGTAACAACCCTGCCGTATAAATTATTTAATTACAGTGTTTCCGTACTCTGCAATATATATAAACATTTACACATTTGCATATAGTGTCCCAGAATTGACGCAAGATTTGATTTAAATAGAAAACACAGTTTTTAGTATTTTTGTTGTTATTTTTTTATTGAATTATAAAGTAAATAGGATAGGGTAATTTATGGAATAACACATCGGACAAATGGCCTCCACGACTTTGCTGGCACATACTCACTCTTTTGTCAAAATTTTCCATGACCATTTGGCATAAATGTGGTTGAATTTCGTTGATGCAGCGTTGAATTTCCTCTTTTAATGCACGGGTGGATGTGGGCTTGTTGGCATACACCTTTGACTTCAAATAACCCCATAAAAAGAAATCTAAAGGTGTTTAATCACACGATCTAGGGGGCCAATTCTGATCACCGAAACGAGAGAGTACACGACCTGCAAATGTCTCATGCAGTGTTTGAATTGTTTCATGGGCTGTAAGGCATGTGGCACCATTTTGTTTAAAGCACATATTGGCCATATCAATATCATCCAATTTGGGCACAAAGAACTGTGTTATCATGTCGCGATATCGAGCACCAGTCACTGCTTTACATTTGAACGGCTTGTTTTCAGACGACCAGTGTGTTAAGTGTCTCCAACTGATCCAGTCTCCCTAAGTTTTTCAATTAATCTCTTCACTTGATGAAGTCAAAACAGTATTCCGACCATATTTGGTATGAAATTTTTGAACTGCGGCCGCCAAACTTTCATTATTTTTGAGATAATGTTTAACAATAAAGACACGTTGTTCTATCGTGTAACGCTCTTTTTTTAGGGTTGCCAGTACTTTACTGCACAAATGGCGGCAAACTAAAATCTTTCGTTAGTTCTGGGACACTGTCATGGAAAATCCTTCGGTTGGTTACATGACGATATGAAAAACTAAGTCTTTTCCGAAATATTTAGGACTTAAACCTAAGCTCTTTATGTGAAAGATGTTTGCAAATTTAACGCGTTTATTAGACCTCTTCAACTTCAAATTCGAAGGCAACCCGGACAATCAAAAATCTGGACACTATGGGCCATAGGCAAAATGAAATCTTTAAATAAGCAGACGTTTTGTTATGATTAAAAACAAAATTCGGTTTTGTAACAAAAATAAAATATTATTGTTAACAAGACATTAATTTCAGTAACAGGGTGGAAAAAAGTACGACTTCGCCACTTGTTAACTTCACCAAACTTACTTGTCGCTTCGTCTCAAACTGAAGCTATATAAATGTGTCCTTCGGCCAGCTCTGCTGTACAGTGCCCCGCTATATACCCACTTGACTGACAATACATCTAAAAGTCTCCAGCAATTCCAGAATGGGATCATGAGAAAAGTTGTCAGACAAACATCACTCGAGAGGTTAAAGAACGCCGACCTCCACACGTTGCGCAGCAGACAAACCCTTTATTACCCCCCTATCCTTCCCGCATCGATGGCAACAGACTGTCGGGAAAAATTAGGTTATGATTTAGTTTAAGTTTTTATTGTTAGATGTAAGTTAGTTTTAAGTCTGTGATAAATAAGGTGAACCCTATATCTTTTAATAAATTCAGTCTATTAATGTATAATGTACATTATTGTAGTTTTGTACAATACAGATCACTAGAATTTGTATAAAATGATGCCAAGCTACAGGAAATACAATGAAGAAATTGTAAATAGATTTGTTTGTAGAATATATATTTTGTAAATAACGTTTTTTCCCTTTCTTTCTTCAATTATTTTAAAAAGTCGTTATTTTCGTTAACTCTATTGATGCTTTCTAGGACTCTTCAAGCGCTCCACTTCTTCCGAATCTTCAAGCTTTGACACTAACGTTTTCTTGTAGCCCATAGCCGAATCTTCAAGCTTTGATGCTAACGTTTTCTTGTAGCCCATAGCCAAATCTTCTATCTCTGATGCTAACGTTTTTTTTGTGGCCTATAGCCGAATCTTCAAGCTTTGATGCTAACGTTTTCTTGTAGCCCATAGCCAAATCTTCTATCTCTGATGCTAACGTTTTTTTTGTGGCCCATAGCCGAATCTTCAAGCTCTGATGCTAACGTTTTGCTCGGAAGTATCTGGTAAAGAAAGTTCAGTTTCGTCAGCGTTATAAATTTGATCGGGAGACGCCATTCTATTATTTTTAAAACTCAATAAGAAGCATGTTATTACCAGAATTGATTGTATATTCTATGCAGCAACTGTACATTGAATTAAACTAAACAAGCACATATTCGCCGCAGTCATAGTTAGGTTTATTGCGTTATTTAAAAATGTCTAGAGAAATCTGATCAGGATTATCCGGAGATCAAGGAGGGTTTGCTCTAAGCCAGAACGTTTTACTGCTAAATAAATATGACGAAAAACAAATGTATTTGTTTCAACCAAAGCGGATTCCTGACAAAAATCACTAAATAACAAAAAATATGGACACACAGTTCTTAAGTTTGATTGATTAATAACTAATAATAATGATAATAGAACTTTATCGTGCAATAATTACAATCTGCCTTTTATAAGGCAATAATAATACAGATAAATGATCTCATTCATACCATATTTACAGTCATCATTCACTCGCTCATTCATACAATAGGACATGATTGGAGAAACTGGCCATTGCCAGGACTCCCACTGTCACGCGATTATAGCAGGTCACGAGACCACTGCCGTTTCAGTCTCCGAGGAGGATTATAGGGATGAGTAACGCAGTGCATAAACTGTGCTACAGGATTAGGGTGGTTGGAAAGGCTACTATGGTGGAATTTCATAAACTTGGAAGGGATGAGTTCTAGAATGTAGGGTATATTAAGGTCGTTATGAAGGGTTTTGTTGCTGACATAATAAGGGGCATTTACTATTGTTCTCAGGACTTTGGATTGAAAGGATTGGGTACGCATGATGTTCGACTTTTTTGCTGTCCCCCATAGCTCTATTCCGTAGGTCCAGATTGGCTTAAGTATAACTTTGTAGATTAGTAGTTTATTTTCTATTGAGAGATGGGATGTCCTTCGAAGTAGTCTGTACAGTTGTCCAAAGCGTCTGTTTAGTTCTTGTCTTTTTAGTCTCGTATGTGGGTTCCAGGTCAGTCGTTTGTCGAGATGGAAGCCTAAGTACCGTACTGTCTCGGTTACAGGGAGAGGAATAGAATTAAAATAAACTAGTGGACAAGTCTTGCGACAAAGGGTGAAGGTAATGTGGGAGCATTTTGCTGCATTAACTTTGATCCGCCATTGATTGCACCAATACTCGATCTCGTCAAGGTGTTTTTGAAGGTTATGGGATGCTATGTCGGGGTCTGGGTGGGATGACAAGACTGCAGTGTCATCTGCAAATGTGGCCAAGAAGGTGTTGGAAGTAGAGGGGACATCAGAGGTGTATAGGTTATAGAGGATGGGGCCTAGGACACTGCCCTGTGGAACTCCTGCATTTATGGGATAGTAGTTAGAGTATTCTAAGCCACAGCGGACTTGGAAGAAGCGGTTTTTACTAATAAATAAAAAACACACAATTGGGGTGGGGGAGTTATATGGCGTTATGGCAGTCACTTTAAATAATTCTGTGTCATATAAACAAATATGAAAATTAACACAAATTCAATTCTAGATAAAATAAAACATGGGTAAATGGTTAATTATAGTTCTGCCTGCATACACGTTTTCGTTGGTTTGAAAAAGTCATCTTCAGGTGCTGAAGAATTAAAAGGAAACCAACAGACCAGTTGACTGATTTAATAATGTTAACTATATAGGCCTCTGAGCTTCGACATTTTAAAATTAAACAACCAAAATTGTGGGCCATGTTGGAAATGGATTGAATATATCCATGGTTAAGGGATTCCAAATGAGCTGTTGATAGGTTTATACTTGGTTTTGAGTTTACTATACTTATTCAGTTTTTTAAGTTAATTCCACTCACTTGGTTCAATCCCCTGAGCCAAAGATATCTTTGTCATCTTTAGTGGGATATTATCCATCACCTGTCATTTTCATCGGCGAATCATAACGATCCAAGGCTGCAATAATTCGTGAAGTGATGAGAAGACTTAAGTTACCTCCGTAGTTGATAGGTGGCTCCTAACAGCTGTCAGAGTTGGCACAAGGCCTCTTACCTCTCATTCAACCATTTCGGTTCTGTTAGATATTATCAGGGTTTTTTTTTTTGTAAGGGTTGCCTGCCTGTCTATTCTATTTCCTTTATTGGTGACCTATTATTGGATTTTAGTTCAGATGAATGATATTTTAGGGCATTTTTTGCAAGTTGTTCACTTCATGACTCACCCTCTGTAGTGAGGAGGTTTTAAACACATTTGCACTTCGTAGTTTACAGAAATTTAAAATCCATATCTTCATAGCCCTGCTTATTTTATTGTTAAATACAAGGGTTGTTATCTGGAGTTATGAAGGAACGAGTTCCCTCCTAGTTCATGAAATTCCATAGTAACCTATCCAACCACTGCACCACTTATCCTAATAATCCTCCTCGGAGACTAAAACGGCAATGGCCTCGTGACCTGCTATAAAAGCTTAACAGTGGGAGTTATGTCAATCTCCAGCTTCTCCAATTATGTCCTGAGCGTATGTGTCTCTCGCGCTCTTAGTCAGCCTCCGCTGGCTCGTATCCGGTGACGCGGCTGACGGAGGAGCGTGGGGGACTTCCCAAGACTACGCTTCCTCTTTCGGATGCGAGGGAGGTGACAACCATGTGGATTTGGGAGGCTTCTGGTTTGTTTGTAAATACCGTATGAATGAGCGAATGAATTGTAAATATGGTATGAATGAGAACATTTATCACAATTACTTGTTGTTTATACAGTCCACTTCAGCTTTACCTAGGCTTAACCAGGATATTCATTTACTGTGTGCTACTTTACAAAATAGCATTGCAATGATGTGCGCAATGTCGGTTTTATCGAGTATATTTATCCTCCGAGTGTGAAGACCCGACAAATTGATTGCTGTATGAGTTTCCTAGAGTATTTTGGGACTTGTATCGTCAACAGAACCTGTGCTACTTGGTGGGACAAATTGATGTTGATCAATACAATTAGTCATGTAGATGAGAGCTATATCATTTGAAATTTAAATTGTCTGGGAGAAACGAGATAGCCGATGGCGGGTATACGCCGGTCTCCCCCCCCCCCACCAAACAGCCGCGTATCCGATATCCGCTACCCGACGGTATCGTCTTCCTACGTAATGTATTCAGTATTCTCATCGATTACAAATTATGAATTACGCGAAGGGACACCGGAGTGGATTCCTCAGGATATTGAAAATATTTTAGGATGTTCCGTCGAAAGAATGAAAATTAGAGACAGGACTTCTGGAAGAGGGGGGGGGGGGTGCCCTGCAAGGAATACAAATGAAATCTAGACCCTATCTGAAATATGAACTCTGGCTCGCAGATTCCCTGTCAGGGGAATAATTATCCCCCTTTCTCGCCTTTTAAAGTCCATTTGTTCTTTTTTTCGTTCTCATGAACTAATTACGTCCCTTAAATGTTATTATCTTTGTGAGAGAATTTTCGATCTTTTAGCGGGAGAAATTGATCATTTGCTGGAATGATTACACAGAAAACATAAGTATTTCTTCTTTATAAAAGTTTTTTTTTTATTTACCTGACTGAAATATCTCATATGAATTATGATGGGAGTTAAAATTTCTAACCAATACCACAATTTTTCATTTAATAGCAGCGATTTATTAAAACATATTTTGGCTTAACATCGGCATGAGCACACGACATAGGGGACATTGCGTGAATTCTTTGCGAAAGTTTGGCCAAAGGGAATTCATACTGGGAGAGTCGTCACTCAAAGCAGAGCTCAATTGGCAACTTGTAAAACAACTTTATTATGATAAAATTACAATCTGCCTCATTGGGCAATAAGTAATTGCGATAATTTTTTTCGAAGAGAAAGTGGAGTCTTGGAAAGTCCCCACGCTCCTCCGTCAGCCGCGTCACCGGATACTAGCTAGTGGAGAGCGCGAGAGCCACAGACGCTCAGGACATGATTGGAGAAACTGGCCATTGCCAGGAGTCCCACTGTCACGGATTTATAGCAGGTCACGAGTTCACTGCCAGTCTCCGAGGAGGATTATAGGGATGAGTGGTGCAGTACAATGACTGTGGTAGGATATTAGGGTGGTTGGATAGGTTACTATGGAATTTATTGAACTTGGAAGGGATGAGTTCGAAAATGTAGGGTATATTAAGATCGTTATGAAGGGTTTTGTTGCTGACGTAATAAGGGGCATTTACTATTGTTTTCAGGACTATTGATTGAAAGGATTAGATGCGCTTGATGTTCGACTTTTTTGCTGTCCCCCACAGATCTATTCCATTTGTCCAGATTAGCTTAGGTATAACATTCTAGATTAGTAATTTATTTTCTATTGAGAGATGGGATGTCTTTCGAAGTAGTATGTACAGTTGTCCAAAGCGTCTGTTTAGTTCTTGTCTTTTTAGCCTCGTTTGTTGGTTCCAGATTAGCCGTTTGTCGAGATAATCGCCTAACTACCGTACTAATTGGTAGTGTCACCGACTTAGGGAAGCGCCCCAGGTTCGAGTCCCGAATTATAATTATGAATTGGATCATTTTTCAAATATGTTCTAAAAGTAGAGCCTCCCCCCTTCACGCCAAGGTCTTGGCCTACGTCAAAAGCCGTTGAGGCAAACACCTGCCCCTAAGGCAAGGTGATTGACCCAAGCAGCCAGTGACCATGGGCTAAGATATCCGGGCAAGATAGTACTTGGTCACAGTCCGCTGTCTGCATTTGCATATTGCTACCTCTTGCCTCAGTCTTGGTCAAGTGTCCATGCAAGAGACAGGTGTGCTGGAGATGAACCGTCTGAGAGGGTCAGATTCGAACACGCATTAGCCAACATCTCAAAATACCTATTGTATAGGCTACAGGCTTTTCTAAGTAGTGTTCATTTAAGTCGACATAAAAACAGTTTTCAAAAAAATAGAAGCAATATTTTTCACCAAAAGAGGAACTATGTAATAATGCCGAAAAAATCAGCTACATATACAATTTTGTCATTTATCTAAGCTAGACTAAAGTTCTCATTTACAATTTGTCAGTAAAGGCCGAACTTCAAATAATACAAAATAAGTATCTGATAATAGTATTTGACAAGCTACGCTACAATAGTAATCTTACACGACATATACAAAAGCTGATCTAAATATTTTAAATGTGAAAATCACAAAATTTATAGATATAAATTTAAACATAGCGATAGAATTTATTACTTCAAAATTATTATACGGGCTATGTGTACACTATACTATGCAGAAATGTTTCTCTATCAGTATGTAAATGTTGATAATTTTTGTTATGTAAATATTTAAAATATTTAGGTCGAGTCATATGTAACTCCCGTTTTTTTATCAGACATTTATTTTGCTCTCATTAAATAACAAAATTATATTAATTTATTATGTATTCACCACTATTATCTATAACCTTCTCCCATCTTCCTGGCAGTTTATCGATTTCTTACTTGTAAAATGTGGCATACCTCTTGTTGATTGACGTGGATTTTGCTCCAATATTGCCTTTAAAAGGTTGTCGCCCTCGGTTCGTCTTTTAAGGTCGTATCTCCAGAACGGAATTTTATAAACCAATTTCTAACTGCCCGATCAGTTATTAGTCCTTCACCATATACACTGCATATTTTTTCAGCTGTCGTCCTAGTACTATTGCCTTGTTTAAATTCCCAAAGCATTACATGACGAATATGTACTTTTTGACTCTCCATTTCAGAGGTTAAACGTAACGTGTATCACACAAAACAGTTGAGAAAAGACTAACTGAAGCCTCGTCTATATAGTGAAAACAAAAACTTGCTGTCATGGTAACTCATAGTGGGTAGATACGAACAATAGATTCTACTTAGCTGCACCGGAAGTTATATATGACTCGACCTGATATATAGGATGCTGGAATATGTACGACAAAAAAGTAATGTCGATATTTACTTAGTAATAAATTGAAAGAGATTTTACACAGTTAAAATAAATGACGAGTAGACAAGAATAAGCAAGATTCATTCTAGCGTAGAGTATCGAACGTAAATGCTGACGAAAGGTGTTGTTTGATAGAACAAATATGCTCAATATGTCATCAATCCGAGTATGCATAGCAAATAGTCGTTAATTAATCAATTACTAAAATATCCCGTACAGAATTTGCCAAATTTTAATTATACAGAATATTTCTCAAAGCACTAACCTGACCTCTGTTGAAGCTGAGCATATGACATTTACAAAGAGTCTTAATTTGATATTGCGAAAATATATAACATTCTGTTTTAAGTGTCATTAATTCAATACTTGATTGTAAAAAAAAAATGTACAATTTTGAACAGGTTATAAAATGAATAATTTCATCGCCAACAATATATGCGCTTTGTGGATTGTATTTTCATACTACAATTAGAAATTCGTTAACACTGTCATCAAGTTTGTCAGAAATGGACTGATCAATAATGAGGTAAAAGCTGAAGGTTGATGCCGTAGTTGGCAGGTGTCGCTGAGGTGAACACTTAACCACTTAACGAATAGACCGTCACCTCCTAACCTTAAATTCGTATCTTCTTCAGTCCTCATTCAGCCACTGAGGCTTTTGTAACTTCAGTAATTAGACTACGGGGACGGTCCGGGTTTAAATATTTCGACAAATCTTTAGAAATAGAAAGTACTTAAATTCATTTTAAAACGAAATACAATCGAAATTGCTACAATGGACTGTGAATGGGTGAAAAATATATGGCTAGTGGATAACGGTGATATGTGACTTTTAAATAATCGTCTTTTCACCATGTATGAAGGTGCCATGTCACTCTTTTCTATCATGTCACTTTGCCATAGTTTCTCAAAACATATAATTTCCCCAAAAAAACTCACGGGATAAATGCGTTGTTTCGTAACAAAAACAAGTAGAAGGGGCTTGAGCAAAACCTGCCTCGTGACTTCATGGAAATCACTGATGGTTCCCTGTTACTTTTAAGTAAGCAATCGCATCACTCCAAGACCTCCCTACTTCTCAGAATCTTATCCTTTTCTTATACATATATGTCTCAGCTTTAGCCCCAGACTCCACTCGTCCCTAGACCTTCCACCCAGTATGAAGTAACGTAACTCTTAATATTTGTATATACCAGTGTTTTGATTGCACTTCATAATAAAGCTTTTCTTTCTTTTCTTTTAAAAGATTATCCTCTACAAAGATTATTTAACTGATAGATCATTTATAGTTTGAAGTTTTGTGTTGTTGAACATTTCAGCTCATATAAACATTTTGGCATGAACAGCTCGCTAACGACTAGACCAGCGAGACAATAATATATAATATTAAGCCTGTGTGACTGAAACACATTACCCGGTCCTGTTTTGTTTGCATTGCATATAATCACAACCCAATGTTAGTTCTATGCATTCCCTCAAATGCATCACAAGGGGTCATTGTGAATCATTTATATGTTTTCGATTAACATTCATCAGCAATTAAACAAAATATATAGATATATTGTAACGTGAGTTGGTGTTAGTGGGTTATATTTAAAATAAAACAATATTAAAATTAATTTTCGGGTCCTGTGGTGCATTACACTTTACTAGATTTGTTTTGTATTATTCTTCCCGAGGATATGATACTTAGCAATAATCACTTAAGGGAACAACAAAGATGCTTGTTAGGTTCTCGATGTACTATGTGGGTATAAAAATGGACAGGCATCTCCATTTCTCTACCCATTTTAGTAACTAAATAGAAAAAGTACGTTTTACCGGCTTTATCACATGCTTCACCAAACTTGTCGCTGCGTCTCAAACTGATGATGTATAAATGTGTGATCCGGATATACATAAATATAGCTATGCCCCTGGCGGGTGGTAACAATGTACCTTGTACGATTTAATTACAGTGTTTCCGTACTCAGCAATAAATATGTAATAAAACATTTACACATTTGCATGTAAAATGTCATCGCTAATACTTCGGTGACTTCCAAAACCTTTCTGTTAGTGATCCCCTGTTCGACCTAGATACGATGCATCCACTTGGTTACCTCACGATATGAAAAACTAAGTCTTTTCCAAAATGTTTAGGACTTAAAACTAAGCTCTTTGTGTGAATGATGTTTGCAAAATCTAAAGCATCTAGTTGACTTCAAAAACTTCAATTTCGAAGGCAATCCGGACAATCAAAAATAAGGATACTATAAGCATATTAAAATCCTTAAATAAGCAAACTTTTTTTACGATTAAAAAACAAAAAAAAATGTTTTGTAACAAAATTAGATATTATTGTTAACAAGACATTAATTTCAGTAACAGGGTGGACAAAAGTACGACTTCGCCACTTGTTAACTTCACCAAACTTATTTGTCGCTTCGTCTCAAACTGAAGCTATATAAATGTGTCCTCCGACCAGCTCCGCTGTATGGTGCCCCGCCATATACCCACTTGTCTGACAATACAGCTAAAAGTCTCCAACAATTCCAGAGTGGGATAATGAGAAAAGTGGTCAGACAAACATCTCTCGAGAGGTTAAAGAACGCCAACCTCCACACGTTGCGCAGCAGACAAACCCAGTGTTTAACACTATTACCCCCCTATCCTTCCCACATCGAAGGCAACAGACTGTCGAGGAAAATTAGGTTAAGATGTAGTTTAAGTTTTTATTGTTAGATGTAATATTTAGTTTTAAGTCTATGATAAATAAGGTGAACCCCATCACTTTTGATAAATTCAGTCTATTAATGTATAATATACTTTTGTACAATGCAGATCACTATTAGTAGGAAATAGAATTTGTTTAAAATCTAGCCAAGCTACAGGAAATAAATAAATTCTCCACGATGTCAAATGACGGAATGACATAGAAATGGCAGGTTCCGATGACATTCCTTCCTTGTTGAAGACTCGTGGCCGTGACTATTGAGCGCATAAACCCACGTGCATGAATATGCATGGTACTGCTCACAATAGCCTGGTCGCACTCAGACTACCAGGCGATAGTCATTCTAAAGACTGAAGGACGCCATCAGGCGGAGAAAGCTCCGCTGTCAAGTTCACATTCTCTTGTGTATGTGACGGAATGTGCTGTCTAGCTAGGACTCCTCAGTACTGTTTTCTAATTCTTGCAGCACAATTTGCATGCGGAGTTATTCAGCTGATTGATTGTTGACTTCGGTTAGAGAAGAAAAATTGTTCTTCTCAGGCTTAAACCTCCTACTTACTGTCCTACCAAGGGAAACGTGGAACTTGCATAAAGATTGGATATTTAGTAAAGGGTGTCCCAGAATTGACGCAAGATTCGATTTAAATAGAAAAGACAGTTTTTAGTATTTTTGTTGTTATTTTTTTATTGAATTATAAAGTAAATAGGATAGGGTTATTTATAGAATAACACATCGAGAAAATGGCTTCCACGACTTTGCTGGCACATACGCACTCTTTTGTCGTAATTTTCCGTGACCATTTGGCATAAATGTGGTTAAATTTCCTCTTTTAATGCACGGATGGATGTGGGCTTGTTGACATACACCTTTGACTTCAAATAACTCCATAAAAAGAAATCTAAAGGTGCTAAATCACACGATTTAGGGGGCCGATTCTGATCACCAAAACGAGAGAGTACACGACCTGGAAATGTCTCATGCAGTATTTGAATTGTTTCATGGGGTGTATGGCCTGTGGCACCATCTTGTTGAAACCACATATTGGCCACATCAATATCATCCAATTTCGGCACAAAGAACTGTGTTATCGTGTCGCGATATCGAGCACCAGTAACAGTCACTGCTTGACATTTGAACGGCTTGTTTTTAGACGACCAGTGTGTTTAGTGTCTCCAACTGATCCAGTCTCCCTAAATTTTTTAATTAATCTCTTCACAGTTGATGAAGTCAAAACAGTATTCCGACCATATTTTGTATCAAACTTTTATTATTTTTGAGGTAATATTCAACAATAAAGACAAGTTGTTCTATCGTGTAACGCTCCATTTTTACTAACCCTGAACTGTCAGCTGTCAAATTGTTTTTTTTTAGGGTTGCCAGTACTTTATTGCACAAATGGCGGCAAATTCAAATCTTGCGTTAATTCTGGGACACCCATCATTCGGAGGGAACATTTCTTGAGTTTAGAGGCAATTTAATAGGATCAAATTTAACGAAGAAAAGTGTATCCCCATTACCCTTCTTAGCAAGTTAGCCTCCCTCTTTAAAAAACAACTGTCGTTTGTGGCAACCCCCGGAAGGTGAATTGAAAAGACTAGAGTGACCTATTACCGAGGGAAAGGGTCGAAGTGACAGCTAGTAAGCCTTTTTGTGTCGCTTGAGTGAAGCTATACAACCGAGCATACACGGTGGCCTCGAGAAGGCGATGAGAGACACGTCCTAAGCTCAGTTACAAGGAGGTGTTAAAAGATACCTTTTTTCAAAGGCATGCAAAGGCCAGTCGCAGCAGGCAAGAGGGACTCTGTTTAAAGAGGGAACGTTGGTAAATCTGTCTTTAAACGTTTTCGGGGCATTCCCCGTGAATAGCCCGCTTCTCGGAGACGGAATAACGGCAAGAAACTGATTTGATAAGATTTTGGATTGATAAGTTTTTCGTTTTTATTTTATTGAACAAACATATCACATATCTGAATAAAACATAACTTATTATGAATTCTCTTTTCTATAAATTAAATCCCTCCCCCTTGATAAGCCCACGTTAATTTAGAATCACTTTACGCTAATGAAATACGCTCAAGAATTGATACGTGAATCAAATCTGTTACTAGTTGAATAGTTAAATGACACCCCAGGTGTGGTGTTGAGGGTAAGTCAGGCATATATCAAAAGGGATATACCTATCCTTAGAAAGATACATTCTGCATATACCTCCCCACATTTATTGTATATAGATACGGTTTTGATGTATTAGGTATATAAAATTATTATTATCAAGTGAGTCCTTAGAATCGCAATAAACCATCATTCACCGATTGTTGTCAAACTAACGTGGATCCCACACAGTATGTCTCAAGAGGTTAAAGAACGCTGACCTTCACAAGCTTGGTGTGCCATCGGTCGGTGAGTTCATCCGCCGGAGATTCATCACGTTTTTTTACTCGCAACACCTGACAAACCCAGTGTTTAACACTATGACCCCACCACCCCTCCCGGCGTTCTAAGGTTAGACTACAAAGTTTACGAAAAGGTGTAAACTGGCCGGGTGGAGTTAAAGTCCGGGCTCCACCAGTAGCCAGCTTTAATCTCCAAACCTCGAGATGTAAACATCCCGAAGATATGTCTAGAGGACCGAATAAAGCAGCCTTGCTTCGACATTCGTTGTTGTTCTTTGACGTACCCTTACTCATTTTTTTTTCAGTATTTAAGTCGACAAACATGTCGACGGTGGGTGAGTTCATCCGCCTGAGACACATCAAGTTTTTTGACTCGTTACAGCTCCTAACAAACCCAGTGTTTAACACTATGACCCCACCATCCTTCCCGCATCGATGGCAACTGACTGTCGGGGAAAATTAGGTTAAGATTTAGTTTAATTTTTTATTGTTAGATATAAGTTAGTTTTAAGTCTATATTTAAGAATTTGTATAAAATTTAGCCAAGGTACAGGAAATACAATTAAGCAGACAATAAATTAAAAACTACTTCCCATCTCTCAATAAAAATTAATCACTAATTTTCAAACTCTTACTAAAACAATTCTGGACATACAGACTAGAGTTATGGGACACAGCAAAACGGTGGAATGTGAGCGGTAGGCAACAGTATTCTGAGTTGAGTGTATTTGTATGTTGAATGCTGAATTGTAAATTTGGTATGAATGGGATCACTGATCACAATTACTTATTTCCCAATAGGGTAGAAGGTCATTTTATTGGAATTAAAAGATTTTCTAACCAAAACGAAAAAAAGGAAATAATTCTTTCTTACTTTCATTCATTCTAACATCTCGGAGAAAATATAACTGTAGACATTCAATAAGCACTTGACTCCTCTTTGAAAACACGGATCAATAGCAGATATGGCGGGCTGCCAGTGAATTATCACTTGACTCGGAAAATTGCTCAGAAGTTTAAATGAGTAATAGTATTGTCGTTTAAAATTTCTCATTTGGATCGTTCGAAGCCATTTGAATTACTTTCCTTCGCGTTAAAATCTGTTTGTTGCCCTTTAGTGACGACAATCTATAAAATAATAAAAGTAATTAAATATCTGCTATAAAAAATCGAATGCATCGTTCTATGATGATAGAAAGAGAACATAATTAAACAGTAATAAAGGTTGTCCCAGAACTAATGCAAGATTTGAATTTGCCGCCATTTGTGCAGTAAAGTGCTGGCAACCCTAAAAAAATAACAATTTGACAGGTGACAGCTTAGGGTTAGTAAAAATGGTAGAACGTGAAAAATGATAGAACAACGTGTCTTTATTGTTGAACATTATCTCAAAAATAATGAAAGTTTGGCGGCCACAGTTCGAAAATGTCATACAAAATATGCTCAAAACAGTGTTTTGACTTCATCAACTGTGAAGAGATTAATTGAAAAATTTAGGGAGGCTGGATCAGTTGGAGACACTAAACACACTGGTCGTCCAAAAACAAGCCGTTCAAATTTCAAGAGTGTTGTTGAAAATCCATAACACAGTTCTTTGTGCCGAAATTGGATGATATTGATGTGGCCAATATGTGGTTTCAACAAGATGGTGCCACATGCCATACAGCCCATGAAACAATTCAAATACTGCATGAGACATTTCCAGGTCGTGTACTCTCTCGTTTCGGTAATCAGAATTGGCACACTAGATCGTGTGATTTAACACCTTTAGATTTCTTTTTATGGGGTTATTTGAAGTCAAAGGTGCATGTCAACAAGCCCACATTCACCCTTGCATTAAAAGAGGAAATTCAACGCTGCATCAACGAAATTCAACCACATTTATGCCAAATGGAAATGGAAAATTTCGACAAAAGAGTGCGTATGTGCCAGTAAATTCGTGGAGGCCATTTGCCCGATGTGTTATTCCATAAATAACCCTTTCCTATTTACTTTATAATTCAATAAAAAAATAACAACAAAAATACTAAAAACTGTGTTTTCTATTTAAATCGAATCTTGCGTTAATTCTGGGACACCCTTCATATATATACAGGGGTGCAGGCCCAAGTATACATCCAGTGTGAGTAATTACTTCGGAGGTCGGCCTGAGAAATACGAGACTGGCCCAGGCCAGAGATAAGCCACGTGGCTACCACGTGAGAAAAATTAGTTGACTCGCTGACTGAGGCCACGTATAATATGAGCGAGCGACAGGAATTGTGGAGCCAGGTGGTATAGCTATAAACCTCCCCCCCCCCCCTAACAATTCTTCTAAATTCTTCCAAAAACAAATATTCGATAAAGTGCAGAAATGTTTGTAAGAAAATATTGGGTTGGCAAGAAAGTGATGTCGGTTTGCACCAGTAGATAGCGTTATGTTTGTTTCGTTACTACTTTGTCAATGTTAGCATTTCTTCTTTTGAGATTTGGTAGACGATACCTTTAGGTTGCTATAATATATAAAATAAACAAATTCTGTGTAATTTTCTTTACAACAGTCGGTTTACGGTCAGTTTTAACACTGAGTGCAAAAATAAGCATTTTAGACACATTTTACTTTTTTATTTTTATAAAGGCAAGAAAGCGGCTGAGGCTGACAAAGAGATATGTGAAGTTTATGGTGTTCATTTTTCAACAGATCGCATGTGACAGAATCGGTTTAAAAAATTTCGTTCTGGAGATTTTTCACTGAATGATGACCAACGTTCTGGTCGTTTTCCTGAAGTTGATGATGACAAAATGAAAGCCATAATTGAATCGAATCGTGATATAGCTGTGCGAGAGATTGCGAAACAGTTAAATGTATCACACACAACAATTGAAAATCAAATCAGACGGCTTGGACCTGTTAAGAAGCTCGATATTTAGGTTCCGCCACGACAATGCGAGGCCTCACACAGCTTTAGCAACACGTACGAAACTATTGGAGCTTGGTTGGGAAGTGATGTCGCATCCCCCACACAGACCTCATGACATGTCTTCACCAGTTGACACCTGATGCAGACGTATTAGCAGTCGATAAATAAACTTGATACAAACTTCATTATTTTTTTTTTCATCAATTCAAGCAGTATTTTCAACAAACGCTTCATCGCAGTTGCCGATTTATGAGAGCCAGCTAGAGTTCACTAACTATAGATCGAATGAGAAAGATCAACATGGAGCTTCCTCGGTTTTATAATGCTAATATTATATATAATGCTAATATTATATATAATTCTAAGAACAAGTAGAAAGACGCTGAGCAGAACGTATACCTGCCTCGTGACTTCATGAAAGTCACTGATGGTTCCCTGTTATTTTTAAGTAAGCAACCGCATCCCTCCAAGACCTCCCTACTTCCCAGAATCTTATCCCTTTCTTATACACATAAGACTCAGCTTTAGCCCCAGACCCCACTTGTGCCTAGACCTTCCACCCAGTATGTAAAGGGTGTCCCAGAATTAACGCAAGATTTTATTTAAATAGAAAACAAATAGAAAATCTCTATTTCCAATCAAAATTAGTTATTAATAAATTTTATTTCAAAATATTTCTTTCTCTAATAAACACGAGAATGGTACTGTCTAGTTACACATTAGCGTGGGTCTACTGCTAAATGATTCGATATTACAGTTAATAAATGGGACCGAATATAACCCGTCAAATGAAATCTATTAATATATTCATGCAAGTTTCAAACGATTTTGAGAGATTCTTCAAAAATAGATTTTCGTACATAACATTCAATACAAGCAATTATTTATAATAACTTTATTAAACATTATTTAATATTGTTAATAAAAGAAATTTGATTTTTCTTATGTGACATAGCTAGAATACGCTTTATTAGTATTAATTTTCATGCTGGCGTATTTTAGCCTAAATAATCCGCTGTAAACAGCGAGTAATGTGTGTCGGGCTCAGATATGTGAGTCCCCAAGGTGGGGAAGAGACGCACGTCGAGGGCTAGGGTCACTACAACCTTATAGCCGCCGTCCGGCGAGCACCCAGAAAGAGATAGAGCGGGTGGACCTGTCTTTCTTGGCAGCAGTCGTCCGCAAGGGAGAGGTCTCTCCCAAGGAGGTGCTAGTTTTAGCGAGACGAAGGCAGGGATTCCCACTAGGAAGGTGTGGGGTCTGACAACGCCGGACTAAAACATAGCAAGGCTAGGAGAGAGAGATGCAGAGGTAGTTGAATGAGAAGACCATGGTTTTGAGTAGAGCAGTAGGCGCCAGTGCAGAGAGAGAGAGAGGAAAGAGTAGTGTTCCAAGTGACGGTCCGGTTCGTTATGCTAATTCGGTCTAGTCTGGTTTCTTATTTAGGCGGCCAGCCGAAGTGGGGATGGGTCCCCACCTGCGGCTGTTCCCCCCACTAGCTTCTCTCCATGACACTCTCACTGACGTCGTAACTTTTATTAAAACATATGGAAACATGGACATATATTTTCTGGGCCGAGATGAGGGTAACTTTTAATTATTCCTCATCAACAGGTGGCCACAACAATGCGTAAGAACTGTCAAACTATATCTTTTTAATGACGCTAAAAGTTTCTGCTATATCGACTGCTGAGAGCAATAGTGACCAAAGTTATTAGATTTTCTGAAATTTTTAATTTTCCATTGTGAATTGGCGGTTCATATTGTTAGATGTAAGTTAGTTTTAAGGTTATGATAAATAAGGTGAGCCCTATCTCTACATAATTATACTTCTGTACAATGCAGATGACTATAAGTAGAAAACAGAATTTGTATAAAATGTAGCCAAGCAACAGGAAATACAATGACGCGATCGTAAATAGATTCGTTTGTAGAATGTATATTTTGTAACATATATTAATTTCCTAACGAGGGGATATGAAACAAAAACGAGTGAAAGCGCAAACCGAGTTGGTTGCATGGAGCAATCACCTGACATAAGTGTGCATTGATGAGAATCTATGTACAGCAGCTGAGATCGCCAGGAGGGATGGCGGGAACTCGTTAAGGTTTGATGGCACCACCGACAGGGGTCGTTCTTGCCTGAGGACAACACCCGCTCCTTTAAGTGTTACTGCCAGGCATCGAACGACAGCTTGGAGGCTAATACGACCGACCGAGGCGTAGCCAACGTGCTTCCATCATTAGTGTCGTCCTGGCATTAACATCAATAGTAAACCTTACATCGTAAGTTACGATCTTCTCGTCTAATGGTAAGGATCGGCATTTTCCCACCTTCCTCGATACCTCCTCCATTTGCATACAAGCTTCTCAGGGTCTTATCAGAGGACTACAACGCATAAAACAACAAACACTTATTAGATGGTACGTGTGTGGTCAGAACAGTCTCTAAAGCGAGTTGGAGATTGGATGTAAGCAAAGGATAAAGGTTCCATAGCAGGCGACGTGAATTAGCTGTCTAACAGCAACAGACAATAATGGTGATAAGGATGGAGACATGTATGAGCTTCAGGTGAGCTCCAGATCAGTGTTCTACAGAGTCTATGTCAAGTAGAGAGGTAGAGTTCAATACAGCTTGTTCCTTACTTAGGTCGGCTGTAGGCTGCTACCTAGGCACCAGTAAATACCCGAGCTCGGGTCGGCATTGCCACTCACGGTTGAGTCAAAGTACAGCAATTGCGACAACACAAAGCAATCAGGTAAACGGCATTGCTGGCGGGGCGCAAATTCCCCAATGCTTACTTCTTTGTTAGTTTGTGTTTTTAATGTTTCAATGCACAACACAATTAAAATATTTCGATACGACTGTTTGCTAAATGAATATTTGTGATGATAATAGTCCACAAAAGGAACATGTATTACATTTTATTAATCAAGATTTAATTCAATAAACTCCTTAATATTACATATTTAAATTACTTGCAATACCTAAATATTTATAAATATAAGATGGATGCAATAGTGACCCCGAAATTAAATTTTTATCTTTACCAAAAACTAAAACATTATACATATTACCCCCCCTAAGTATGTATATATTTTAAAAATATTGAATTTATAAAGATTTTTGATAATTTTAATATATAAATTACTTGAAATACCTAAATAGTTATAAATTTAACAATTAATATAAATATTTAAATTACTTGAAATACCTTAATATTTATAAATTTAACAATTGAAAAAAATATTTAAATTACTTGAAATACCTCAATATTTATGAATATAATAATTAATTAAAATACCTCAATAATTATGAATTAAACAATTAATCTAAATATTTAAATTACTTGAAATACCTAAATATTTACGAATATAACAATTAATTGAAATATTTAAATTACTTGAAATACCTCAATAATTATGAATTAAACAATTAATCTAAATATTTAAATTACTTGAAATACCTAAATATTTACGAATATAACAATTAATTGAAATATTTAAATTACTTGAAATACCTCAATAATTATGAATTAAACAATTAATCTAAATATTTAAATTACTTGAAATACCTAAATATTTACGAATATAACAATTAATTGAAATATTTAAATTACTTGAAATACCTCAATAATTATGAATTTAACAATTAATATAAATATTTAAATTACTTTAAATACCTTAATATTTATAAATTTAACAATTGATATAAATATTTAAATTACTTGAAATACCTAAATATTTACGAACATAACAATTAATTGAAATATTTAAATTACTTGAAATACCTCAATATTTATGATTATAATAATTAATTGAAAAAACCTCAATAATTACGAATATAACAATTAATTGAAATATTTAAATTACTTGAAATACCTCAATAATTATTAATTTAACAATTAATATAAATATTTAAATTACTTGAAATACCTCAATATTTATGAATATAACAATTAATTGGAATATTTAAATTACTTGAAATACCTTAATATTTATAAATTTAACAATTGAAAAAAATATTTAAATTACTTGAAATACCTCAATATTTATGAATATAATAATTAATTAAAATACCTCAATAATTATGAATTTAACAATTAATATAAATATTTAAATTACTTTAAATACCTTAATATTTATAAATTTAACAATTGATATAAATATTTAAATTACTTGAAATACCTAAATATTTACGAATATAACAATTAATTGAAATATTTAAATTACTTGAAATACCTCAATATTTATGATTATAATAATTAATTGAAAAAACCTCAATAATTACGAATATAACAATTAATTGAAATATTTAAATTACTTGAAATACCTCAATAATTATTAATTTAACAATTAATATAAATATTTAAATTACTTGAAATACCTCAATATTTATGAATATAACAATTAATTGGAATATTTAAATTACTTGAAATACCTAAGCATTAAATTTACTAACGTCTATCATAAATAAAATACTTTAAATATTGAGTTTACAAAGATTTTTAATAATTGAAATATTTAAATTACTTGAATTACCTAAATATTTAAGACTATAAGAATTACTTGAAATACCTAAATATCTATGAATATAATAGGAGAAATTATTCACATATTAATTCACAGATGACCCTTCAGTTTTTATGATGCTGGGGCTTTATTTTCACACATGTACATAATAACCATGAATCACTTCTGACCTTTTATGCTGCAATACATATTGCTATTTAGGACGTTCATATAATGAATTTAATGCCAAACTCAAAATTATAGAAAACTACCAAGTGAAATTTCATCTCTTTATCTTGAACTTACGGACAGGTAGACGCATGTAACCATAAGGGTCAACAATTTTGAGAAACTTAACAAAACCGTAAAAGAGGAGTTTCAAAAAGTATTAAAAAGGTAACATTTTTTTTTTTTACTTGACGTTACTGCTTGTTAAAAGAGATTGCTTTCAAAGTTTCAGATCGGCAGAACCATCCGAAGTCTGAAATGATGAAAACATCTTGTCGGTTTAAAACACACTAACTCGAGTATTGAACACGCCTCGGCCGCAGACACGACAATAACTATTGCAGTATTAGCCGTAAAGGTATGGGCTCGTAGAATAGGTCCCGCATTGTACCGTGTCAATTGAAGGAACTTTCTAAACGAAACCGTCAACTAACAAAAAAAACAACCACGAATACTGTCCATTTTGAATTATACACGGAGTTTAAACAATGAATAAATAACGTAATGCGCAACGAAAACGCACTCAAAATAATAAACAAAAAAAATTGACCCCAGTAGAAAGAGACCCCCCCCCTAATTCATCCCAGGTCAGTTCAACTCGAGGGGAGAGTTGACGAAACTTAATCAAGTTGGCTCAACTTCTTTCTTTACATAAAAGAAAAATCTGAGTGAATAGAGAAGAGATCCTTGATTTTTTAAAGACCCTTATAGCCTTAGGCAAATCAAAAAACTTGGAATGAAAAAGAAAAACTGAAAAAAAAAAAAAAAACCCAAAACAAACAAGGATTTCATGTAGCACTTAACTTCAAGATTCGTCAAGTTTCACTACAAGATAAGTACGACGAAAAGTCATAAGACCCATAGAAAGGGATTATGAAGCGATTTATTATATTTTTGGATTTATTGTTCTCTATCGTTAATCGTTATAGGAGGAAACCCTAATTACATAAAAGGCTCAATTTTAAGGGTTTTTTCACATTTAATTTACTTTTGACAGATTTTCTATTCATGGAGTGGAATAGTCGATTTTACAGTCGAATATAATGTTAAAATCACTGCTATTCTACGACACACTGACAGGCGCAAACAAGCGAAAGAAAGAATGGCTTCGTATGTTAAGCGTGCCAAGGAAAATTTTAAATTAAAAAAAATAAATAAATTATCATTAAAGTAATTAGTTTATTAATTTAAGGGTTTAGTTTAATAATTAACTATTAATAATTTTCGTAAAATTGTTAAATTTATTTTCGATCATTCTACATTTTCTGTAGGATTGGATAATTTCAATTTTTTTCACATTTAATTTACTTTTGACAGATTTCTATTCATTGAATTGCCAAAAACTAACCAGCATATTATTAGCAGAAGTCGAATATAATGTGAAAATCTCTGCTATTCTACGACAGACAGACACACGCAAACAAGCGAAAGAGACAATCGGCTAGGATCTTAAGAAGTTTAGACAAAAAAAAAAAAAAAAGTTTAGTTTAATAATTTTCGTAAAAGGCGTAAAATTTTGAAATTTGTTATCATTTTCTGTACAATTGGATAATTTATAAGTTAAGTTAAATACATTAAAATTACAGATAGATTTAATGATTTTTATCAGTGCTATTCCATGACATACAGAAGAGAAAGAGACCTCGCATCGAAGAGCAGATAAGACTGACTGACTGGAACTTTGGATAAGAAGGCATTGCTCGGATGTAGTGTTGAAGTAACGCCTCAAGGAGCCCGTTCCTCTTTGGAACTTGAAGCTGTCACAGAACGAGTCGCTCGGTAACGATGGCCTATTTCACGACAGACAGACATACAGAAGAGAAACAGACCTCGAAGTCTGACTGACTGGAACTTTGGATAAGAAGGCATTGCTCGGATGTAGTGTTGAATATTTGTTTTTTTTATTTGTTTTTGGATTTCAGTTTTGTTTTTTCTTCCCAATATAGTAAATTTTATTAAGCAGGCCTTGGTATTTAAATATTGTATTTTGTTATTTTACTCCTAATCTTATCTCGAAATTAACCTAGCTCTCGTTCTGTCAAAACTGCATGCATAGTTTCTGAACAACAAGAGACGCTATCCATCTTCCATTGTGCCAAGAACTCAAATCTGGTAAAGTTTTGATATTTTAGTCAGTGGCGCTTTGTTCCCTTGAAGACAGGTGAGTCTTTTTAATTATTACAAGTGAGGCTCTCCCCCTTAACTGGGACGTGCGTCGCACGGACCTTTGTAGGGCATGGAAAGCAGTAGGGACCCCAAAGGTGATGAGTTTCATCATCCAAAGAGAGTATGCCGAAAGCGTACTCTACCACAAGCCCCCGGAGTAAGTACCTCCAATTCCTTCACCCCCCTAAACTCGAAAGCTCAGTCCGAGGCCAGCACATCCGCCGCCCCTGTTGCCCCCAAATCACCACCCCCCCTAATATTAGGGCGGATTAACAGCTACGACCTCACGAGGTTACTAGCTGATAATAACGTTAAGAACTTTAAAATAGTACAGACACACCAGAACACAAAAGTGCTCTGCCACAGCGTGCATGACCAACAGCAAACAATTGCTGCAATTAGGGAATCAAAAATCCCCTTTCATACGTTCGCCCCCCGTGGTACTAAGCCCAACAAGAAGTACTTGCTACACGGTTTCGATCTCTCTCACCCGATTGAGGAGATAAAAGCCCACATTAATAGCGTGGGTAGCAATATAATCGATGTATATCGATTGAGGCGCTCTGACCAAAATGGCGGGAAGACGGAGATCGAGCCGATTCTCGTAATCGGCGACCATACTCTCAAGGCGGAGAACTTAAAGCAACTCCGTCATATAAATAATGTGCTCTTTAGAGTGAGCACCTTTCATGACAAAAGAGGCATTCCGATGTGCCTTAACTGTCAGGAATACGGCCATACAAGACGGTACTGCTTCAAGCAGGCCAAATGCGTGAGGTGCAGCCAACCTCACGACATAAAAGACTGCCCCAGGGACGCTTCAATTCCTCTCAAATGCGCCAATTGCGGGGGAAATCATGTCGCGTCGTACCGACAGTGCCCGTACAGGATTAAACTCCTAGAGACTGCAGAAATCAAGAAACAGGCACAGAATTTCACAGCCGGGCCGAGAAAAGCCACATTTATGACTGCCCCCCCACCACCACGACAGACTGCCTCCTATGCGCAGATGGCGTCAGGTAACACCAGGGCTCCGGAAGTAGCACTCCCAGCACCTCTACCTCAGCCCGCTAACAACAATGATGCTATGATGAGTATGATGAGCGCTATGCTCACTACCATGAACAATCTCGCCGCACTGGTAGAGCGGCTATTAACACAGTCTGACCGGGTATCCAAATGATGGGTCATAGTATATTAAATTACAACGTTTGCGGCCTTCGGCCCAAACAAGCTGACGTAGAGACACTTCTACGGTGCCATTCACCAGACGTCGCTGTCCTGACAGACACCCGACTGAAGAAGATTAACTCCTGCCGATTCGCGGGATATACCGCCTACCGCCACGACACTGAGACCATCTCTGGAGGAGTAGCAGTGTTAGTGAGGAACGGAGTGCCCTGTAGGAGACTACCCCCACCCGTGACCCTAGGCCCCTCCCACTACATCGTAACGCTCCAGTTACGGCTCACAAAAAACATGATAGTGTCAGGAGTCTACAGAAGACCGAGAGCCAATTGCGACTCTGACAAGCTCCTGCTCACTACAATAGCTCAGGACCGAAGACACGCCATCGTGGGTGACCTAAATGCGAACCACAGTTGGTGGAGCAGTACGAGGGCTAACGCCCTCGGCCGTTACATCACAAAGACACCATTTACGGTCATCCACCCAGGATTGCCAACCTTCCGTCACTTCGTGAACCCCGACAGGACCTCCACGCCCGATCTACTCCTGACTCAACAGCCACACCGAGTCACTGGGTGCTCCGCCTTGGACTTTACCACCTCCGACCATCGGCCTGTGCTCTATGAACTAGAAGGCGACATGCCAGAGCCGCCTGCTTCTAGATACAGGTACGATGAGGCCAAGTGGGACCTCTACAAGCATCTCATCAAGACCGAATTGCCCACAATTGCGCCCCTGAGACACACTTGGGACATAGATTACGCTGTCTATCAGCTACAGGACGTCATCGATCGAGCTGCCGATGCATCGATCCCGACATTTTCTCCGAAGCCTCCTTCTCTGAGAAAACCTCCGGATCACATCCTACAACTGATTAGACAGCGTAATAACATCAAGAACAGGTGGTTTAGGACCAAAAACAGGGACCTAAAACCGGTTTTAAATGCTCTCACAAACCAAGTTAAGTCCCTGATGGCCCAGTGGAAAAATTCGATTTGGGAAGATCGCCTCACCAGTCTCCACGGTGACCACAAGCAATTGTGGAAGCTTGTGAAGACCTGCAGGTCCAAAAAGAACGGTGTAAGGCTGGCCGTAAACGGGCAGTTCATTCCCACCACCGAGCAAGCGGACATCTTGGCGGCCCATTATGAGGAAGTCAGTCGTGGCCAGGGACAGCCAATAAGAGCCCTCGACCCTCCCTCCCCCACCCTCCCCACCACAACCGAAATCTACACCTCACACCGGCAATGCGCTGCATTCATTCGAAGAACGACCGGCAAGAAGGCCCCAGGTCAGGATTCCATCCAGAACATCCTGCTCAAGCAGCTGCCGAGGAAAGGAATCTCATTCATAACGAACGTGTTGAACTCCTGCTTCAGGCTGCACTATTTCCCCCAGAACTGGAAGCACGCTGTAGTGGTCCCCCTTCTGAAACCAGCGAAAAGCGGTTATGAGCCATCTCATTACCGACCCATCAGTCTGCTGACTCAACTCTCGAAGCTGTTCGAGAGAATCATCCACGTACATCTCTCAGGGCACTGCGAGTCACACGAAGTCATCCCTCCAGAGCAGACTGGTTTCAGCACAGGCTTAAGTGCGAACAATAACCTGGTGAGATTGCAACACCACGTCGCATCGAACGTCCGGAGCAACAGAGCTACCGCTATGATTTCACTGGACTGTTCGAAAGCTTTCGACTCTGTCGACCACTACATCCTACTCCAACGTCTGAGGGAATATGAATTCTCGGATCAGCTGCAGAACCTGATGAGATCCTATCTTACAGGCAGAACTTTTTCGGTTCGTATAGGCACTACGTCTACGACCCGAAGAAATTACACTGCCGGTGTCCCCCAAGGATCGGTGCTAGGCCCCCTGCTGTTCAACATTTACACCGCCCACATCGTAGGAGCCTCGTACCCCAACTGCGAGGTATCGGCTTATGCAGACGACATTGGTGTTTACAGCACTAGCATCAATCCCACCAGAGCCCTGAAATTCGCTGAGAGCGCCAGTCAACAGATCGCCGAGAAACTCGATGCCGTCCACATTAAAGTCAACCCGGCCAAGACGCAAGGAATTATATTCAGCTATAAATCCGGAAAAAAGAAGCTCCCGAAATCCTTCGTCTTAGACGGCAAAGAGTGCCATGTAAGCAACAAGCTATGCTACCTTGGGATCACCCTCGGTAGACACTTGTCGTTCACAACACATCTCGGCAAGAAGTTAAAGAGTGTTAGGAAGAAATTCTTCAGCCTCGGACACCTACTTCACAGCCCGGCTTTATCGGTACGCCTCAAGCTGCTGATATACCAGAGCGTCCTAAGACCTGCTTTGATGTATGGGACCCCTCTCTTCAAGTATCTGACTCCTAACACTCTCAAAACGCTCCAGCAATTTCAGAACAGAGTTCTCCGCACCTCCCTCAAACATACCCCGTTCGACCGAATGAAGGCAGACGAGATGCATAAAAAATTTGAAGTGCTCACCATTCAAGATTTCATCAAGAGAAGACACATCAAATTTTTTGACTCACTCCGACACAGCCACAACCCACTATTCTCCGACCTTCAACCACCACCAATGCCCGTCAGATGGAAGCACTGCTGGACCGCTGAAGCCTGGAGACAGATGGACGTGATCGAACCTTAGCCCCCTGACGGAGACTGAAGATCAACACCCAGCCAAGAGATCGAGGCCGATCTCCGAAGCTACAAGACCCCATCTACCTGTTTAAGCAGGGTCGACCTTCCGGCCGAGAGGCCGACTTATTTCAGGCCCCTGCCGGGGCTGGCCAGGCTTGACCTGGCCGACTACAAACCCTTGCCTAGGTACCCCTAGGCTCCACCCTCGGTAGACTCTCACTACCTTCCTGATTCCACCCGCCTTCTTTAGGCGTTCCACACCCTATATCCTTCTCATACATCCTTCAAATGGGGGACTCCCCTTAGTGAAAGGCACTCATTAGCCCAAAATAATTTTCCCACATCCTATTTTATAAGTTTGAGAGCTAAGGAAAAAAAAAAAAAAAAAAAAAAAAAAAAAAAAAATTACTCCTAAAAATACACGGTGATTTAGCGTATATTCGTCATTTACTATTCATTTATTTTACGTCCTTTATAGTTTTTATCAGTTTATTTTGGTGCCATATATTTGAGTTATCCATTGTAGGTTTTAATTCTTTAAGGATATCTCAGTTTAAAAAAAGCTCTTTTTTGGATTGGAATAATTGTTTTTTTTGTTTTTTTATCCACATTGATACCGAAGTCGCCATTTTCGTACGAGTGAATACTCCAAAAATTTCACACAAAACGGTAAAATAAAATACAAAAAATTAACTTACATGTAACGTGAAAATACCAATAGTCTTCAATTCAAAGTGGACTTACCTGAAAAATAAAAAAATCCATATTAGATAATAATTACTAATAAGTCAAAGTTTATGTCAAGCAGTGCTAAATACTTAGCGTATGAAAATATATATCACTGTTTGTCCTTAATGTTAATTTATACAGTTTTCATTTATTATTTAAGAGTTACGCCAACAGGATAAAAAGATCAAATAACAAATCTTCCACAATAAAAATGTTTATTCATCAAAAACATTTTCGACATCACTAATCTTCATCATCACAATGAAAGGTCACATGATAAAAATAAATGCTTTGTTACTCCATGCAAATAATAAAATTAAAGTCAACAGGCTTGCAAGTAAAGATTTAAAATTAGATTCCCTAATAGCGGATAGTATAATTAAAAAAGAAGAAATAATAAACAAATGTATGCTAATAAGAAACATACCCCCCCCCCTCCATAACTCATAAATAAAACCAGTAAATTATTTCAAATTGGGCAAGGGTTCTTTTTGGGAATAGGGACCACTGATTGAATTTAATCATTCCTCTAGTCTATTATCTGTAAATGAAAGGTTCGGGGGAAGTGTTTAGTAAAAGATGTTTTAGTGTTTGAATATATTTATTCTGCTGGCCAAAAATTTGCAATGTTATTTATTAATTGATTGAATAAATTATTACTGCTATTTCTGTTGTGCCATAATAATTAACACAAATATGAGTCTATCAAACTTCTTCTTGTACCATGTTCTTTTTTGTTGCTTACCTTTGCTTGTGCCCATAACGACCTGTGGTGGGATCTACGAAATTTTGTGAATGATTCACAGTACAATGTTTAATGTTAGATATAATGGCTTTACCGGGCTGAATACATTCTGATATTGTTTTCAGTAGTGTTTCCGATGTACGGTCTGGCATGCAATACATGAAGCACTGCTTATCTTCCCAACAAACACCTCCGAAGACCCATTGACTAGGATAAATTCTTCCAACGTGATTTTTGCGCCGAGAAAAACTCGATTCGTCTTAATTCAACTGTTTTCCCTGGCCCTCCGATCTTTCTGAAATTTTTTAATAAATGATCTGCGCAAACTTCTCGAAACATATTTTTCCAATCTGTAATAGTATCGGTTGCTAATCCTAGTTCGTCTTGACAAAATTTAGTATATGTATACTCTTTTGTCCAGCAGTATAGCAATATAACAAATCTATTAAATGGCAAATTACTGTTTTCCAAAAACGTTCCTTTTCTCAACCCAAAGGTTTCTTTGCAGCCTCTGACATTGCATCTCCATCTATACTTTTCGCCTAGATAAAGTTTCATTTGATGACCATTATATCACATTTTCTCACTACGCAATACCCCCTTAGATAGAAGAAACAAAACAGCTTTTTATTTCGTATCTACTTGAGCAGCTAAATCAAATAACGACATGATGTTTCCCTTCAGGATCACAAAACTAAACTGAAATATTATCAGGTAGCAAGGCCCTCTAAGATGGGTCAAAATAAACATAAATATAGATAAAAACATTACAAGAAAGGTCAAAGGTGGCAAAATAACCAAAACAATGCTAGATATCAGTGGGGTCACTATTCCCAAAAAGACCCTGGGCGAGTAGCGATAGTATTATTTTATTATAGTTTTATTTCTATATATTTATATACTTTTTTTTTTTTTATGGTATGACGATACATATCTTTTAAATAGCTTTTATTTATATAATAAATTAAATTTATTAATTGTTGCTTTTAATGATTGACTTTGTTTGTCTCTAGGGCAGACAATATAGAAGTTATACATGTTTAGTTTAAAAATAATATAAATCACGTCGGAATATTTATTTTCAATTGTTCTGAACGCATCTTTACAGGATACGATAGTCCTGAAAAATGTCAATTTAGCAGAGAATGATATGGGCTGAAAGGGATTTGGAGTTCGAAAACTGGAGTGGGTCGACAAAGGCGCTAAAGGGCCTCGAATAGATTCAAAATTATTCATTGAAGAGATGATCCCTTCTCGGAGCTGAGGCTGCCTCTCTATACATACTATATAATACGCATAAAGCGCAGAAGACTTTGCTATGGTAACATCAAAGGGCACGCTGTTTATAGGACCAATTTTTGAACAACAGAATATATTCTTGATGAAGGTGGCAGGGAGTGTAGCAGCCAAAGCAAACGAGAAAATCATCACTATCCTGGTGGAATTAGATGAACAAAACCTCAAAAGGATTTTCATTCCAGATTCGTTAAACAGGATCAACCCATTTTCAACAAACAGGATTCATTTTGCCAATGCTGAGTTTTATATGAGAAATTCACGTCTCATTTATGCCTACACGCCAACCTATAATTTTTTTTTATAATTGAAACTTGTTTATTGTGCTAAAATTACAATCTGCCTTATTAGGCCATAAGTAATTATGATCAATGTTCTCATTCATAACATATTTACAAATCATCATTCGCTCGCTCATTCATACAGTATTTACAAACAGCCCAGAGGCATCCCAAATCCACATGGCTATCATCTCCCGAAAGAGGAAGCGGAGTCTTGGGAAGTCCCCCACGATCTCCCGTCAGCCGCGTCACTGGATAAGAGCCAGTTGAGCCTGACGAAAAGCCCGAGAGCCACAGACACTCAGGACATGATTAGAGAAACTGGCCATTGCCAGGACTCCCACCGTCACGCAATTATAGCAGGCCACTGAGGAGGATTATAGGGACTTATCCAAGGGTGCAGTGCAATGGCTGTGCTAGGGGATTAGGGTTACTCTGGAATTTCATGTACTTGAAAAGGATGAGTTCAAGAATGTAAGGTATATTATGATCGTTATGAAGGGTTTTGTTGCTGACGTAATAAGGGGCATTAACTATTGTTCTCGGGACTTTTGATTGAAAGGATTGGATTCGCTTGATGTTCGACTTTTTGGCTGTAAAGAAGAATCTTTAACTTTTCTATTCATTTGTCACTAATTTTACGTACTAGGTTCCTGGCATGTTCCTTACGTACTAGGTCCCTGGCATGTTCCTGACGTACCAGGTCCCTAGCATGTTCCTGACGTACCAGGTCCCTGGCATGTTCCTGACGTACCAGGTCCCTGGCATGTTCCTGACGTACCAGGTCCCTGGCATGTCCCTAACGTACCAGGCCCCTGGCATGTTCCTGACCTACCAGGTCCCTAGCATGTTCCTGACGTACCAGGTCCCTGGCATGTTCCTTACGTACCAGGTCCCTGGCATGTTCTTGACGTACCAGGTCCCTGGCATGTTCCTTACGTACCAGGTTCCTGACGTATCAAGTTTCTGGCATGTTCCTTACGTATCAAGTTTCTGGCATGTTCCTTACGTACCAGGTTCCTGGCACAGTTCTGAATCAATCCGCTCCCATTCACATTTGTTTTTCCCCCTCAGCTCATCCAGGTGCTATGTGCATTTCTATCAAAGCCTTACAATGATTTTTTTCTTTTCAAAACCCCAATAAATGTTCGGTAGGGTTAATCTCTGGTGACTGTGAGGGCCATTTTATAACTTCGAAGTCTTGTCCTGCAAGCCACTGTTTTATGATCCTAGAGCTGTGTGGGAAGGGTCGTGTTTGAAGACAACTTCAATAACATTTCCCCACATTTCGTGACAAACTGTAGGATAAAATGGAGTTTTATTTTGAAATGAATACCTCTATTGTCTAACTATTACGTTTGTTGTCAGTTTGGTCGCTAGATAAAAATTATTAATAATTTAGTGCCAAGCAAATAAACGTAACTAACAAAGGACATCTACAGTGCCACTATAGACCAAATATGTGTTCAACCAGAGAGAGTGTATAAGCCACCACGAATGAAGAAATCAATCCTATAATTTAAATTTATTATACATCTATAGTCAATAATGCTGACATGATTTGAAATAACTTAAATAATCTTTGTAAAGGAGAGGTTTTTAAAAGAAAAGAAAGAAAAGGTTAATATTAAGTACAAGCAAAACACTGGTATATACAATCATTAAGAGTTACTAGGTACTAGGCGGAAGGTCTAGGGACGAGTGGGGTCTGGGGCTCAAGCTGAGACATATATGTATAAGAAAAGGATAAGATTCTAGGAAGTAGGGAGGTCTTGGAGGGATGTGGTCGCTTACTTAAAAATAACAGGAACCATTAGTGACTCCATGAAGTCACGAGGCAAGTATACAGTTCTGCTCAAGCCCCCTCTACTTGTTCTTAGCAAGATTATAAATGAAGCTAAAAGAAGGATAAATAAATGTTGTATAAAATGATGTTACAATATGGAGAAATGATTTGGTGGAGACTACTTTTAAAATTTCGGATATATATTTGACCACTTTTTATGACTGCTTCCGTAGGACATACACAGAGACCGGACTGTTTGAGCGCAAAATTTATCCCTTGAGGCTAGGCCAGTTTAGCACTTACTTTAGTTTTCAAGTTCTAAATGTAAATCATAACTTTCATTTTACCTATTTAACTTAAACAAGGGTTAATCTGCCAGACAAAGTACTTTGTGTGGCAGGAATAGTTGCCACGTTGATATAAGTATAAAAATGCCTGACACATATTCGCGCCTCGGCAGTAACTATTTCGCCCGCTGATGATATTTTGATATCGCCTCCCTTCCTGTGCGGTGATGACAGGGGCTTCCTCCCCGCACAGATAGCTGGCGGTTAACGATTTCGCAGATCAACGTCGGATGACAGAGAGATAGAAAGGTACTTTCTCTTATAATAGTACCTGATCCTTCAGGGGTAGCTAACCCACCCTGTCCTGGGCGTTACGCGGTCGGCTATTTACGTTCTCTGCCACAGGGAGATAATCGGGAATAATTGGGACATTAGTCTGAAAGGGGAAAAAGCCTTTTAGTGTCGCGATTATTTACGCTGAAGCACCTACGGGAATCCCTTCGCTGTCACATTAATTCTCTTTATCCAAACATCGCTTGGCTAAAGAGAAAATCGAGCTCATTTTCTGACATATTGTGTAATCACAGAGCCACTGCGTTTCATATTAAGAAGAACCTACTTGACAGCAAAAGGGGGAAAAAAGAGAAAGCAACTGAAACAGAAGAGGGTGAGCAATCTCTGTGCAAAAACTTTTGATTTCGAGTCGACCTAGACTAAAGTCAAGTTCCTGAAAACATTCTTTATTGTTATTATAATTAACATTATTATTTTTTTTTTATTTATAAGTAAAAAGGTATAGCTTTATTCTCAAGCATAAAGACGAGCTATACAGAAACAGTTGCTTATTAATTATAAAATGGTCAGTTTCTCCAATCATGTCCTGAGCGTCCGTGGCTCTCGCGCTCTTCGTCAGCTTCCACTGGCCTGTATCCGGCGACGCGGTTGACGAAGGAGCGTGGGGGACTTTCCAAGACTCCGCTTCCTCTTTCGCACGCGAGGGAGGTGACAACCATGTGGACTTGGGAGGCCTCTGGGCTGTTTGTAAATATTGTATGAATGAGGAGCGAGTGCATGATGAATTGTAAATATGGTATGAATGAGAACATTTATCACAATTACTTATTGCCTAATAAGGCAGATTGTAATTTTACCATGATAAAGTTGTTGTTGTCAAATAGTTCATGCCATGCCATATCGAACAGCAACACTGTCATACCAGAAAGTCTTGTCAGTCAGCTTATGTTGTTTATTGTTTATTATTACTTATTAAAATTCTATATAATTGTGACAATTAATTGATAATAAATTAAATAGTATTATTACAGTTACCTGCTTGTCCTGGGCATGCGGCTGGAGGGAGACCTGCGGGCTCGCCTTGGGCGCGAGCGGCACCTCCGAGCTCTTAGCCACCATCACCCTGTGCCGTCACAATATATCTTTATATTTCCATAGTAAGTCTATAAATCTGAGCCTTATCGATCTCATCTAAGCATTGGCACCTTCCTAAGACAATTTCTGACCAAAGTAATAGTGCAAAGAAGTCAGAGTGGAGCGAGCGAGCCGCTTCGCTCTAACTTGTTTAAGAAGCCGTTTCTTCCTCAAAGTCAACGAAAATGGAAAAAACCTTTGAAGGCCCCCATGAGACACTTCTCATATTTAAACTGTACAGGGGTAAATAACTTTAGCGTCATATCGATCCAAAATGTAATCGATGCCGTACGACGGGAAGGCTTTTAGCTCTTCTGCCGTCGGCGATGCAAAAATAAAAACCAGTCCAGGCAGGTCAATGCTACCACATCGCCTGGATATTATGTCTTCCTGTAAGTATTATTAGTTATTAGTAGTATATAGTTGTCTGAAACTGATACTTCATAGTGATAGTCAAACATAATTTGTATGCTACTCACTTCAATTGATAGAGGAAGCATAACAGTGGGAACACGCTAATGGTGACGTGTCGACGATTCAGAAAACTCTTTAGCTGATTGAATTGTTTCGAATCGCTTTATTTTATCTCCAGTGGGATTATGGTGAACATTTATAGTTCCGGTTATTGCTTTTTGGGTAAAAAAATATAATAAACTATGTCATAATATTTATTCATTTACTTATATTAACTACTTATCTATTTTAATTTTTTTAGTATTTTTTATTTTCATAGATAATCATAAAGTGTAATATACCACCTAGAACTGGTTAGCATGGTTCTAGGATGTAAATGTTGGGTTGGCAAGAAAGTGATTTCGGTTTGCACCAGTAGATAGCGTTTCCTTATTCTTTTGTTGGTGTTAGAATTTTATTCTTTTGAGATTTGGTAGTCGATACCTATAGGTTGCTATAGAAAAAAAATTCCATGTAATTTTCTTTACAAATGTCAGTTTACGGTCAGTTTTAACATGGAGTGCAAAAATAAGCATTTTCGACACATTTTACTTTTTGATTTGCATAAAGGCAAGAAAGTGGCTAAGGTCCACAAGTTTATGGCATTGATTGTTTAACAGAACTCACCTGTCAGAATTGGTTTAAAAAATTTCATTATGGAGATTTTAAAACAGTGCCAGAGATTGCAAAACAGTTAAATGTATCACACACAGAAATTGAAAATCATATAAGACGTCCTGGACTTGTTAAGAAGCTCAATATTGGGGTTCCGCCACGACAAGGCCTCACACATCTTCAGCAACACGTACGAAACTATTGGAGCTTGGTTGGGAAGTGATGTCGCATCCCCCATACAGCCCCGACCTGGCACCATCGGATTATTATTTATTTAGAAGTTAACAAAACTTAAATGGTGAGAAAATTTCAGTAATAACGATGACCTTAAATCGCATTTGGTTGAGTTTTTTATTAATAAGGGCCAAAGTTCTATGACGTTATGACACGTCTTCACCAGTTGACACCTGATGCAGACGTATTAGCAGTCGATAAATAAACTTGATACAAACTTCATTATTTTTTTTTTGACGACCAGTGTGTTCAGTGTCTCCAACTGATCCAGTCTCCGTAAATTTTTCAATTAATCTCTTCACAGTTGATGAAGTCAAAACACTATTCCGACCATATTTTGTATGAAATTTTCGAACTGCGGCCGCCAAACGTTCATTATTTTTGAGATAATGTTCATCAATAAAGACACGTTGCTCTATCGTGTAACGCTCCATTTTTACTAACCCTAAACTGTCAGATGTCAAATTGTTTCTTTTTTAGCGTTGCCAGCACTTTACTGCACAAATGGCGGCCAATTCAAATCTTACGTTAATTCTGTACTTCATAATAAAGCTTTTCTTTTAAAAGACTCTCCTCTACAAAGAGTGTTAAACGATAATAATAAAAATCATTGGACCATATCCGAATGTATGCTTTATCATTAGAGCGATGCCCTTAGACCTATAGAAGGGCCATTGTCCTCAGCACTTGCGTAAGCGAATCAATTGTGTTCGAGAATTCATCCCGCCCTCGACTCCGATGTACTGCTGCCGCCTGTCCGGAGTTGAATGTCTCAATACTGAACCCTTTATAAGACTGAAACTGTTTATGTACAGTACCTATCTCACAACGCAGACAATAGTCAGTTCATCGGATTAATATCACAGTACAGCCAGAACCTGCAGCGGAACACCACAAGCCGAATATTGGAGACAATGCTACCCCGACTCTGTTGTACTAATTCATATCATTGTCTCTGTCAGGGGGTGGTTAGGTCTGCGGATTAGCAATGCAAACATCCTGAGGGAGGAATCGCTTACTCCCTGGCTTAGCCCTAGGGAGGGACCTGCATTCACCATCGGATCAAAGACGTCGTTCTACTCAGAATATAAAACGTTACATTAATTCTTGAGCAATAAAAAAAAAAAAAAGACTGTGGACTACAACAAAACAATTGCTGAAAAACCCGCTGTAAAAGATTCGACAGAAATTCGGAAATTATAACACCTTTGAAAATGTTGGCATACATTTTTCGTTCAGCAGAAAATTCATTAGGGAAATTTGTAAGTAACTCAGATTGATAGGCAGTGCCGTGACTCAAGAGCTTAATTCTTATCTAAATTTGAAAAGGTATGAATAAGAAGACGAAAATAACGCCATTACCAATTAACAATTACCTTTAACCTATGACATAAGTCCTATCCATTAGTTGTCCGTCCCTCTCCCTGTATCCGAAAAAGTACGGTACTTAATCTCGACAAAAGGCTGACATGGAACCCACATACGAGTCTAAAAAGACAAGAACTAAACAGACGCTTTGCACAACTATACATACAACTTCAAAGGATATCCCATCTCTCAATAGAAAATTAATGACTAATCTACAGAGTTATACTTAAGCCAATCTGGACCTTCGGAATAGAGCTATGGGGGACAGCAAAAAAGCGTATCCAATCCTTTGAAACAAAAGTCCTGAGAACAATAGTAAATGCCCCCTATTACGTCAGCAACAAAACCCTTCATACTGATCTTAATATACCTTACATTCTTGAACTCATCCCTTCCTAATTCATGAAATTCCATAGTAACCTATCCAACCACCCTAATCCCCTAGCACAGTCATTGCACTGCACCACTCATCCCTATAATCCTCCTCGAAGACTAAAACGGCAGTGGCCTCGTGACCTGCTATAAATGCTTAACAGTGGGAGTCCTGGCAATGGCCAGTTTCTCCAATCGTATCTTGAGCATATGTGGCTCTCACGCTCTTCGTCAGCCTCCTCTGACGCGGCTGGCCAAGGAGCGTGGGGGACTTCCCAAGACTCCGCTTCCTCTTTCGTATGCGAGGGGCTGTATGTAAATAATGTATGATTTGATTTTGAGATTTATATTGCAGTATTCTCTACTTCGTAACTGCAACAGACAGAGAGAGAGAACTGGGAAAAACTGTAATTACTGGCGATTGATTTTTCCATGGAAACCATTGTATAATTCTAGGTACTAAAGTAACAAGGACAGAGACTTAGACTAGAAAAAAAAACGGAATGCTAACAATTTTCATTGAAAGTCAAGAATTAGCATTGGACTATCATGGCATTAATAAATTCCTCTAAAAACATACAACACTGGTATATACAAATATTAAGAGTTACGTTACTACATACTAGGTGGAATGTCTAGGGACGAGTGGGGTCTGGAGCTAAAGCTGAGACATACATGTATAAGAAAAGGATAAGATTCTGGGAAGTAGGGAGGTCTTGGAGGAATGCGGTTGCTTACTTAAAAATAACAGGAACCATCAGTGACTTCCATCAAGTCACGAGGCACAGTTCTGCTCAAGACCCTTCTACTTGTTCTTAGCATTATAAAACTGACTATATGCTCCAACTATAAAAATTGTTTATAACCGTCTTTCGATTGAAAATATAGATAAAATTAAGGTAAAAGACCATCAGCGAATACTTCACAATTCTCTAGAAATCATTTTTTGTTCAATTTGCAGTCAATACTTAATTGAGCGATAGCAATCGAAACGTCTTGGTTGAGTGCTAACTAAATCCTACAGACAATGATTAGGATATCTATAACAATTACTGGACTATGGCTCTAATAGATGGCATCAACCGGCCGCTTTAGCTAATAGCGTTCCAATTGGCCCTAGTAATTAATTGATTTCATGTGCTGTTAGTTCAAGTTTCCTTCGCTTAACTGATACATCTCTCTCTCTCTCTCTTGATATAAGCCGGACAGAACAATTGGGCATAGATTGGACATTGTTTGCTCTTACAAGTACAAAAATTAAACAGGAGGACGAACAATTGAAGAGTCACATTGAATCATTCTAATTGCTGCTCTATAGAAAAGGTAAAAAGTAAATATTGTAAGTTTTGTAAAAACCGTCAACTTGCCGACCCGGTCAGGTGGTCGTCGGTAAGGTTGCATTGTGACAACATCCCATTGGCATAACAATCCTATTGTATTTCAGGTAGGGGAGCCACCGACTAGAGGGATGGAATTCTTTCACACCAATCTTAAGGCCATCCGGAGCTTCCCTACACGTAACAGACAGTTCGTCTTCACAAGTGTCCTAGAATTAACGCAAGATTTGATTTAAATAAAAAACAGTTTTTAGTATTATTGTTATTTTTTTATTGAATTATAAAGTAAATAGGATAGGGATATTTATGGAATAACACATCGGGCAAATGGCCTCCACGACTTTACTGGCACATACGCTCTCTTTTGTCGACATTTTCCACGATCATTTGGCATAAATGTGGTTGAATTTCGTTGATGCAGCGTTGAATTTCCTCTTTTAATGCATGGGTGGATGTGGGCTTGTTGAAACACTCCTTTGACTGCAAATAACCCCTGTCGGGTCTATATTGTCGAACGAATGTCCCCAAATTGGGAGGAAACGTCCCCCGCTGGCTAGGATCGCTACAACCTCTAGCCGCCGTCCGGCGAGCGCCAAGAAAGATATAGAGCTGGCGGACCTGTGGTCTTACACCCTGGCTGCCGGCCTAGTCGGTAGGCACCCTAATTCGTTTTGATCTGATTCCATAAGATCTTAGAAGGTGTGTCCCGACAAAGCACTATGTTCAGAAGAAGAGGAACAGGGTAGGTTTATAGGTAGTTTATGTGGTCTTGGAATGACCACGAATTCACACTCTGTCTAAAGGTAGGCAAAAACCGTCCGTATCCCAAACGCGAGTGTGAACCGGAGAGAAGCAGACGCTACTAGGTAAAGTTTGTAGGGCCAAGGCAACCGTCGTCCGCGAGGGAGAGGTCTCTCTCCCAAGGAAGTGTTAGCGAGACGAAGGCAGAGAATCCCACTAGGAAGGTGTGGGCTCTGTCAACTCCGGACTAAAACATAGCGTGGTTAGGATAGAGAGATGCAGAGGTAGTTGAATGAGAAGACCCTGGTTCAAGTTGACCAGCATAAATAAATTTGGTTAAATTTCCTCTTTTAATCTACAAGACAAGTGGATGTGGGCTTGTTGACATACACCTTTGACTTCAAATAACCCCATAAAAAGAAATCTAAAGGTGTTAAATCACACGATCTAGGGGGCCAATTCGGATCACCGAAACGAGACAGTACACGATCTGGAAATGTCTTATGCAGTATTTGAAATGTTTCATGGGCTGTATGGCATGTGGCACCATCTTTTTGAAACTACATATTGGCCACATCAATATCATCCAATTTCGGCACAAAGAAATGTGTTATGGATTTTCAACAACACTCTCACCCACTGCTTCGTATCATAATTTATTTTTTTCTGAAATCGGTAGCATATCACAAAAAATTGATCCAATAGCTGTTTAGGATTTAATGATATCACCCCCCCCTTTGACTAATCGTCGATAAGACATTAATAAGCATAAAGCAAAAATAAATTTAATTACGATTCATTCAAAACGAACATTTGTGTGTCGATTTCAGTATTTTTTTTTTGTTATGTTGATTTTTACTAACTGAGTCCTATTAGTATCTATTCTTTATACATATTTTAATAATCCAGTTTAGAACTTTATCGATAGTTTTATAATGCTAATATTATATATAATGCTAAGAACAAGTAGAAGGGGCTTGAGCAGAACTGTGCCTCGTGACTTCATGGAAGTCACTGCTGGTTCCCTGTTATTTTTAAGTAAGCAACCGCATCCCTCCCTACTTCCCAGAATCTTATCCTTTTCTTATACATATATGTCTCAGCTTTAGCCCCAGTCCCCATTCATCCCTACACAGTCCACCCAGTATGTAGTAACGTAACTCTTAATATTTGTACATACTAGTGTTTTGATTGTACTTCATGATAAAGCTTTTCTTTCATTCCTATTAAAAAAACTCTCCTCTACAAAGATTATTTAACTGATGTAAAATATTGTTCAGAAGAAAAGATTTAAAAAACAAAACAAAAAAATAAACCAGATAATAAAAGAAAAAAATCCAATGATGCTGATTGAACCTTGGTGCAACTATTCAATAATTTTCTCTTTCTCTCTCTTACTCTCAAGCTGAAAAAGGGTAGTAAGTGAACTGGGTGTAACCCTTTTTTTTTTAGCCTTGACAGGGTTTATAAATGGTACCCAGACCTCCTTAAATATATATAAAGTGAAGCGTTTATAAAGTAAACCACTTTAAATAAATAATGATCACAGCTCAATATTCACGAAAAAACAACCACAATTAAAATCGGCTGTCACGACATGAAACTGCTCTCCGAACCGGGACCAAAATACACCAATGTTTTAAATTACAATTATTTTCTGTTGAGGATAAAAAAACAGCGGTAGTCAAATTTGTTTTGACATCATCTCAAAAAAAAAGATATCAACAACTATAAAAGGATCTTTTGGACCTTACAGGATCGTTCGGAATGACATCATTTTTCATCAGTAGTAGGTTAAAAATTAATGATGGTAACGGCATCATAAAACCGATGGCGTAAGGTCCGCTTTCAAAATTAAGTAAAAACAATATAAATAACTGTGATTTAAAACTTAATACAAACGAACACGACAGCTGTGAGACAGAACACAAAGATCCCATTAAAATATGGTGGGTAATTGCGCTCGTATGGTATAATGGATAATTAAATTCGGAAAATATACAGCGAGATATGTTGACAGTCGCCGGTCGAGAAATTATGGGGTGAGAACAGCTGTAACCCTAATGGCCTTTAGTTTAACGCGCACGGACAATATTAAAATAAAATACAACAGAGGGCACAGTATGAGGTCTTGCGAATAAAAAGACAAGTTATGTATTCGTGCGGAAACTGGAGACACTGCATTTTCATATATTTCTTTTTTTTTTTTCTTTATCAGCCACTATGGAATTTACATTTCACGTTTTCCGTTTCAAATACGAAATGTTTCATTATGCAAAAACTACGACAGCTTCATGAACAAAAAAGTATTCTCAGTTTCGCAAAGACAAGTGACGCAATTCTAAACTATTTTTAAAAGTGAACAATTTATTACTATCTGAGTGCGTACAAACCTTATCACTTTTGTAAATATATTTTACAATTTAAACGGAATAAATTAGTTTACAGTCCAGAGACCTCCCAAATTCACGTGGTTGTCACCTCTCTCGCGTGCGAAGGAGGAAGCGGAGTCTTGGGAAGTCCCCACATTCCTCCGTCAGCCGCGTCACCGGATACGAGCCAGCGGATGCTGACGAAGAACGTGAGAGCCACATACGCTCAGGAATTGATTGGAGAAACTGGCCAGGACTCCCACTGTCACGCATTTATAGCAGGTCACGAAGGCACTGCCGTTTTAGTCTCCGAGAGGGATTATAGGGATGAGTGGTGCAGTGCAATCAATGACTGTGCTAGGGGATTAGGGTGGTCGGATAGGTTACTATGGATTTTTATGAACTTGGAAGGGTATATTAAAATCATTATGAAGGGTTGTTGACGTAATAAGGGGGATTTACTATTGTTCTCAGGACTTTTGATTGAAAGGATTGGATACGCTTGATGTTCGACTTTTTTGCTGTCCCCCATAGCTCTATTCCGTATGTCCAGATTCGCTTAGGTATAACTTTGTAGATTAGTAATTTATTTTCCATTGAGAGATGGGATGTCCTTCGAAGTTGTAAGTACAGTTGTCCAAAGCGTCTGTTTAGTTCTTGTCAATTCTCAGCTCTAAATAATAATATTGTACAAGGCTCAAAATTTGAAAAACAGAGACAAACCTTTTTTTATACATTGGGTACTGTCTGTGAGAATTTAGGCAATCACTGGAGCAAGGGTAGCTCTGTAGGTACGGCCCCGGACTCCAGTCCCGGTACGCAAATTTGTTTTTCTTTGGACTTAATTTATTGATAATAATCTGGACTAACGTATTTTTATTGCCGAACACTTAAAACCATAATGCCCTGGAATGCAACAGTAAGGAGAAAGTGTAGAGAAGACCTCCGCAAGGAAGGATAGGTGAAGTCATGATGGGTCACGGTCTAAGAGAAGGACAAGCGGCGGACAGTCAAGACTGCACAAGTATTAATACAATTTAGGTCAGGGGTACCCCCTTTTTTAAAAAAAAACTAATTTATTAAACTACTTATTTAAATATCTCGGTATTTAAGCACAAAAATACTTTATTTAATTTACTTAGAGCATTAATTATTGACCAACAACTTTGGAAAGACAGTTCAAATAAGATTGCGGGGGGGGGCGCCCAATATATAGCAGGGTGCGAGTCAAAGGGTAAATCATTCATTTATTCAGTTCAGTTCAGCCGAGTTCAAGTCAGTTCAATTGTTCAGTTTCTTTAAGACGTTAAGAGGTGACAGGCTAGGGTGTCCTCTAGTCACACACAAGAGTGAATTATAAATCATTGTTTAGATAAGTAACTATTATTCTCCTACTATCATCCCTTCCAAGTTCATGAAATTCCATAGTTAAATTGCCTAGCACCACTCATCCCTATAATCCTCCTCCGAGACTAAAGCGGCAGTGGCCTCGAGAACTGCTATAAATGCGTGACAGTGGGAATCCTTGCAATGGGCAGTTTCTCCAATTGTGTCCTTAGTGTCTGTGGCTCTCGCACTCTTCGTCAGCCTCTACTGACTCGTATAAAGTGACTCGGCTGACGGAGGAGCGTGGGGGACTTCCCGAGACTCCACTTCCTCATTCGCATGCAAGGGAAGTGGGTGTGGATTTAGGAGGTCTTCGGGCTGTTTGTAAATACTGTATGAATGAGAGACTGAATGCATACTGTAAATATGATATGAATGAGAACATTTATCATAATTACTTATTGCCCAATGAGGCAGATTGTAATTTTAGCACTCACTAGAATTACTCACTAGAACCATACAGAGCCCTCAGAATAAATGTTATAAAATAAACTATAATAGATTAAATGTTATAAAATATACTATAATAAATTATAAATGTGCTTTGAATCGTTACGAATAAATAAATAGTTTAGATAATTTATTAATGTACTTGTAAATAATATCAGAAGGGCGAGCGAGACAACTGTGAATGCATAAAGATAGAAGGATTTCCCCGCTATCCGATCGTAGTTTGACGCACACGTTTTGGCCACACCTTAAGATCCCTTATTAAAATTTCACCAAGAGCTAAAGGCATCAACAGGCTGAGCTACTAAAAGGGGGGCTAGTGTACTAAACCTGACGGGGCAGACCCCACCTGCCACACCTCCCCTTCTCCGATAATCCTGGTGGTTGGAGCCCCTTAACTGAATCATTTGCTGGGTAGTTTAGCTGAGTATGGTGGGTACTGAACAATCGGTATCGATCGAAAAAAAGCTAAAAAGGTTGCCCACTCATCGAAAAAGTAGGTTTGTAAATGTTAGGTTGACGATGACATGATTTGTAGAGAATGGAACCATCACAGGGATAAAATGTAAGTCACTGAAGAAATTTTTAACATTTATTATGTACTAAATTTAATTTTTACCTATGAGTTCATTGCTAGCCATGAGTTCAAGCAAGGGTTGATATTAATAAAACGTCGTTAGGTTTTCATCAAGTTTATTTTTGAACATTTCCGCATACCGTGTATCAAGAAGTCTCCATTAATTAAGTCCTAGTGAGGGGAAGAGTTAACAACAATGGGCAATTGGCGCCCCACCAGCAATGCCGTGTACCTGATCGCTTGTACTAAGTTGACCTTTTCAAATATCATATGCGTTGGAAAGACCTAAAACCTAGTAGGGCCTAGAAGGCTTTGACCACCTTTGTCCATGCCCGACAAACTAAATGCTTAGGCCGAATACCTACTAAAGAACAAACATACCGCTTTGATATTTCACCTTGTACGTCAGTTTGAGCTGGATGCCACATGGTATCAAAGCCATTATGGGCACACAGTGTCACTAGCTAATTGTGCCCTTTAGCTGCTGAGATAAGGACTAGTAAGGGGTGGTCTGTTTAAAGTTTTACCGGGGGGGGGGGGCTGTCGTCGGCCTCGAGGCTGCTCTAAATAAAACAGAGGGCTGCATATTTCACCCGCTAGTTCTTTTTATTTTCCCGCCCTTTCCACCACCCCCCACCCCTTCAAGCTCTCGACGAAAAAGCTTATTTAGCCAAGCAAAACGGTTGTGGAAGGGGGGGGGGGGTTACTCCTCCCTCTTCCTTTATTAATCCTCAGGATAGTCTTTCTCTTCCGATGCTCCTTTTTTTCCCCTTATGTATCCTTTTATTACTATTCGCTCAAGTCATCAGTACCTTTTTTCCAGAGAGTAGTCACAACAATTGGATTCTCCTTCATTTTCTACACGACTACTGGTCAAGTCATCTCCAGGTTTTTCTAAAGGAATAAGGGTTTCACTTTTTTTTTTTTTTTCAAAGCGCTATGTTTCAACAGTACGTCTGTCATAATTAATTAGTTAGTATTAAAAAGAAAAAAATTCAATACATTTGAGTAGTGTACCAAATTAATGATCTCCCAATAATTATTAACAATAGATAAATAGATACATGATGCTATTTTTAAAGGCAATTCCATTTTAATACACTAAAGATGATAAAAATAAATGTAACATTCAGATCTCGATCAATTAAGAGTTGTTTGTTTCTTGTTGGGTGCATTTCGGAGTAAAATTCAACGTCATTCATTGTTTGAATATTTCAACTCATCCGGGGAGTGATTGTACCACATCAGTCAAATTCACCAATGGAATACATAAAACATAGAGTTGTGCATATTAAAGATCTCGAAAACTACATTAATAAAATTTGGCTTGAACAAATTTACAGATAACTTCAAAGGACATCCCTTCTTTCAATAGAAAATAAATTACTAATTTACACAGTTATACTTAAGCCAATCTGGACATACGGAATAGAGCTATGGGGGACAGCAAAAAAGTCGAACATCAAGCGTATCCAATCCTTTCAATCCAAAGTCCTGAGAACAATAGTAAATGCCCCTTATTATGCAGCAACAAAACCCTTCATAACGATCTTAATATACCTTACATTCTCTAAATCATCCCTTCCAAGTTCATGAAATTCCATAGTAACCTATCCAACCACCCTAATCCCCTAGTCAGTAACAGTCATTGCACTGCGCAACTAATCCCTATAATCCTCCTCGGAGACTAAAACGGCAACAACCTCCTGACCTGCTATAAATGCGTGACAGTGGGAGTCCTGGCAATGGTCTGTTTCTCTAATCATGTCCTGAGCGGCTGTGGCTCTCGCGCTCTTGGTCAGCCTCTGCTGGCTCGTATACAGTGACGCGGCTGACATGGGATCTTGGCGGAATTCGGGAGGTCTCTGGGCTGCTTGTAAATCCTGTATGAATAAGAACATTGAACACAATTACTTATTGCCCAATAAGACAAGTTGTAATTGTATCACAATAAATATATGATTTGTAAATTTTGTAGTAATTATTTAGAAGGTTTATGAGGAAAGATTAAAACTGTCAATAAGATCGTTCTACCTTTTTTTTTTTCTTTCATAGTCCCTTTAAATTTCCAGATAATTATAGATCCTCAGTTGAATCTATTTACAAATTATTTTGTATTTCCTGTAGCATCACTACATTATATACAGGTTTTGTTATTTTATAGAAATTATATAATGAATAAACAAGTACAATGATATACATTATACGTGACTGGACTAAACTGACTAATAAAGGTGATGGGGCTCACCTTGTTGATCAACCTTAAAACTAACTTACATACTAATTCTTATCCTAATTTTTCCCCGACAGTCTGTTGCCATCGATGCGGGAGGGGTGGTGGGGTCGTAGTGTTAAGCACTGGGTTTGTCAGGTGCTGCGACGAGTCAAAAAACTTAATGTGTCTTCGGCGGATGAACTCGCCCACCGACGAAACACCAAGCAACGGGTGCAGGTCAGCGTTCTTCAACCTCTCTCGAAAGAGGTATGTCGGACCACTTTTCGCATGATTCCATTCTGGAAGTGTTGGAGACATTTGGCTGTATTGTCAGTCAAGTGAGTAAATATCAGGGCACTGTACAGCAGAGCTGGCCGGAGGACACATTTATATTTCATCAATTTGAGACGAAGCGACAGGTTGGGTGAAGTTAGCAAGTGCGATAGCCGGTAAGACCTGTGTCGTACTTTTTCTATTTTATTACTAAAATGAGTAGAGAAATGGAGATGCCTATCTATTTTTATACCTAGATAGTGCATTGAGAAAGCTGGTGAGTTCTCTTGCCCTCCTATGCCATACGTTTTTGGCAAGGATTTTTTCCCCTTTCGGAGGGAGAAGATTACGCAGTCGGTCTTCCCGGCGTTTACACTGGTGTTTAACATGCCCAGTCTGTCACTGATAACGTTACAAACTGACTCGGCGTGTGTAAGAGCTCTTTGTGCACTCATGCTGCTGCTGTAAACCGCAAGGTCGTCGGCGAAAGCAATTACAGTAGCTTTCTAATAGTTTTTCCCAACAATTTCAGATGTGTACATACTGAAAAGAACCGGAGACAGAACCACACCTTGCGGAACTCCACAAGTCAGAGGGAATGGGTTAGAGAGGGAATCACCCACCCGTACCCTCACCGATCTGTTCTTCAAGAACGAAACCAACATGAGCTATATACTAGCTGCTCTGGGCATTCCCAGTCACAAAGCTGTCGGCACACCATCCCGTGGGAGTCAAAAGCCTGCGTGCAGTCCAACGAGATCATAGCAGTTGCTGTATGCTTGTTGATACCGAGGGTGGCTTCCGTTCGATTTTTAAAACTCGTATCTAACTGTAACGAAACGCTTAATAGTGCGTTATGCGTTAATTGTTTCCCCGGGAACTTGCACTTTACAACTTTTCAAGTGGTGAGGCGGGTTGCGTTAAGCTTTCTTCCCAGGGTTGTCTCAGACGATAAAAAAAAAAACAATAGGAAAACCTATTAAGTCTAACAGTCTCGATTAAAGAAGAATAAAGTTAAAGACAACATTGGCCTCACAAACATCATATGGTCCAGCATTAATTGAACCCCTTATCTCCCTCGTTACTTCCGCTAGGAATGGCAAAGCCCCACTGAGCAAAGTCTAATTAATTCCAACTTATTTCCCCCAAAAGCCCTTTTGATCCTAAAACAGTAATAGTACACGCATCTCTCACAAAATTATAAATGTTTATATTAATAGCCGTAGGATGAGCTATATAATCCTACTGTAATTAATTACAAGCCAAACCACAGAAATCCAGCCTTCAGTTGTATTAAAATACTTTCTCAAAGTTGTTTTGTCCTTTATATCTATCAATGATACAGATTGCTTTATATTCATAACCATAGCTTGTGTCATGTAATTCCCATGTATTTATTAATATTTGATACTACAATGCCAATATACAATGTAAAACAACTATTTAATTTAACCATAGGAAAGTATGTGGACTATGCGGGTCTCTGGGTTGTCTGTAAATACTGTACGAATGAGCGAGTGAATGATAATTGTAAATGTGTCATGAATGAAAACATTTATCACAATTACTTATTGCCCAATGAGGCAGGTTGTAATTTATCGTAATAAAGTTGTTGTCAATAAAAATCAATAAAAAAACCTTAGGAAAGTGGAACTTCCCAATACTCCATGTCATGTTTTTGCATGTCATGCTCTTTAAATCTGATATATATTTATTAATTAAGTTTCATTACATTTCTCCTTGTACTATTTATAATGAATTCGCGTAGTCGATATGAAAAAAATTGCATCATGCGATTCATGTTGCTTCATTTTCTCTCACAGAAAACACTTGGTATTTCACATCTGTAAAAGTAAATTTATTAACTTATCTTACAATGTTTAGAGCAGTTATTCAGCAAATTAATCAACAGATAATTTCTACGGAAAACTATTTCGGTTTGCATCAATATTCCATAAATTCTATATATTTGTATCAATTAAAACAAACCAAATAATGTAGTATCTCACCCGGTATCTAGTGTAATTTTCTTTACTGTCTGTTGGGACGGCTAAAAGAACTAAATACTGCAGTGTCTTCTTCAAAATAACTTTATCTGGCGATGTTTTTCTGAGGAATATCAGACCGTAACTGAAGAAATGTGATATTGAATCGGTTAAGAAAGCTCGATGGATAAAGCGACTGATCGGAGGAGGTTTCTTTGGCTAATAGTTATACTAACTAACTTTTGGCATGGTCGAGAACAACTCCCGAGGGAGGTCTCATCGAACCGGGCACTGTCCAGCGAGCGCTAGAAACCTCTGGAGTTCGACCATTGCTGGGCGCCCAGTCGGCGGACAGCTTAATTCGTATTCGTTTATTCATCCGACTCCATAAGATCTTAAAAGGTGTGCTCTCCCAGTAGAATATGTCCAGAAGAGATACAAGCTAAGTAAGTTTACGTGGTCTTGATAGACGAAGATCGTCCGGATCCCAAAGGCGTCTGTGAACCGGAAAGAGGCAGATTTTACCGCTGAAGGAGACGCAGTACATCTTGTAGCGCCCCAGAGATTGTCATCTGGATGGAAGATACCCCTTCGAAGGATGGGCCAGATTTAGCGAGACGAGGGCAGAGAATTCCACTAGGAAGGTTGGGACAACGCCGGACTAAAACATAGCAAGGTAAAGAAAGAGAGATGCAGAGGTAATTAAATAAGAAAGTCATGGTTCAAGCAGAGCAACAAGCGCCATTGCAGAGAGGGCGAGAGAGAGAGAGAGAGAGAGAGAGAGAGAGAGAGAGAGAGAGAGAGAGAGAAAAAGAGAGAGAGAGAGAGAGAGAGAGAGAGAGAGAGAGAGAGAGAGAGAGAGAGAGAGAGAGAGAGAGAGAGAGAGAGAGAGCAGTGTTCACTTCAAGTGTCTGATTCGAACCGTCTGAAAAATCTCAGAATTTCTGCATTATATAGACAGGTCATTTCTGCATACAGCGGATGAGAGAGTGTTTTATTTCTGCCAATCATATGATCGTTTATATTGGCCAATCGTCTAGTCCAAACTAGTCCCCTCTCTCTATACTGACGCCTTTATTATAAGGCTTTCTTATTAAGATTTATTGATAAAATATGGAAAGGTAGTCGGGTGTTTTCTGGTCTGTAAATGCCTAATACCTGGCATTAGTATCCAACCTCACTTATGTCCTGAGCGTCTGTGGCTCTTATGCCATATCTGTGGTCTTCGAGTGATGTCAGGGGATTTCTTTGCCGACTTCCCTCAGGACAATCGTGGCTCCTGGACATGAATGTTAGTAAGAGTGTTAGCACTGCATACTGCTGAGCGAGAGGAATTGTATATTAAGTACAAATGAACAGTTAAATCACAATGAATTATTGATGGATAAGCAAATTGTAATTTATATTGCTTTTGTAATACATTCAATACATATGTGAAAACCTCTGTCATTGTTCCATGAGCCTCTAGAATGTGGTTCTCCATCCAGTGGATAAAATGTCATTGCCATGCTGGGCAATTGCTGATTTATTTTATGAGTCCGCCTTGATCCTTGCCGGCCAAGTGTCGCATACTAAGCTCGTCGTATCTTATGAATCATGGATACTGTTCAATGAATTTGTACTTTTAGTTCTCTCCTAGCTTCAAGGATGGTGCGACCTTGAATATATCTACAAGTAAACAGCAATGGATTATCAATGAAATGTACTTTCTGTAATGAACTCAAAATGGAAAAAAACCAAAAAAAAAAACCTTTTTGATTCTGACTGGTCTCGACCCAAATCCACACAAGAAACAATAGGATAAATCCTTAGATTAGCTGGTATTTGAACCAGTGTCTCCCTCTATACTCAAATCCGGGGATACTAATTAATACATATGTGTATTCTGTCTCTGTTATTGTCAGGCCATAAGCGAGAGGGAGGCTAGACATTCAAACCGGTACGAAGCAATAATAATCCGTCTGTCTGTATGTAACACAATAACGGCCTCTATAAGTGACTCTACCGTTCTGAAGATTTTTTTTTTGTGGTATATTCTACAATTTAACATTACTTCAGGCTGAGTTAACCCACCATTCCTCTATCCCTCAAACCTTAATTTAACGAGGAAAATAACTAGCAAGGTCATTTTATCAGTAAATAGATGTTCTATAGCTCTGTTTAATCGACATTATTGGTACCAAACAACGTTAGAGAAACTTAAATTACGCCCGAAACCTTATCTTAGGATAACAATGTAAGAGCTACGCGGCGGATGAAAGGAGAAGGAACAATATTTGGTTTTCGGATCAGAGGAGGCCTAGAACCGTAGGATTATACCGAACAAGGGATCTCACGGATGGAACAAGGGTTCTCCTAATGGAACTGCCCTGTTCCCGTTCCCTGTCGGTAACGTAAACTCATATAACCGTTTCTGTTTTTCCCGATGGAACGATAGAATATAGAAGACAAAACACGATCGCTCTGGAACACATGTTTCGGACTTATTTAATCGTTTTATAATATTTTATTTAATTTTTTTTAAACTGAGCAGTGCTTTAAGTAAGCGGCACTTGAGATTTAAACAAGTTATCCCTATGCAATTTCCTTTGCGAATTCACTATGGCCTTTTCACAATTACATTATTTCGAAAGGTTTGAGTTGTCACTGTTGTTCACTGAGGAAAGCTAAAAAGATATTTAGAATTGTCTAGGCTGGTATTTGTGCGTAAATAGCTAGCATGTAACTCGTTCAAAAATATTTTTTTATGGCGAGGCTAATAGTATCTCACTTAATTACTTTGTATTTCTACAATCACATCCGACAAGCGATGTGAATTAATGTAACATACATGACAGGTCTTTGTGGTCTATTTTGAAGAACACGCGGTTCATAGTCATACACATTTTTGTTTTAGCACAAAAAAAACTTTTCTAATAGAGTGGGTATATATTTTTTTTGATAAAAACAAGACGCTAGATTTTCATGATTTTTTTTTTTTCATAGAGCACGATTTAAGCTACCATCCATGAAGGCACTGCGTGAATAGTTGAACACATATTGTGAATTATTGTGTTAATTATTAAATCATTGTGAAATTATGAATTATGAAAGTCTGATAAAGTGGTTTCGAATACTGTTGTGTGATATAGGAGTAAATAAGTTATACAGCAGCGGGTTTAAGGACAGTCCCTGTGTCACACACCTTCCATGCTACTATATAACCGCTGAATTAAATCGATATTTTTGTAACTGCATGATGTTGTTGAAAAGACACAGAGTAAATGCCACAGATGCCTGAAGAGTGCGTAAAGAAACGGTACATTGAAGGTACACTCAGCCGACGAGAGCAAACAGTGTCAAGAACCTCGAGGTCTTTGTCTGACAGCGGGCGTGTCCGATCCACAGGAGTCATCCAAGTCTTTCCGTGGTTAGGCCGTCATTTAAATACAGGATAGTGCACTTTAAACTTTAGCCGGTCTGTCTCAATGTTTCAGCAAATATAATTAGACAAACTTAAGTTCGCCATCTCCACAGCTTCATTATTTTCAAAGGTTGGAGTTTTAGCTGTTTGCTTTGCCCACGACGTCTCAGGATACAGGGGAAAAAAATGGTGGGAGGAAAGCTAAAAATGTATTTGGCATTGACTGGTATTTATGCAGAAATACCTACCATGTAACTCGAAGAAAAAATATTTTTTTACGACGCGTCTAATAGCCACTCATTCAATCATTTTGTATTCCTACAATCTTACCCGACAAGTAAAGGTTTCTTCGCTTCAACCTGGAAACTTTAAACGATATCATCATAGAATCCAAACTCAGCTGTCATTATCAGTCAAATGTTTGCTTCTCCTCAGAAACCTATCTTTAATTGGCAAACCTTTGAATACAATCGAAAATGCAATTGTAATCGAAACAAAAAACAAACTATTTCATAATGAAAAAACCAAGTAGGCTACTATTCATTTTCTCTCGCGCTCTTGGTCAGCCTCCACTGGCTAGTATCTGGTGACGCGGCTGACGAAAGAGCGGCGGGAACTTCCCAAGACTCCGCTTCCTCTCTCGCATGCGAGGGAGGTGACAACCATGTTTGATTTGGGAAGTCTCTGGACCCTTTGTAAATACTGTATGAATGAAAACATTTATCACAATTACTTATTGCCCAATGAGGCAGACTGTAATTTTATCATAATAAAGTTGTTGTTAATTTGAACAATTTGGATCAACAATTCATAAATAGTGCATCAGCTAAGGCGTGAAAGAAAGCTCAACAATTAAACAAATTGGTTCACCTTCACTTTTTTTTTAATAATATTTAAAATTTAATCACCGTAATTTATGTTGAGAACTCATATCGACTGAATAGTCTCGACATATATTGAGAGGTTTCCCTTTGTACAAGAAGCAATTCGATTTCTCTTGTTACAGAACCATGACGAGGTATTTAAGTGGAAATTCCTTCTAAGTGCAGTAGCATTCTGGCATTCTGTAGAGAAAATGATCGCCATTTTTAGTCTCAGCTGATGGAGTTCTCTTACTTGGCGAGAATCCAGCAAGAGCATTAATTTAAACTTAAGGTAGGATAATTCAAAAGGGATAGAATTATAATTACGGAATGGAACGAAGCAGTAATTACTCTTCAATTAAGACGGAATTAAAGAACATTTCACTGTTAATTCTACTTAAACGAGAAAGAGAAAAGAAAACAAGATCAAATAAAAAAAAAGTAAGTCTAAGAAAAGAAAAGAGAACAGGTGGTATGAGAAGAAGGTTGGAGATTCTGCATTAAAGAGAATGAGGAGCAGGTGCAATTATTTAGTAAGGGGGGGGGGAGACCACTGAAGAAGTGGCTCAAGATATTATTTCAACAAATGAGAAACCTTTCAGCTCTTTAAGTGTAAAAGGAGTGGGGGGGGGGGGTGTTTCTACCGCAACTAGAGGAGAGGTTCATCCTTTTTATGAAGGATAATTTATGATTGTTTCAAAGGGTGAGAGTAAAAGGTTTTCCTAGAGGTTATGGGTATACCTTTTTATAGTGGGGGGTGGGGATTTCTCAAAATAGCCATTAAGAAATTAAGCGTTCGGATAATTAATATCAGCTTGATATTATTAATCATACTATGAAAGCAATTATTTCCTCTTCAAAAGTAAAGATGAAATTTTAATTATAACACTAAAAGGAGGAGTCATAAAAATTAGGAATAATTTCAAACTTATTCAACTCGTAGCTCAAAAGCTACGAGTTGATAAAAGAAGTTAGTTTTTCATTTTTATAAATGAACAAACATTTCGACATAGTATGTATATGTGCGTCAGACCCTCATAACAAGAAGCGGGCCTGTCTAACTGATGAAGTAATCAAAGCTACTTATCATATATTACATTAGCATGATTATGTTATATACATAATATAGATGTTGTATTATTACCAATCGTGTTTATGCCCTACATTCTCTTATAGTTGTGTTGTATCAGCACCTGATCCCGTGGAAAGAAACTAGGTCGAAACACCATCTACAAATAAACTCATGACTCCTCTTCACTGCTGAGAGAATGAACTCACCATGTTTAAGAATTACTGTTCTGGTTTCTTCTGCACCGTTATCTTATGCCGATAAAGACGGAAACGTAAGCTCATATAGCTATTACTAAAAATAATGTTTTTCGAGCTTCAAAAAAAGACCAAAAAATCATTTAATCAAGTTTTGGTCAATATTAGGACATTTTTTGGAGTAGTAAAAAATAAGGCATTAATCGTCAACTGTCAGTTCTAACAGTAAGTATATACAGAGAACAATAGTAAATGCCCCTTATTACGTCAGCAACAAAACCCTTCATAACGATCTTAGTATACCTTACATTCTTGAACTCGTCCCTTCCAAGCTCATAAAATTCCATAGTAACCTATCCAACCACCCTAATCCCCACAGTCATTGCACTGCATCACTCATCCCTATAATCCTCCTCGGAGACTAAAACGGCAGTGACTCGTAATCTGTTATAAATACGTGACAGTGGGAGTCCTGGCAATGGTCAGTTTCTCCAATCATGTCGTGAGCGTCTGTGGCTCTCGGTTTTGGTCAGCCTCCGCTGGCTTGTATCCAGTATGAATGAGCGAGTGAATAAAAATTGTAAATATGGTACGAATGAGATCATTTAACACAATTAATTATTGTCCAATGAGGCAGATTGTAATTTTATCATAATAAAGTTGTTGCATAAGGATTTTCGTCAAGTTTATTCATGGAGAATGTGTGTGAATCCACTAGTGTATATCAGCATTACTTTTTCAATTCTCATCGGTTATTTAAATGCTTAAAAAATAAAATAAAATGGTGATGCTACTGATCCACGGTTATACTTTGAGCAATATACACGACAGTGTGACAGTCATATGTAGCCAGCTGATTGTAGACCCTGTCACAGCTCCGGCCAATCAGTATTGCCTGTTCTCTGGTCACAGCAACTGCCGCCGGCCAAGGCGTGACACGGTCAATTTCATACACAACGATTCATTTCACATGTAGCAACATATGTGCATGCTACAAAAAGTATAATGCGCATTATACATTCATTGTCTATACATTTTCAAAAAGCAATGGGGCTCACCTTATGAATCATAGACTTAAAACTATCTTACATCTAACAACGAAATCTTAACCTAATTTTCCCTGACAGTGTTGCCATCGATGCGGGAATGGTGGTAATGTCGTAGTGTTAAACACTGTGTTTGTCAGGTGCTTCTACGAGTCAAAAAAAGTTGAACTCTCCAGTGGATGAACCTAAATAGCCTGTAAGACGTACTTTTTCTATTTCATTCACTAAAATGAGTAGAGAAATGGAGATGCCTATCCATTATTATACCCAGATAGTAGAATGAGAAAACCGGTGAGTTCTCTCTTGCTCTCCTATAAATTATATATATATATATATGTATACAAACAAAACGAAGTAATAATAGTATACAATACATATGTACTTCACTATCCAAAGTATAAAATAATACTTATTTTATTCGCTAAACTATTTTGCTTGGAGATCGAGGTGACGAAAACCATGTTGGATACCATCAGATCTTTATTGTAAGAATTTATTACAGATTTAATGTAAGGAGAACTATCATTATCGCTCATGTGTATAAATATTGGTCTTTATTTAAGTTGCCAGGAATCTTAATTTATTTTTTAGAAAATAATAAACTAGATGCTAACAGATAATTATTCCACAGGATGACTGAGTGATTTGCATAGTCGCATCAAGCAGCTAAAAGTTATTTTTGTATACTAAAATACATTTTAAAATGCACCAAGCCTTTTTTTTTTTCCTTCAGTTTGATGCAACATTATTGCATTATATCTGAAAAACTTTATGGGGTCTTTCGGACTGACAAAGCTCCCCCTCGTGTTGAAGTGGAAATATCTTTGCAAATAATCACTTATAAAGGGTGTCCCACAATTAACGCAAGATTTGATTTAAATAGAAAACACAGTTTTTAGTATTTTTGTTGTTATTTTTTTATTGAATTATAAAGTAAAAAGGATAGGGTTATTTATAGAATAACACATTGGGAAAATGGCTTCCACGACTTTGCTGGCACATACGCACTCTTTTGTCGTAATTTTCCATGACCATTTGGCATAAATGTGGTTGAATTTCCTCTTTTAATGCACGGGTAGATGTGGGCTTGTTGACATACACCTTTGACTTCAAATAACCCCATAAAAAGAAATCTAAAGGTGTTAAATCACACGATCGAGGGGGCCAATTCTGATCACCGAAACGAAAGAGTACACGACCTGGAAATGTCTCATGCAGTATTTGAACTGTTTCATGGGCTGTATGGCATGTGGCACCATCTTGTTGAAACCACATATTGGCCACATCAATATCATCCAATTTCGGCACAAAGAACTGTGTTATGGATTTTCAACAACACTCTCACGCACTGCTTCGATATTGACATTTAATTAATATCATTTAATCTCTTCACAGTTGATGAAGTCACCATTCCGACCATATTTTGTATGAAATTTTCGAACTGCGGCCGCCAAACTTTCATTATTTTTGTGATAATGTTCAACAATAAAGACACGTTGTTCTATCGTGTAACGCTCCATTTTTACTAACCCTAAACTGTCAGCTGTCAAATTGTTTTGTTTTTTTAGGGTGCCAGCACTTTACTGCACAAATGGCCGCAAATTCAAATCTTGCGTTAATTCTGGGACACCCTTTATTATGAAACTAAACAAAGTCTGTCTCTTTTCGTCTTTACAGTTGATAAATATCTATTTAAGGAAGTTCCTTACGGATTATCCGGAAGCAACAGGTGAGCGGAATAAAACAATGTTAGGATGGCTGGGTAGTATCACATTTCACCAGCTAAGCGAAAGGAACTACTTTCTTTAAAGAAAACAAAAACAGTAGGCAAAGTAAAGTAGGTAAAACTCTAAGGCATCCTGGAATGGAGAGGGCCAGTAGCGCATACCTTGACCACAACTTTCCCCTTGGCAAGTAGAGCTCGCACAATAGACACTCCCAATAGAAACTTTCTATGGGATATCTCTCGCCTTGTCATAGCGGAGGTGTTTTTTTTTTTTTAATATACATATGCATGAACAGTTAACATGAACACGCTAACCGGAAACAGTACAATCTATTAGAAAGAAAATTACGTGAACAATGCTTTTTTGTATGTGCAACAACAGGCTTCCTGTCTAGCAGCAGAATACTTAAAAAACTCTTAGAAAAAAAAAAAACTGGCTTAATAGGCAATATTTACAGTTCAGTCGACAAACAACCCAGAGACCCCCCCTAATCCACATGGTTTTCTTCTCCTAAAGCATGCAACAGAGGAAGCGGAGTCTTGGAGAAACTGGCCATTGCAAAGACTCCCACTGTCACGTATTTGTGACAGGTCACGAGGGCACTGCCACCTTAGTCTCCTTAGGGATTAAGGTGGTTGGATAGGTTACTATGGAATTTTATGAACTTGGAAGGGATGAGTTCAAGAATGTAAGGTGTATTAAGATCGTTATGAAGGGTTTTGTTGCTGACGTAATAAGGGGCATTTATTATTGATCTCAGGACTTTTGATTGAAAGGATTGGCTGAGCTTGATATTCGACTTTTTTGCTGCCCCCATAGCCCTGTTCCGTATGTCCAGACTGGCATAAGTATAACTTTGTAAATTAGTAATTTATTTTCTACTGAGAGATGGAATGTCCTTCGGAGTAGTCTGTACAGTTGTCCAAAGCGTCTGTTTAGTTCTTGTCTTTTTAGCCTCGTGTTTGGGTTCCAGGTCAGCCTTTGTCTGCGTACGCAAGTTCAATGAGAGAGGATAGGTATTACTTTAAACAATTAGGGACAAATGACTAACTTTAGTTCTGTAAGTATATTTCGCAGGAAGCCATCTTTGTCACTTGAGAGCACTTTCGTCTCCTGAATTATTTTTTCTCTTTTCCGGGCAAGGAGGAACAATAAGGCCCAGATAGGGTTCCCTCGAGGCCGGGTATCGGCGGGCCTTGTCTTCTTTCGTCCATTACACATGTGCAAACCACTGCATCACCAACATATGTCTTCCACTTATTCTTTCAAATCTCTCACTCGCTTCATTTAAGATGAGGTAAATCTACATACTTGCCTATGTTAAATGACATATATTTTGCCTAGAAATGAGTTGCAAATATGATTTTTGTTTTTTTCGAGAAACAATCAAAGAAAAGAAAAAATTCGGTCCTTTTAACTCATTTAATTCTTAACATGTATGCACATTAAAAAGACAGTTTAGTTGCTCAAACAAAATATATCTTAATTGTCTTCTCGTAGAGCTGGAGCGAGTTGAGTGGAAGAAAGCACTTGAGACGGAAGAGTCCAGGTAGAGTTGCCTTTATATTTCTTAAGGGCTCAGCTACAACAGTCATTAGAGAACTTTAATTAGACGGACCACCTCTAATTGTTCCGGCTCCAGGGCCCTGGAGTGGCTGGAGGGGCCGTTTTTCTCCTCTATCAAGCGAGAGTCGATCTTTGTCTTTTCAAAACATCACCTTAAATAGCTTTATAGTTCAAATGCTGAAAATATTTACGATGCCACTCAATTATTCTTCGTAGCATTCGAAACAAAGGGAAGTTTGATCGCAGAAAGTGGCCAAAGAAAGTGCATTTGTATGCGCCTGGAAAAAGAAGAAAGTGAGGCTAGGATAGAAATCGGAGTAAGCGGGATGTCCGGAAGGAAAGGCGGGCTATCTGCTCATTGCCAACCTTTTATAGCGCATCTAGCACAAACTAGCAGAGAGAGATATCAAATAATTTAAAAAGTCGAGTAAATTATTCGGTATCAGCAGTTTCCGGAAGTTGCTTGATATTGCAATTGATTGAAAAAAAACACTACAGTCATAAAAACTGTCAAGTTTGCTGTTTTGTACAGCTCTTTTGTTTGACCTGGAAGCGTAGAATGAATCATGACGTGAAACATCACAGAAAATGAGCAATTGTTTCGTGGTATAGGTCTGACTGTTATTCATAATTATTACTCATCAATGAGCTTTGCCAATGATGATTAATATTAGGAACGTAGTCCACTCGCGCAGACTAGCTCTGCTGGCAAATCACCCGGCTAAATATTCCGGGTTCGAGCACCAATTCTACTTGAGGTTGGCAAGAAAGTAATTTCGGTCAGTTAAATATTTTCCATTCTGTTCGATGACCTTTTGCCATATTTCTGGTAACATCACGATCCCGAGCTCATAGAACGTTTGGTCCTTATCAGCAGAAAAACTCAACCAAGTGCGATTTGAAGTCATAAATAAATAATATTCCGATGGTGCGACATCACTTCCCAACCAAGCTCCAATAGTTTCGTACGTGTTGCTAAAGATGTGTGAGACCTCGTATTGTCGTGGCACTACCCAAATATCGAGCTTCTTAACAAGTCCAAGACGTCTTATATAATTTTCAATTGTTGTGTGTGATCCAATTAACTGTTTTTTGTAATCACTCGCACAGTTATATGACGATTCGATTCAATTATGGCTTTCATTTTGTCATCTTCAACTTCAGAAGGTCGACCAGAACTTTGGTCATCTTTCAGTGAAAAATCTACAGTACGAAATTTTTTAAACCGATCCTGACACCAGCGTTTTATTAAACAATCAACGCCATAAGCTTCGCATATCTCTTTGTGAGCTTCAGCCGCTTTCTTGCCTTTATGAAAATAAAAAAGTAAAATGTGTCGAAAATGCTTATTTGTGCACTCCATGTTAAAACTGACAGTTGTTAAGAAAATTACACGGAATTTGTTTCTATAGCAACCTAAAGGCATCGACTACCAAATCTGAAAAGAAAAAAATTCTAGCATTGACAAAAGAATAAGGAAACAAACATAACGCTATCTACTGGTGCAAACCGAAATGACTTTCTTGCCAACCCAATATATAATCTCTTAGGCTGTGATAGCTAATAAATTGTGAAATACATGTTTCTGCTTTTCGAAAATAGTTTATAACATATTTCAAATAATTAACTCGAATGAAAAACCGCCATACATAAGACCTAAATTTTGCCTGCATTTGACAGTTTTTTTTTATCACAGGATTTGTTAGGGGGCACATTTTAATATGTCAAAATGCAAAAAACGCGTTTATGTCGCAAAGCGCCATATACTGCGCCAAAGGAAAGAGACAATCGAAAATAAATTATAGATGAAATTCATCAAAGCGGGGGTTGAAATGCGATAATTGACGCGAGAAGGCAACGCCATTAAACAGTGAATATTTTATTAGCCAATAGGAAATTTGTGTGGCTTGTTGACGTGGAAAAGTAATTTACAGTTCGGGGAGGACCAACCACCATAATGATAGGATAACGTCGAAATGAATACAGAGCACAAAGTTTTTTTTCTCACTGGATTCGAATCCACGGTGTTAATATTTTATAGAAACGGGGAGAGTGAGTCAGCCTCAACTGAAAGTAGGAAGGGCTTATTACCATCAACTTTGACCGTTGCATAAATGGCTATACCCAAGTGAACAGAAAATAGCCAATATACCAGATTTATCTGAAACGGAAACGAAGGCTACTTATTTAGAGTTATCATCGACTGATATCATTTCAAGTAGATTTTGCGAGTGTGTTCGTGCGAACTAAATTTGGGTTCGTCTTATTAAATTGTTGATTGATCGAATATTATAACAGACAAGTACGTAAGTTTTTTTTGTGGCAATTACTACATATAACAAAGAACTTCTTGGAAGGGGAACAACAGCGAATTCAAATTCTCACATATCAGTTCATCATGCTAACCGCATAGCTCTTATTTTTAAAGGATACATAAAAAAAGTGAATTATACTCGTAACGGGGTAAAAAATAATTGATCAACCACCCTAAACCCCTAGCACAGTCATTGCACAGCACCACTCATCCCTACAATCCTCCTCGGAGACTAAAACGGCAGTGGCCTCGAAACCTGCTATAAATACGTGACACTGGGAGTCGTAGCAATGGCCAGTTTCTGTCATGTCCTGAGCGTCTGCGGATCTCGTCTGACGGAAGAGCACGGGAGACTTCCCAAGACTCCGCTTCCTCTTTTGCATGCGAGGGAGGTGACATCCTTGCGGATTTAGGAAGGCTGTTTGTAAATACTGTATGAATGAGAACATTTATCTCAATTACTTATTGCCTAATAAGACAGATTGTAATTTTAGCACTATAAATAAGTTGTAATTTAAAATTTATTAAAAATATAGAACAAACATATCGAAACACGAAAGGCGATGACTACACTGAACAAAGGAATACTGATGTATTTAAATCAGGTCAAACGACATTAGATACGAGTTAGTACCAAATTTGTATTATTACCACATACTTTAGGCTTCCATCTCGACAAAATACTGACATGGAACCCACACACGAGGCTAAAAACACAAGAACTAAACAGACGCTTTGGAAAACTGTACAAACTACTTCGAAGGACATCCCATCTCTCAATAGAAAACAAACTACTTATTTACAAGGTTATACTTAAGCCAATCTGGACATACGGAATAGAGCTATGGGGGACAGCAAAAAAGTCGAACATCAAGTGCATCCAATCCTTTCAATCAAAAGTCCTGAGAACAATAGTAAATGCCCCTTTTTACGTCAGCAACAAAACTCTTCACAATGATCTGAATATACCCTATATTCTTGTACTCATCCTTTCCAAGTTCATAAAATTCCATAGTAACCTATCCAACCACCCTAATATCCTACCACAGTCATTGTACCACTCATCCCTATAATCCTCCTCGGAGACTAAAACGGCAGTGGCCTCGTGACCTGCTGTAACTAAGTGATAGTGGGAGTTCTGGCAATGGCCAGTTTCTCTAATCATGTCCTGAGCGTCTGTGGCTCTCGCGCTCTTGGTCAGCCTCCGCCGGCTCTTATCCAGTGACGCGGCTGACGGAGGAGCGTGGGGGACTCCCCAAGACTCCGCTTCCTCCTTCGCATGCGAGGGAGGTGACAACCTTGTGGACTTGGGGGGCCTCTGGGCTGTTTGTAAATATTGTATGAATGAGCGAGTGAATGATGAATTGTAAATATGGTATAAATGATAACATTTATCTCAATTACTCATTGCCTAATAAAAGGCAGATTGTAATTATATCTTAATAAAATTGATTGAATAGCAATTACCACATACTATTAGCCATGATAACACCTTAACCGAAGCATATACAGACAAACCAAATCTATGGATCGTTAGGGTCATATTGACAAGTACTGTTTATCAAGTCAGCCGTGGGGCCATTGATCCACAACTTTTCTAACCTCGACCTCGGCAATAAATCATTCAGACTGATTTGGAATCGCGTAGTTTGGTATGCTATGGCCTCAAACGTCAAATTTCCACTACAAATAGAAGGGCAAATATTCTCAAAGCTGAAACGATAAAAAATTTACGCTAGAATAAAGTAATCATAAAGCAAGATTAACAAAGGCATCAATAAAGAGATGAATAAGTAACGTAACTGAAAGTGGAGGGGGTTATGAAGTGTACATTTCCCATCAGATGGAACATAAATAGCCACGCTAGGGAGATTGTTCGCTAACCTTCGTGCACGCTCGGATTTGACCAATCAACTTAATGGATATCGAGTGTTGCAAGGGGGGGGAGGCAAGAGCTCTCTAGATCTGGGCATGTACATCCGGTCTTCAATAAACCACGGCTAATGTGATATAGGGATATTGTATGCTTGATCACGTCACGATCACGTGATTCATCATAGATGAGAGGAAATGATCACGATCCTGAAAACATTTAATTGATGAAAACGTGTCAAATTGCACATTTTACAGTAAATACTGTCAATACAGATATGGGTGTCTCGTTATAACTTATAAGGAGAGGTATTGTGAAAAGAGCCCCAGATCAGTGCTTTAAATAGTTTAATAAAATACTCCTGCTTAATTCTAGCTCTAAGTTACAGACTAAATTTAAATTTAAGTAGGAAGTCTAGTAAGTAGGAAGTTCTTTAATCTAGAAGGTTGGGCGCAGGCTTCCAGGCCCCGCTAGTACCAGGTACCAGGACTAGTTTTTTAGAATTTGGTGTTTTCATTGTCAGAGTTTAACGGGTAAAGGGTGCTCGGGCACATAATTTAAAAAAAAAAACGATAACATTACACAGAGTTGCAATCGCTTGCAATAATTCAATCACGGCATTGCTGGTGGGGCGCCAATTGCCCAACGCTTACTTGTATTCTCTAAGTCAACCATTGCAATAAAGAGCATTTGTCCTATAGCTCCATGATATTGAAGAATGATGTTTGTTCAAGACGCTATATTCTTAGCTTATTGGATTAGACTGACCCTAGAAAGATGTCGTTTTTTCATAACTTCTTAAGGTTCATTTAACAAGAAACCCCAGACAATGTAAAATTGACAGTATAAAAAATAAGAATTAATGGTCAGTTAGAAATTTTAAAATAATATCGGAATTGCATGGCTCGGACTAGTTTTTTAGAATTTGGTGTTTTCATTGTCAGAGTTTAACGGGTAAAGGGTGCTCGGGCACATAATTTAAAAAAAAAAACGATAACATTACACAGAGTTGCAATCGCTTGCAATAATTCAATCAGAACTGTCAAAGAGACGACTAGATATTAATTATATTTTATTGCCTTTAAAAGTGGTGGTACGAAATTTGTTGCTCAACCCTAAAGCGAAGAAGTGGGAAAAATATAGTAAACTCCAGGAAGTTCGTTCGGAATTGATATTCCAAAATATTTTTTAAAGAATTATCTCCCTCCCATCTGTGCCAAATTCTGTACCAACCAAATTTTAAAAAATGCATAGTTTTGTATTGTATGATTTGCTTGAATAGAGTAAGAGATACTAACAAGAAACAATCGGTCACGCCTCTATCAAAGCGAATACGCTTACTAACGAAATTATATATTAATATGTATATGTGGGCGGGGAAAAAAGAACGTTAGTGATGAATTAATAGTGCTCACTGAGATCACTGAGAAATAAAAATATTCACAAATGTGATAAAAGCAAAGCTGCCCGGATCTTCAATAGTAAGTATAGAGATGGCGTCATCTAGCGGCAGCACCCTGTCTAGACGGTCTGTTGGCAGGCCCAGTGGATTCATTCTAAAGTGGACAATGGCAGTGGGGGACAGTTATTATCGAAAATACAGACTCAATTATTCAAAACATTGTGTTTCTTTTATAAAGTCCTGAGTGTGTGTGGCTCTCGCGCTCCTCGTCAGCCTCCGCTGAAATAGAAAATAAATTACTAATCTACAAAGTTATACTTAAGCCAACCCGGACATACGGAATAGAGCTATGGGGAACAGCAAACAAGTCGAATATCAACGTATCCAATCCTTTCAATCAAAAGCCGTGCCCCTTATTACTTCAGCAACAAAACTCTTTATAACGATCTTAATTTACCTTGTATTCTTAAAGTCATCCCTTCCAAGTAAATAAAATTCCATAATAACCTATCCAAGGAGCCTAATACCCTTAGCACAGTCATTGCACTGCACCACTCATCCCTACACTCCTCCCCAGAGACTAAAACGGCAGTGGCCTTTGACCTGCTATAGATGCGTAACGGTGGGAGTCCTGGCAATGGCCAGTTTCTCCAGTCATGTCCTGAGCGTATGTGGCTCTCGCGCTCTTCGTCAGCCTCCACTTGCTAGTATCCGGTGACGCTGACGGAGGAGCATGGGGGTCTTCCCAAGACTCCACTTCCTCTTTCGCATGCGAGGTAGGTGACAACCATGTGTACTTGGGAAGTCTCTGGGCTGTTTGTAAATACTGTATGAATGAGCCAGTGAATGAAAATTGTAAATATGGTATGAATGAAAACATTTATCACAATTACTTATTGCCCATTGAGGCAGATTGTAATTTTGTCATAATAAAACTGATAATATATATTCTCTCATCATCGAGATGGGCTGACAGAGATACCTATTTATAACAAGACTATAAGGTGGATGTAATTACCTTATACAAATAAAATATTAATAATAGCACTATTACATACTACATACATATAATAACACTATTACATATTAATAAATACGAATAATAACACTTCTAATTGGAAAGGTATATAGAAAGTTTTTGATGAATTAATAATGTTCATCGCGATAGAAATGAAAATATTTACAGATGTGATAATAGCACATTAAACGGTGATCAGGGAATGTATTTTAGTTACAAAATACACTGTAGTCCTTTGGTTTTACCCTCCGAAATTTGGAGGACAAAATTGTAGTCCGAATATTATAGTCAAAATATTAGTTAGTGACACAACTTGGAAGACGCCTAAGTTACTACAAACTTCCTCGACTTTCTACAATCTTCATTTCTTATTTAAAAGAAAAAAAAAATTAGCTTACACTAGATGTGATAAAATAAATAGGAGTAACTCTGGCCCAAAGAGATTAAATACAATTTGAGATTGTAGACAGACCAGTGGCCTCCAAGACTGGAGGAGCAAGGGACTCACACATGGTCCAAATCGATCCAGAACGAAGCATTCATAAACGGCGACTCCTTCAGGACCTCTCCAGAGTCCCTCGGCCACTTCCTAGCTCCTCTATTTTATTATATCTGTCCACCAGATGCCTCTCTCTAGCTTTATTAAATCCACTCATAGCCTCTATTCCTCCTGTTAAAGAGAAATCCGTTGTCAATAATGCCCCACCTTATCTGCAATATGACAGCGATTCCCCTTAAATGAGCAATAGTGGATAAAAAATTAACAATTTTCATTATGTACATAAATAATTTGTCTACGGGCATAGTGGTCCCCCGATATTTTTTCGTTTACTCAAATTGTTGAAAGTAAACAGATGATCATGTTATGGACTATGGGGCGTTAGATTCCTTCAAAAGCGATTTTTTTTTTTTTTTTGAGATTATTTTCATTTTTGATACTTCCCTTAACTATATATTGACCGACCCTTAATCAGTGCATTTCCAGGTTTTCTTCGACAATATGCCTGTAGAATATTAAGGTCGATTGAATTATCTTTACAACTGATACCGCAGTCGAACGCTCTACCACTGAGGTATACCCCCAAATTCCATAATAACCAATCCAACAGCCCTAATCCTCTAGCACAGTCATTGCACTGAACCACTCATCCCTGTAATCCTCCTTGGAGACTGAAACGGCATTGGCCTCGTGACCTGCTATAAATGCGTGACAGTGGGAGTCCTGGCAATGGTCATTTTTTCCATCCACGTCCTGAGCGTCTGTGGCTCTCGCGCTCTTGTTCAGCCTCCACTGGCTCATATGCGGTGACGCGGCTGACGGAGGAGCGTGGGGACTTCCCAAGTCTCCGCTTCCTCTTTCGCACGTGAGGGAGAGGACAACCATGTGGATTTGGGTGGCCTCTGGGCTGTTTGTAAATACTGTATGAATGAGCTCGTGAAGAAAAATGGTAAATATAGTATGAATGAGATCATTTATCAGAATTACTTATTTCCCAATGAGGCAGATTGTAATTTTAGCATAATAAAGTTTTTGTTAGTAAAAAAAAACACCAAAAAACCGATACCTCAGACCATACACACAAATGAGCGGTCTTTACTTAGTGCCTCTAGCTCCGGCCTCGGCAAAACGTATATAAAGGGCTTAGTTATTGAAAGGACAGTTTTTTTTTGTTTTTTTTAAGTATACAAAACTACTCAAAATATTTATTATTTTTTCCATAGGCCAAATATCTGGTAGTAAAGTGATTCACTTCCTCGGTGACATCATGTGAAGATGACAAAACTGTTCTCCGTTTCTCAAGTAACATAGTTCACAATCATGAACTTTAAAATGCGACGGCATGTGGTTTTGGAAATGCCAAACGTTTAAAAAACACAATTCTCATTATTCAAATGTTAGATTCTCTAGACGTTTATGTAACTCCCCCCCCCCCCCAAAGAGGAAAGTGAAAATGTTACAGAGTCTAATAATAACTCTCGTTTTTTTTATTATATTTATAACGGTTGTTTTCACAAACAAAAGGTCTCATCGTTCGGATAACGTACGGTTATCATATCACGCCATAATTTATTATTATACAATATTATTTTATAACAGGGGGAATATGACACCTGTAATTTTCCGAATTCTTTTGTTATACCTGGAATAAATGACTTGAATAATTACCTGGAGGGGTCCACCCCTATTTAAAATTATACGAATTAAAGTCATAAAAGCAGAAAGTAGCACGATTAAACGAGGCGCTGGAGAGCTTCAATATTGAAGCGCGCTGTCAATATGAGGCCAACTTCACCTTCAATGGCAGAATCATCAATCTTCTTCTATGTTTATCAGCGGGAATCGACTCTTCATTTCTGCCTTCTTTGTTCATAAATCACCTCACGCGGAAAATCTCAGAAGTTAATATATATTATAAGATCAGATTTGTTTCTAAGGCAGGGTATTTACAAGGCACGGTTCTGTCAATAATCAGTAGTGATGGCTAGTGATATTATTTTTTAAGTATGTGTAAGTGGCCCACTGCTCCCCGCCTATGGAGCCGAATGCCTTGGCACATATCCCTCGGAACATATGCCACATACCCCTCGGAGCATATGCCACATACCCCTCGGAACATATGCCACATACCCCTCGGAGCATATGCCACATACCCCTTTGGAACATATGCCACATACCCCTCGGAACATATGCCACATACCCCTCGGAACATATGCCACATACCCCTCGGAGCATATGCCACATACCCCTCGGAGTATATGCCACATACCCCTCGGAGCATATGCCACATACCCCTCGGAGTATATGCCACATACCCCTCGGAGCATATGCCACATACCCCTCGGAGCATATGCCACATACCCCTCGGAGTATATGCCACATACCCCTCGGAGTATATGCCACATACCCCTTTGGAACATATGCCACATACCCCTCGGAACATATGCCACATACCCCTCGGAACATATGCCACATACCCCTCGGAGCATATGCCACATACCCCTCGGAGCATATGCCACATACCCCTCGGAGTATATGCCACATACCCCTCGGAGCATATGCCACATACCCCTCGGAGTATATGCCACATACCCCTCGGAGCATATGCCACATACCCCTCGGAGCATATGCCACATACCCCTCGGAGTATATGCCACATACCCCTCGGAGTATATGCCACATACCCCTCGGAGCATATGCCACATACCCCTCGGAGTATATGCCACATACCCCTCGGAGGATATGCCACATACCCCTCGGAGGATATGCCACATACCCCTCGGAGCATATGCCACATACCCCTCGGAGTATATGCCACATACCCCTCGGAGTATATGCCACATACCCCTCGGAACATATGCCACATACCCCTCGGAACATATGCCACATACCCCTCGGAGTATATGCCACATACCCCTCGGAGCATATGCCACATACCCCTCGGAGCATATGCCACATACCCCTCGGAGCATATGCCACATACCCCTCGGAGTATATGCCACATACCCCTCGGAGCATATGCCACATACCCCTCGGAGTATATGCCACATACCCCTCGGAGCATATGCCACATACCCCTCGGAGCATATGCCACATACCCCTCGGAGTATATGCCACATACCCCTCGGAGCATATGCCACATACCCCTCGGAGCATATGCCACATACCCCTCGGAGCATATGCCACATACCCCTCGGAGCATATGCCACATACCCCTCGGAGGATATGCCACATACCCCTCGGAGCATATGCCACATACCCCTCGGAGCATATGCCACATACCCCTCGGAGTATATGCCACATACCCCTCGGAGCATATGCCACATACCCCTCGGAGTATATGCCACATACCCCTCGGAGTATATGCCACATACCCCTCGGAGCATATGCCACATACCCCTCGGAGTATATGCCACATACCCCTCGGAGCATATGCCACATACCCCTCGGAGCATATGCCACATACCCCTCGGAGCATATGCCACATACCCCTCGGAGCATATGCCACATACCCCTCGGAGCATATGCCACATACCCCTCGGAGTATATGCCACATACCCCTCGGAGCATATGCCACATACCCCTCGGAGCATATGCCACATACCCCTCGGAGTATATGCCACATACCCCTCGGAGCATATGCCACATACCCCTCGGAGCATATGCCACATACCCCTCGGAGCATATGCCACATACCCCTCGGAGCATATGCCACATACCCCTCGGAGTATATGCCACATACCCCTCGGAGCATATGCCACATACCCCTCGGAGCATATGCCACATACCCCTCGGAGCATATGCCACATACCCCTCGGAGCATATGCCACATACCCCTCGGAGCATATGCCACATACCCCTCGGAGCATATGCCACATACCCCTCGGAGCATATGCCACATACCCCTCGGAGCATATGCCACATACCCCTCGGAGCATATGCCACATACCCCTCGGAGCATATGCCCCATACCCCATTTTCGTCATATTTGGAGGAGTGGTTCGGTTCCCGCTACGACGAGGATAAGACCACTCCAGCGACAGTTTATTTTCTTCATACCCCATTGTCATAAAAACTTATGGAATTCAATATAGATTCTGTGTAAATGAATCAATTTACAGTAGACATTATATGTCCTGTAGCTTGACTATATTTTATACAATCTTTGACAAATCCACATTGAGATTTTCGTTTGATGCAAAAGTATAATGCACATTATATATTCATTGAAAGTGATGGAGCTCCGAATCATAAAAAACTGCAGGCGCTGTACTGAACTTACATCTACCAAAATCTTAACCTAAATTTTCCCCGAAAGTCTGCTTCCATCGATGGGGTAAGGTTGATGGGGTCATAGTGTTAAACCCTTGGTTTGTGAGGTACTGCATTGAGTCAAAAAACTTAATGTGACTCCGGCCACGGAGAAACGGTTGCAGATCGGCGTTCTTTAACCTCTCGATAGAAGTATGTCTGACCAATCTTCTCATGATCCCATTCTGAAATTGCTAGAAATCGAGAATGGGCAAAGCTAAGGCCAAAACGAATACATATTTAGTATTATTTAAATAATATTCCAAAAAGCAAGGGAAAGTCTTTTTTCGTGTGTAATACTTCCATACTTCCCGCTATAATGGTTTTTGATTTAATAAAATGAGTGATCGAGGCGAATGATCCTTGGACTTGATTGGTTTACGATTTCAGATATATTGTATCTGAGAAAGTTGTTAGGTTATAAATTTTTTTTTCCGCTGGAATATCCCAAGGCGAAGGAAACTGTAAGCAATAAAAAGGACTATTTTACCTATAACCTTAAACATACCGAGTATTTGGTTTGTACTCGCTAATGTATACATCCGACTGTCTGCTAGATCCATTTTGTGGTCGAGTACACAGGTAGTATAGAGGACTTTGACGAAGTCAGTTGACGATACAGTATATAAGTTACTTGGTTCAGTTACAAGTAAAATTTCTTATAAACCAAATATGTACAAAAGGAAAATCAGCTTTATATATCCTTTTTCTATTTATCGATAGAAATTGTATAAAATTTGTTATTTCAAACATCTAGTCGGAGGTGTCAGTCATACCAACATCAGCAAACCTGAACCCAAAATAAGTTTCTAAGAACAATATTTGACAAACCAATATTAAGTTCAACCATGATGTATCACTGATTATATTCTAAATATTTTAAAAGCCATAATCATATAATTTATAGATAAATATATATATATATATATATATATATATATATATATATATATATATAGCAAGAAATTAATAGTTTAACATATTTTTAACGTAGAAAATTACGAAAACATAACATCATAGGGCATATCATATGAAGAAATGTTTTTCTTGATGTTATTTGCTAAACTAAAATTTATGCTCCCATCAATAAAGACTTTTATTTTATTATTATCAAAAGTACAGAGAACAATAGTAATTCCCCCTTATTACATCAGCAACAAAACCCAATAACGATCTTAATATTCCTTAAATTCTCGAACTCATCCCTTCCAAGTTCTTGAAATTCCATAGTAACCTATCCAACCACCCTAATCCCGTAGCACAGTCATTGCACTGCACCACACATCCCTATAATCCTCCTCGGAGACTAAAACGCCAGTGGCCTCGTGACCTGCCATAAATGCGTGATAGTGGGAGTCCTGCCAATGGTCAGTTTCTCCAATCATGAGCGTCTGTGACTCTCGCGCTCTTCGTCAGCCTCCACTGGCTCGTATCCGGTGACGCGGCTGACGGAGGAGCGTGGGGGACTCCCCAACACTCCGCTTCCTCTCGCATGCGAAGGAGGTGACAACCATGTAGATTTGGGAGGTATCTAGGCTGTTTGTAAATACTGTGTGAATGAGCGAGTGAATAAAAATTGTGAACATGGTATGAATGAGATAATTAATTATAATTACTTATTGCCTAATAAGGCAGATTGTAATTTTATCTTAATAAAGTTGTTATTATTATAATTTTATTATTAATAGCGATGATCTCAGACTTTTGTTTTTAGACTAGATGCATTCCATATTAGCATAAGATCATTTTTATAATGTAAATATCGGAAGTTATATTGTTTAAATAAAAAACAGTTCAATTATGTATTTAACCTTAATGGAGTACCTCTGTGAGACTGGGATTCCTGCCTTGGGTCAATGTCAGCAATTTAGTCATCCAGCTCACTTCCTTTAGTCATTGATGACTATGGAGATTGTCGAAGTTCAAACATGACTTCTTGTTTGATCTCTCCTTTCCTGCATTATGAGTGTATATATTATTCTTTCAAACAAAGCATCGTTATTAGCTCACTAATGAGTACAACGCTTACCATCACGAAAGATTAATTAAACCGTTAGCGAAGGCTTGGGGGGGGGGCGGTTAATTTGAATTAGCAGTGGGTCGGAAGCGGATGGGAGGCGGCGCTAGCCTGGCCGATCTGGACAAAGCAGATAGTAATCCTGCTTATTGGAACTGTTCAATAAAGGGCCAATTACAGTCAGGTTCGTCGTTAGCCATCTCAAAGGCTATTAGTAGCGGAAACCACAGGACACCAGGGCAGGAAGGGCGGGTTGAAAATATAATTTGCTTTACTCACCCAACTGTTAAGCAATCGAAACCAATCACTGGTGTAAACATTGAAATTTCAAAGTCCTAGCTTTTTTTAATCGCTGATTAGTATTATTGCAATCAATATTTCGACATTTCAAAAGAGTTGAAGCGTTTGTAGAGATCGGTGAAAAATAAACGATAATGCTTCATAAAGTTTTCATGTCTTGATAACAAGAAAATAGTGTAGTTTTAAAGTATGGAATTAGTTCATATCTGTCAATTTGTAAATCGATACATGGAAGAAAGTGACAGACGATGGTAACAAACGGGTTGTTGTACATATGGTGAAAATTTGAAGACGCATATAAGATGATGAAATAATCCTTTATTGTACTGAAATTACAATCTGCCTTACTGAACAATAAGTAATTGTCATAAATGTTTTCATCTATACCATATTTACAATTTATCATACACTCGCTCATTGATACAGTATTTACAAACAGCCCAGAGACCTCCCAAATGCACATGGTTGTCACCTCCCTCGCATGCGAAAGAGGAAGCGGAGTCTTGGGAAGTCCCCCACGTTCCTCCGTCAGCTGCGTCGCCGGATACGAGCCAGCGGAGGCTGACGAAGAATATATAAGAACGGATATGATGAAAGTGTCGATTTGTTAAACATTGTCCTCAAATAAACTTGATGAAAAGTTAACATCGTTTTTTCATCAAACCAAACCGATCACCCAAGAATTGCTTCAACTCAATTTCAGGTACCTTTTAACATTTTGAGACCTATTGAATTTAGGTCTCAAACATACAGACAGAGTAAAACAGTTGCCCCTAACTTGCTTGAAATAAGAGCCTCTCCCCCCCCCCCTTCCTGCCCATAAAAAACATTTGCATAATACGGCAGGGCCGGCCACAAGGGGCACAACCCCATACTCCATACATATCGTATATAACCTTTTCAACGGGTACCTGCAACATGAACCTCCGACCTGCCTACCTCAGCCTGAAAAATGTTACCCTAATTTCCCTGACCGGGGCCATCCTTGTATCTTGTCGGTCAGCGGCTGGGGTTGATCAATCAATCAACCTTGTTAATGTCTAGCTGGCGAAGCGAAAGGTTTTTGCCACAAATTGTTGGTTCTATCAAAAAGTGCTATCTATCACTAGAAACGAACTTAAAAAAAAAAAAAAAAAAACGAGACTCAAGATCTATCTGTAAAGTTTTCTTCAAACCATTTACTACGTCAACTGCCAACCAGGCAACTAAAGCCTTACATGATCAGTGTTAATGTCATTACCATCATCATTACTTTTTAATCGGTCGTTCCAAATGATCTTTCAATACCATTCTTCCTAGAGATAAAAGCATTTAGTGTTCATAAATAAAGGGTGTTGTGCCAGAATAAACGCAAGATTTGATTTAAATAGAAAACACAGTTTTTAGTATTTTTTTATTGAATTATAAAGTAAATAGGATAGGGTTATTTATGGAATAACACATCGGGCTAATGTATCATGCAGTATTTGAATTGTTTCATGGGCTGTATGGCATGTGACACCATCTGAGCTGTGTTATCATGTCGCGATATCGAACACCAGTAACAGTCACTGCTTGACATTTGAACGGCTTGTTTTTGGAGGACCAGTGTGTTAAGTGTCTCCAACTGATCCAGTCTCCCTAAATTTTTCAATTAATCTCTTCACAGTTGATGAAGTCAAAACACTATTCCGACCATATTTTGTATGAAATTTTCGAACTGCGGCCGTTATAACATATTTAAGGAAAGGTTCAAAACATTAACTCAAAAAATAATTTCATGAATATTAAAAAAAATAAAGTAGATCAACCGTAGTCAGTAGACCTACTATTATTTGTTCCCATTTGTAATTCTTAGAGAAAGTTTTTTTTTGGTTTATTCCTTAATTTATAATGATGAGTGAGGATTCCTCTTACTGGAGGATTCGACATTAGCATCAGGGCTTAAGACAGACAGACAGACATAATGACGAAATGGAGGGTGGCGTGAGAAACATTACGAGTATTTAGCCCCTTTCACCGCCCCCCCCCCACCACCAATAACTTCCGTCCAGAATCCAGCATGCTCGCACAACTCAATAAAACTGTCTACATCCGGTCCAATTCGCCCGCCTCTAACTGCTCTAACGAATCCTACAAGTTCCTCCATCTAGGGAGCTCGTGAGTTATGGGGCAAGTCACCTCTCGGAAGCCCGGACTCGAAGCCGCAGGGGGAGGGGTGGGGAGGCAGAGTCCGATTTCAGCAACTGGTCTGTACAGTATATAGAAGGGACCATCTCTCGGGTTTATAATGTTTATATATGTATGTAGCGACCGCTAACTACATAAGATAAATCACCCTATACTCTTTTGTATATATGGTTATAATATGTTGTAAATTAATTTAAACAAATGTAAATAATATTACCAAACCATAAGTCATATCAGTGTCAGTATTGTAAACAATAAAAGACGCAGCTGCAAAAAACTGGTCAGAGGCCCATGCAGAGGGAGGTAGCTCCTGGGACTGGGTGGGTCCTGGTATAGATTCAAGCTTCATTCAACGCTGCAATTTGGTTGGTAGGAATAAAACCCCAGCCCATTAGCTACATTGGGCTATATATACCCCCTAGTTTTAGCCGATAAGTCATTTTAACTACGGCTCTCTGGACTGGTACTTGCAGCTGCACTGATGTTTCTAGATTTGGCGTTCTCATTTATGAAAACCTCTGCATCTCTCTTTCCTAACCTCGCTATTTTAGTCCGGGCTTGTCAGACCTCACACCTTCCTAGTGGGATTGTCTGCCTTCGTCTCGCTAAAACTACCACCTCCTTGGAAGACATCTCTTCCTTGCGGACAACGGTAACCTGGGGCCCTACGAACTTTACCTAGTAGTGTCTCCCGCAGTAATCCAGACTGCCTCTCTCCGGTTCAGACTCGCCTTTGAGATCCGGACGGTTTTTGCCTACTCTTACGCCATTCCAAGACCACATAAAATACCTACAATACCTACCCTATGCCTTTTCTCCTGAACATAGGGCAGTGTCGGGGCACATACCTATCAGATATGGAGTCAGATAGTACAGTAGTAAGACCCGTCATGAAGCAATTGTCTAGGTCATAGCCTAATCAACCCTCACTCCGTCACTAGGGCTAGGGTAACTAGGCACCCCCTCTCGTGGTCATTCCAAGACCACATAAACTACCTACACTACCCTACCCTATAGCTCTTCTCCTGAACATAGTGCAGTGTCGGGGCACATACCTATCAGATATGGAGTCAGATAGTACAGTAGTAAGACCCATCATGAAGCAATTGTCTAGGTCATAGCCTAATCAACCCTCACTCCGTCACTAGGGCTAGGGTAACTAGGCACCCCCTCTCGTGGTCATTCCAAGACCACATAAACTACCTACACTACTCTACCCTATACCTCTTCTCCTGAACATAGTGCACTGTCGGGGCACATACCTATAAGATATGGAGTCAGATAGTACAGTAGTAAGACCCGTCATGAAGCAATTGTCTAGGTCATAACCTAATCAACCCTTACTCCGTCACTAGGGCTAGGGTAACCAGGCCCCCCTCGTGACGACCCGACAATGTATATATAATTATACGTAACAGGGATTTCGCACCATGACACATTCGAGTTTAAATAACCCTCATCTAGAAATAAATAAAAAACCTGGAACGCTATCTCCTAAAAATAAATATTTGTCTATTTGGCCTCAAAAAAAGGGTCTTTTTGGGAATAGTGACCCCACTGATATCTAGCACTGTTTTGGTTATTTTGCAACCTTTGACCTTTTTTGTAATGTTTTTATCTATATTTATGTTTACTTTGACCCGTCTTAGGTAACCTGCTACCTGATAATATTTCAGTTTAGGTTTGTCATTTGGAAACATTTGAAACATGCCGTTATTTGATGCGAAGGAAAAAGCGGTTTTGTTTCTTCCATCTAAGGGTATTGCATAGTGAAAAAAATGTGTTTTAATGGCCATCGAATGAAACATTATCTGGGCGAAAAGGATGGATGGAGATGCAACGTGAGAGGCTGGCTGCAAAGAAACCTTTGGATTAAGAAACGGAACATTGTTGGAAAAGAGTAATTTGCCATTTAATAGATTTTTTATATTGCTGTACTGCTGGACAAAATAATTTACATCTACTAAATTTTGTCAAGAGAAACTAGGATTACCAACCGATACTATTACAGATTGGAAAAAATGTTTCGAGAAGTTTGCGCAGATCATTTATTTTAAGGAGGGAGGGCCAGGGAAAACAGTTGAGATAGACGAATCGAGTTTTTCTCGGCGCAAAAATCGCGTTGGTAGAATTTATCCTAATCAATGGGTTTTCGGAGGTGTTTGTCGGGAAGATAAGCAATGCTTCATATATTGCGTGCCAGACCGTACATCGGAAACACTACTGAAAACAATATCAGAATGTATTCACCCCGGTACATCCATTATATCTAACATTAAACATTGTACAGTGAATCATTCACAAAATTTCGTAGATCCCACCACAGGTCGTTATGGGCACAAGCAAAGGCAAGAAACAAAACAGAACATGGTGCAAGAAGAAGTTAGATAGACTCATACTTGTGCCAATTTTTATGGCGCAACAGAAATAGCGGTAATAATTTATTCAATCAATTAATAGATGACATTGTAAATTTTTGGCCTGCAGAATAAATATGTTGAAACACTAAAACATATTTTACTAAACACTTTCCCCGAACCTTTCACTTAAGATAATAGACTAGAGAAATGATTAAAACAATCAGGGGCCCCTATTCCCAAAAAGACCCCAAAAAAAAAAAAATAGCATGAATTACACTAGGCTATTAGCTCATAAATAAATAATATGTGGTGACTTTAATGAACCAACTTTATAATGAAACAGAAACTATTAAGGCACAGAGCTGAATGACATTCGCTAATAATTATTAAATAATAACATAGGAAATGTACAATAACAAAAAGAGCTTGTATGGTTTTAGGTATTATAAATATGAAAATAAAATTATTTTCCAAGTTATTGATATTTAAAGAGAGAATTATATATTTTTCGAACACACAAAATTTGTATATATCTTCTTGTTTCTTAAAGCGAGACCTTTTAGCACGAGAGGTGAACCCGCATCATCTTTTATGTACCCTTCACAATAGCTCCTAGTAACAATAATTATTCAATGGCACACCTAAAACTTATACCGCGCGAACAAATATTTTCGTGTTGATACTGTTGAGAAATATAAATATATGGACCTTAGCAAATATTGTCGAAAATACATATTCATTGTTAGTTGTGGGCTATAGACATTGCATATGACAGGAGAGCTCTCTGTGCAATCCATCACAGCCCCGTGTGACAAGACAATCTGATGGTGCAGTCGGTTGATTTCATCAGCCGGCGGGACGTTTCCATGCTGTGTAATCTACAAAGCCTCACTTCTGTGGTCAGTTTTTGTCATTTAGAGAGTCAGTATCACGCTCTAGAAGATATTTCATATTTTTAAAAGATGACAGGCAACCTAATAGAACAATAATAATCCACTGGACCCTCCGACCAATATCTAATTTCCTCTGACAAAGGACACGCAATGTGAGCAAGGCCCTACAAAAAGTTAACATCTTGAACATATAAGACGAGAAGTTAATACATTTTTCACTGATATAAACATCGGAATGATCCCAACATTCATCTAATGAAAATAAGTGAGCTATAAACGTTTTGAAGAAAGTATAAATTATATTCAATCCTAAATTCCTCTCACTATAAAATTTATTCAATACTAATGTGTTGGCAAGAAAGTGATTTCGGTCTGCACCAGTAGATAGCGTTATGCCTGTTTCGTTATTCTTTTGTCAGTGTTAGAACTTTTTTCTTTTGAGATTTGGTAGTCGATACCTTCAGGTTGCTATAGAAACAAATTCCGAGTAAGTTTGTTTACAACTGTCAGTTTTAGCATGGAGTGCAAAAATAAGCATTTTCGACACATTTTACTTTTTTATTTTCATAAAGGCAAGAAAGCGACTGAGGCTCACAAAGAGATGTTTATGGTGTTGAATGTTTAACAGAACGCACATGTCAGAATTGGTTTAAAACATTTCGTGCTAGAGATTTTTCACTGAAGCATGACCAACGTTCTGGTCGACCTTTTGAAGTTGATGATGACAAAATGAAAGCCATAATTGAATCGTCATATAACTGTGCCAGAGATTGCAAAACAGTTTAATGTATCGCACACAACAATTGAAAATCATATAAGACGTCTTGGACTTGTTAAGAAGCTCGATATTTGGGTTCCACCACGACAATGCGAGGTCTCACACATCTTTAGCAACACGGAAGAAACTATTGGAGCTTAGTTGGGAAGTGATGTCGCATCCCCCATACAGACCTTGCACTATCGTATTATCATTTATTTCGAAGTTTAGAAAACTTCTTAAATGGTAAAAATTTCAGTAATAACGATGAGCTCAAATCGCACATGGTTGAGTTTTTTGCTGATAAGGATAAGTTCTACGAGCGCGGGATTATGAAGTTACCAGAAAGATGGCAAAAGGCCATCGAACAGAATGGAAGATATTTGTCTGATTAGAGTTCATTTTTTGTATAGAAACAATTGAGTTTTATTTCATACTAAAAAACCAAAATTACTTTCTTGCCAATCTCAAAAAAAACCATATAAATAATATTTTTAACAAATACTTGAAACACTACAATCTAGTTTGGATGAGTGATTACCAGTACTCTAAGAAAAATTAAACTATTTCTGATATTATTTGTTTTACTAATTATATGGATGCTATAAAACACAGATTATTTATGTGCATTTTAATACTGGTTTTATTTTCATATATCTTTATTTACTTTATTGTACAAAATATAGATTAAAATTCCGACGAGTGCGTTGATTGTATAATTTCAGATAGTGGTAAAATATTTTTTTGTTCATTCACTTGAGAGTAAGCAAGTTTGTTTTTTATGTAGCATATTGTTTAAGGACATATAATAGCATACATTTTAATTGTCCATGAGCTCACAGCAATTTTTTTGGGGTTTCTTTAAGGGTTTTCTTCAAAGATAAGATGTTAAATTCTAATTCAAAATCCGACTTTACTGGCTTTTGATATAGGGAGTAGTTTAAATTCGCGACGAGACGCACAGCTCAAGGTCTTGGAGAGCCATCGCATATATTAGCGACAACAACTATAGCCTTGTAAAACGTCCCGATCTCAACTGACGCAATACAGCGAGGCATCGAACCAAGGACAACTCGGGATCGGAGGGGAAAATCCGCTTCTAAATCTCGAAAGTGAGTCTTAAAGGAGAGCTATTGATGGTGTTTTACCAGCGAATTTCCATCATTAACACCTTTCCACAGAGAAAGAAATAGCTCCATGGGAATAGTAATAGATTAAAATCGATTTATCGAACTAATCGATACGTTATTACTATAAAGGTGTCCCAGAATTAACGCATGATTTGAATTTGCCGCCATTTGTGTAGTAAAGAGCTGGCAACCCTAAAAAACAACAATTTGACAGCTGACAGTTTAGGGTTACTAAAAATGGAGCGTTACACGATAGAGAGCAACGTGTCTTTATTGTTGAACATTATCTCAAAAATAATGAAAGTTGCAGCAGTTCGAAAATTTCTTAAAAAATAAGGTCGGAATAGTGTTTTGACTTCATCAACTGTAAAGAGATTTATTGAAAAATTTAGGCTGGATCAGTTGGAGACACTGAACAAACTGGTCGTCCAAAAACAAGCCGTTCAAATGTCAAGCAGTGACTGTTACTGGTGCTCGATATCGCGACATGATGTGGCCAATATGGGGTTTCAACAAGATGGTGTAACATGCCATACAGCCCATGAAACAACTCAAATACTGCATGATACATTTGCCCGATGTGTTATTCCATAAATAACCCTATCCTATTTAGTTTATAATTCATAAAAAAATAACAACAATACTAAAAACTGTGTTTTCTATTTAAATCAAATCTTGCGTTAATTCTGGGACACCCTTTATTATACTGCTTAGAACGGAACCGAGACACCTTGAAGGTTTAGGCATTGGGAGAGAGTCGCATGCCTGGGGCAGTGGGGTATTTATTTGTACCATAATCGACTGTGAAACTGCACTTGGAAAAGAGGGGGAGGAGGGAAAACGAAACGAATCGCCCCTCCGTTTTGCTGACCTCTTTACCTCGCTCGGAAATATTATAACGTTCAAGCAAACAAGTTATTACAGCTCTGATACAAGTCGTTTTGAATTCAGTTTACACGAGTATATAAGGTCGTGTACATGAACCTCCACAAGCTTCTAATTGCGTTTTCATACCTCAGGATAAATATAAATTAAGAGAAGGATAAGGGATAACATTTTTGTTAATAGATAAGGAGAATGTTGGTCTGTTTATAGCTAGGAGGAATGCTTAGTCTATTCGTTTTGACCAACATTAAATTTAGTTCTTCGTGAGGGGAATCGAAACCTAGACAGATCTTACAACCGGGGTCAAATGCTTAAAACAAAGTAAGGAATAAAAGAGAGATATTAACACTTTCCTCTGTACTTCAGTTGTATTAAGACAGGCCTATTTAAACTCTGTAGAACACTGATCTGGAGCCTATTTCTCAACCTCTCTACCTACACTCCATATCTGTCTCTCGGGCCATTTTACCCAGTCAACCTTCTGTCAGTCAACATTCACTGCAAACTATGACAATATTACAATTTTATAATAATAATTATAATAAGCCAAAAAAAAAAATTGCTCTGACTCAGCTCAGGATCCGATCCGAACCCAGGAGCTCTCAAACAACCCTGTAAATTTTTACAGCCGAAACTATTACAAAGACTATACCTATTGCCCCCCCCCTAAGTTAGTTTTCGAAGAGCGGGGTTATATATAGCTAGTTTAGGATTTGTATATATAGTATTAGAGGTTTTTTTTTTTTTTTTTTTTTTTGAGAATAAAAGAAACAAAACAGAATAACCGAAGGTGCGCTGACCGGTGCAACAATCCCATTGCACCGGAATACGCGCACCACAGGCTACGGAACCCCACGATCCTAACCCTACCTTAACCGTAACCCTACGGCAAGCCCGTTTGAGGCTCAGCCTCAGGTAGGGCGGAAAAAAAAAAAAAGTTTTCGAAGAGCTCCTTTGCCAGTTTTAAAGCCGTACGTTTAAAAACCGTACGTGCGTATAAAATAACACACAAGTGCCTCACGCAAGTCAACAAAAAGCGTACCTGGCATGAGTCAATTATTTTCGCTCCAAATATTAACCCTATTTGGACATTTATTAATAAAAATTCTAAGCTTAAAAGCCACTCAAAATGTTATAAATAAGTATGTTTTACCTTCATACATAAACAGTGCCCGAACTCATCATTTGTATTCAGTATTAACCGCCATGTTTTCACACACGAGTTCGTCTGTCTGTCATCGAGTCTTTTGTAGCTAGAGAATTATCAAATGTTACATTTATTTTTGCCAGGCATGTTAAAAAAAAAACCGACCCCTTTAATTGAGGCGATACACAAAATTATAAAATACGTTGTTATCAAATCAAACACCTAACAATGTGTGTTGTCACTTAAGTGTAGACTCAAAATAACAAGCAAATTTATTATTATGCAAGTTTTTTGACTCGTTGCAGCACCTGACAAACCCAGTGTTTAACACTATGAACCACCCTTCCCGCATCAATGGCAACAGACTGTCAGGAAAAAATTAGGTTAAGAATTAGTATGTAAGTTAGTCAGTTCAGTCCAGTCACGTATGATGTGTATCATTATACTTGTTTATTCCGTTATATCATTTTTATAAAATAGCAAAACCTGTATATAATGTAGTGATGCTACAGGAAATACAAAAATAATTTGTGCATAGATGTGCCTGCGGATTTATAATTATATATAATTATCTGTAAATTTAAAGGGGCTATAGAAAAAAACAAAACAAAAAACAAGCAAATTCAATAGTTGCAACCAACTTGAATGATCTCTGAACGTATCAAATTTCTGTTTGTCAGCTGTAAAAAGTGTCTCGCTTAGAATATATTTAAAATTCGGTGGGAAAAGTCAGTTTTCTAATTTTGGCACGACTGAGAGAAATCGTCTAAGTTAACAAAATGGGACCGTGTAGTTTCTATTTTATTTTAATAAAATGTATCTATACGGTGATGTGAATCAGTTACACGATGAAACACGACTTAAACCTGTTTAAAAGTAGATCCTCTCCAGACTGTCCAGCCCCACAGTGTTTTTTTTTTCTTTCTCCAGGCTGGAGTAGTGGGATGACAGCGTAGGAATTAGGCTATATGGAAACCGGGTCGGAAGAGGCATGTTAGACTCCATGAAATTAACGCCGTGAAAAATGCTAACATAAAAAATGATTTAGACGTCAGCCATGATTCAGCACTTTTACAATCTGGAGGGCTGGAGGGAGTCGGCAGTTTGGCCTAACAGTCCTTCCAACTTCTCCACCCTTTTATCTCCAGCCCTTTTCCATTCTTTACCATTACCACTGTCTAATGAGTACCTACTACCTCACCATAGGAGGCCTTTGTGGCCGTTAAAAATATTTTCTTTGATCAAGGTCTGTATATGATAGAATCTCACAGAGTTTATACAGGGCTGGTTGATTTCACCTGCGCACTCAAGGGTTCTATGTTACTTGCTTGTTCTTATAATTCGGTTGGCTGTAGACATCTGCCTGGGAATAAGGTGCACGACTTCTCCAGTGAAGATATTTTCTAAGTAAAAATCCCTTTAAACGCACACGGAAGTAGGAATTGGAGAAACTGACTATTGCCAGGACTCCCACTGCAGTTTCAGTCTCCGAGGAGGATTATAGGGATGAGTGGCGCAGTGTAATGACTGTGCTAGGGAATTAGGGTGGTTGGATAGGTTACTATGGAATTTCATGAACTTGGAAGGGATGAGTTCGAGAATGTAGAAGGTATATTAGTAAAAATCCCTTCAAACGCACAACAAGGTGTCTCACCTACAATTAACGGTACACAAAATGTCACAGCCCAAGGCAGCTATTTGTAAGGCGACGAATGATAAAATTGATTGGCCTGTTTTCGATGATATTACCAATCGTATCTAATCACCCTTGATTAATTTAGCCCAAAAAAATGAGCTTACCTCATCTTTTATTTGAACATATTCTTCTTAGTAAAAAGGTGTCACTAACATCGTTAAATACACCATGGATATTCGTACAAGAAAAAATATTTCACCGGCTTCTATGAGGTTTTTACAGTAAGGCTTTCATTGTAAGTTAAATCATCATTGTAGAGGAAAGTCTTTTAGAAGAAAAGAAAGAAAAGCTTTATTATGAAGTACTAGCAAAACACTGGTATGTACAAATATTAAGAGTTACGTTACTACCTACTGGGTAGATGTCTAGGCACAAGTGTGGTCTGGGGCTAAAGCTGAGACATATATGTATAAGAAAAGGATAACATTCTGGGAGGGATGCGGTTGCTTACTTAAAACTAACAGGGAACCATCAGTGACTTCCATGAAGTCACGAGGCAGGTATACATTAGAAGGGGCTTGGTTCTACTTTTAGCATTATATATAATATTAGCATTATAATATTCTTAGCATTATATAACTGTAGATCCAAGCTAACGATCCAGACCCAACTGAGGACCAATGAAAGATATGTTGGTTATTACTCCGACTACTAATAATTTAAGACAAATATAATAGGGGGTCCGGAAAGTAGTGTCGGTTTTTTACATTAAATTCAAACAGATAAATTTTTTTTTAATCAATGATGTAACCACCATCGTTATCAACAACCTTACAGGACCGTTAAAAATCAATTGGTTTTTGTGCAGAATATCTGGAGATGGCATTTTGGACATCATCCAAATTTGCAAATTTTTTAGCGATCAGAACAAATTGAAATTTGAGGGCGCAACATCGGGCGAGCATGACACTAATCGAGTATGAGACTGATTATGGAAAATGGGTCCTCTATGATAATCCAAAACGCAAAAGGCAGTGGCTATCTCCGCATGAATATGTGCGAAGTACAGCTAAGCCAGGTTTACACTCCAAAAAGGCGCTTTTTGTGTGTTTGGTGGAGTATTCGCGGGGTCGTTCATCGCTGATACCTGAAAAACTGTGAATGCACATCTTTACAGTGAACAATTGGATCGAGTAAAGCAACCTTTAATTTTAAGAGTGCTTAGCGATTGTCAACAGAAGGCGTTATTCTGCAACACGATAATGCAAGACCGCACTGCGCAAGACGAACCATGGAAAAAAATTAATGAATAGGGGTGGGAGGTATTGCCTCACCCACCATACTCGCCCGATATTGTGCCATCGGATTTACATTTATTCCGATCGCTACAACATTTTCCAAGTGGCAAAAAATTTGCAAATTTGGATGATGCCCAAAATGCCATCTCCAGATATTTTGCACAAAAACCAATCGATTTTTATCGGTCCGGCATTAAAAATTTTCACACTAGATGGCAAAAGGTTGCTGATAACGAAGGTGATTAATTCATTCATTAAAAACAAAAACTTGTTAAAAATTTATTTGTTTGAATTTAATTTAAAAAAAAAACCACATTACTTTCCGGACCCCCTAATTAATATCTTAGTATTAACATTTATGTATGCAATAATTTTATGTAAGATAACGGAAAAACAGGTTAAGGCTTTATAGCCAGTGTATATGTTATGGAAGCAGCATGGCTGTTATCATGTTACGATACAACTCTTCCGGGTTATGTCGTTTGTTCAAATATGCTATCCCCTACAAGGCATCAACTTCGTTTGGCATAACCAGATTGCCCTGAAACCATTTTTTAGGAGCCATTGGATACAACAAGCTCTACTGAAGCCTTGTCATCGAGCGAGGAAAGGGAATACCTCAGAACGCAGAGAAACATGCCTACATGCAAACCAGGACGGGGTCGAATACATTTACAATACATTGTTACAATTGATTGCAAGGACGCAATAGGAGGAGCGGCAATATATCTGCAGTCTTTCTAAGGGCCAGTTCTAACGGCTATAAGGGACGGGAAGGACAAATGGACTACGTGATGGGGCGGCCGAAGTAAGGTCCATGCCTCGTGAGGGACCAGGGTCCAAACCCACGGCCATTTTTGTCTCGGCCAAAGTAAATGCTACAGAATTATATGCCCTAGGACAGCGGTCAAATAGCCCATGAGTAGAGATCATAGACTTATGAACTAAGGACAAATCAACTTACAAAAAAACGGAGCCAGACTTGATCGATTTTTTACGACAAATGAATCTTGTACAAGGTATGTTTCCATGGTGCTTAAGATAAAAATAAAAGAGGATTATTAAGACGATTGGTAACATATCGATACAAGCTAGCGGAGGTTGACCAAGAGCGCGAGAGCCACAGACGCTCAGGACATGATTGGAGATACTGGACATCGCCAGGAAACCCACTTGCACGAGGCCACTGCCGTTTTAGTCTCCTAGGAGCATTATAGGAATGAGTAATACAGTGTAATGACTGTGCTAGGGGATTAGGGTGGTTGGATAGGTTACTATGGAATTTTATGAACTTGGAAGGGATGAGTTCAAGAATGTAGGCTATATTAATATCGTTATGAAGGGTTTTGTTGCTGACATAAAAAGGGGCATTAACTATTGTTCTCAGGACTTTTGATTGAAAGGATTGGATGCGCTTGATGTTCGACTTTTTTGCTGTCCCCCATAGCTCTATTCCGTATGTCCAGATTGGCTTAGGTATAACTTTGTAGATGAGCTATTTATTTTGTATTGAGCGATGGGGTTTCCTCTGAAGTAGTCTGTACAGGTGTCCAAAGCGTCTGTTTAGGACTTGTCTTTTTAGCCTCGTATGTCGGTTTCATGTCAGCCGTTTGTCGAGATGGAAGCCTAAGTACCTTACTAACTCGGACAGAGGGAGAGGAATGAAATTAAATAAAAGTAGTGGACAAGACTTAGGACGGAGGGTGAAGGTAATGTGGGGAAATTTTGCGTCGTTAACTTTGATCCCCTATTGGTTGCACTAATACTCGATCTCATCAAGGTGTTATGTGATTTTTTTTTTTTTAATAAAATGACAATCTGCATTATTAGGCAATATATAATTGTGATAAATGTTCTCATTCATACCGCATTTACAAACACCCCAAAGACCTCCTAATGCACATGATTGTCACCTTGCTCGCATGCGAAAGAGGAAGCGGAGTCTTGGGAAGTCCCCCACGCTCCTCCGTCAGCCGCGTCACTGGATATATCTTTATAAATCAAACCTACCAACTGTATTAATATCAATTTATCTGCTATCCACACAGCACCATCATTTTGTTATAATCATCAAGGACTCTATGTAGACATGCATATGTCAAAAACGTCGTCCAAACTTGATAAAAACTTAACATAACCAATTCACCGACCCGTTACATTTCGAAATAGGCTTATTACTCATACAAAAGTTTGAAGACGCCTCAAGTCCCATTCTTGAATATTCTTTTGAAAAGGATTTTCAGAGAGAGATTAACAAATAAAAGGAAATGTATAATAAAATAGCAAATAGGTTTTTCTTTGTCCACATTTTATTCGGTTTAAATTAGTGTTAGTCGATTTAGTTCATTTGATTAAAATGTAGCCCGAATGATAAAGGAGCCGGTATTGAAAGGGACTATGGGGGATTGAAATCAATCCATGCCTAGTTCCAGCCGAACGGAAAAAGACTCCAGGCCTGCCTTTGACAAACGGCCGGGACAGCAAACAACAGATCGGCTGGAGGCACACAGCTGAGGCAAGCAGGTAGGGAGTCCCATCCCGGCTATGGATGGCCAATTTTAGGGATTACCCCATCCCTCATCCCTTTATAGTGGCCGGGATCATCCCTCCATCCCTCATTAGGCTTTATCTGGCTTCTCTTTTCTCTACCTTGTTCTTGTGTGTACACTATATCCTGCTTCTTGAGGGACAATAAAAGGTTATTAAAGGATATTAAACCTTAGCCTAGTTGATAACACTTTTTTTTATGTACACCTAAAATATTTTTATATCAGTTGCGATCACATTTCACTCACAGGTGCAACTCATATGTTAGAAATACGACCTTATACATATACCTACGAATTCCATAGGTACATACATCAGAATCCTCCGCTCTTGGGCTACAGCACCTGACACATGAAGACAACTCCCGAGGAACATAATCCTTCATATTAGGAGTCATTGCGTTATTTATTGAATCACAACAAGCGTCACAACTCGCGTCACAACAAGCGCATGTGGTGTAAATGACATGTCTGACATGAAGGCGGAGGACATACAGTGAGTACTCCCCCATATTGCTGAAGATATCTTATTGTTATCAATTTAGAAGATTTATATTCCAACGTCTTCTCAGTGGTTAATTATATTTCTATTCTTTTATAATTCTAATTTCTATTATAAAAAAAAACTTTATTTGGTATAAAACACAAATGTACAATTACATATGGTTACAACCCGAGAGCTCAAAGGCTACTGAGGAAGCAACAACTGTCTTATGCCTAAGGGGTATTTATCTGTGTAGAAAAGAGGTAATATGGGTAGTTGGAAAAGTCGTGGGAGCCAATTATTTAGAATAGAGGTCTGGGAAGGGAAGATAAGTTACTAGTGGATAAGATAAGATAATTATAATAGGGCTGATTATTATAAGTTATGAGACACAGTTCTTAGCATGTTACTGATAAACATACCATTTGTTAATGATAACATTCTATATATGTGACCCCCCCCCCCTTAGAGCTCCTTTAAATTTACAGATAATTATATGCAATATTAGATCCTCAGGCAAATCTAATCACAAATTATTTTTGAATTTCCTGTAGCATCGCTATATTATATACAGGTTTTGTTATTTTATAAAAATTATATAATGGAATAAACAAGTATAATGATACATATTATACCTGACTGGACTGAACTGACTAATAAAGGTGATGGGGCTCACCTTTTTTATCAACCTTAAAACTAACTTACATACTAAATCTTAACCTAATTTTCCTCGACAGACTGTTGCCATCGATGCGGGAGGGGTGGTGGGATCATAGTGTTAAACACTGGGTTTGTCAGATGCTGCGACGAGTCAAATAACTTGATGTGTCTCCGGCGGATGTTTTGAGATATAAATAAACAAAATATTCGCAATTGTTGGAGACTTCTAGCTGTGTTGCATTCAAGTGAGTAAATAGCGGGGCACCGTACAGCAGAGCTGGCCGGAGGACACATTTATAGATCATCACTTTGAGACGAAGCGACAAGTTAGGTGAAGTTAGCAAGTGGTGAAGCCTGTAAGACGTACTTTTTCTATTTTGTTACTAAAATGGGTAGAGAAATGAAGATGCCTTTCCATTTTCGGCAATAAAATAGTTGAATATAAAATTTTCCCTTATAACTTATTGACTGAAGGTTATTATTTTTCCATGCAACAATAGTATTTTTGAAGAGCCCTTAAATACAAGAAGCGTTAAGAAAAACCTTCCCTTGTGGTTATGAGGGTAGTTCGAGGTGCATTGGTGTCGACTTTGATCTCGACTCGGCTTTGTTAGCTGTCTCATCCACAGCCCTTGAGGGAGGGCCGCAGTTCAAAAGTGACCCTAGTGATTAAAACCCTTCCACTGAGGTTGGTCTATGAGGGAACTAAAGCACAGCAATTATTATCAGACCCTAGTCACCTGCATACGACGAGCAACTAGGAGAGAAGTTTAAGTGCGTCTTATTAAGAGGTATCCTGTAAAATAGGATTTCTCCTTCTTCTGAGTCTTCCATGTTCCCAGCCGCAAATACGGGAGAAAATTAAGATCACTCTAACTTACTGTTAATTATTATCCATCATGGTTGTATTGTAAAGAAGGGACACTCTCTCATGTCCTTAAGCCTGCTCCGTATATAACGCACGTTGCTCGATCGTACAATGACCGACACTCACCCCCCCTCCCTTCGCTCCCAAAAACTTCTACCTCCAAGTTCTGAAATAACGCACAGGCCCTGGGTCCGTTGGACACAGCTGAGAAGAGAAAACAAAAAGCATAAAAGTTAGGTTAGGGCTGGAGAGCGAATTTACTGCCGCCCGTGTGTACATTGCCAACTACCCGATAGGCCGCCACAACTTTCCTCCAGATCGTAATTTATAACCTCAAGGCAGTGCGGTCCCCAGGGACCGGTCACAAATCATCTCTGGCCTCCCCCCCCCCGATTTAGCCGGGGCTGATGCAGTAATTCTCCAGTCGGAAGGTAAAGGGTTGTGGTAGTACTTTGATAATTTCGTAGTGATTGGGGGGGGGGGTAGGGCGCATTTATCAACTGCTGTAGAGCTATGGACTCACGTTTTTGATCAACTGGAGCCATTAATTTTAAGTGAAAGATAACTTTTAAGTTCAACTTTATTATGATAAAATTACAATCTGCCTCATTGGGCAATAAGTAATTGAGATGAATGTTTTCATTCATACAGTATTTACGAACAGCCTAGAGACCTCCCAAATCCACATGGTTGTCCCCTCCCTCGCATGCGAAAGAGGAAGAGGAGTCTTGGGAAGTCCCCCACCCACGCGAAACCGTCAGCCACGTCACCGGACTGACCAACAGTGCGAGAGCCACATACGCTCAGGACACAATTGGAGAAACTGGTCATTACTAGGACTCCCAACTTTACGCATTTATAGCAGGTCACGAGGCCACTGCCGTTTTAGTCTCCGAGGAGGGATTGTAGGGATGAGCGGTACAGTGCAATGACTGTGCTAGGGGATTAGGGTGGTTGGATAGGTTATTATGGAATTTCATGAACTTGGAAGGGATGAGTTTAAGAATGTAAGGTAAATTAAGATCGTTATAAAGAGTTTTGTTGCAGAAGTAATAAGGGGCACGACTTTTGATTGAAAGGATTGGATACGCTTGATGTTCGACTTGTTTGCTGTTCCCGTATGTCCAGATTGGCTTAAGTATAACTTTGTAGATTAGTAATTTATTTTCTATTGAGAGATGGCAAGTTTCTCATACACTATGAGTACAGGACAAACAAGACTAACTGTACTGTAATAACTAAACATCCTTTTACCAACTCCTCCAAGTCAAATCCTATGAGCTCGCTTCGATCGTTATTTTCCTATCCAAGTCGCAAACTTTTCTAACTCTAGCCACATTCGAACCATACAAACTCTGTCAATCTTTACTAGTTCTTTATACTCCCTTCAATATAATAATTCATAAATTCTAAATGCTTTAGTCTCTACACAATTCTTTTATTTGCGGTTTAGTTACTTCGTGTCGAATGGACCCCCCCCCCTTTCACCCCAGTGTTTTTTTTTTTTCATTATTTACCGAGTCGGTTAATTATTCAAAGTTCGAAAATACACAAACACGACCGATTATATGTGTGTGTGTGTGTGTGTGAAACGACAGCTCCCCCGTCCCACTTTCCCGAAGAACCCAGTGGCACCGTTTCCTCCAAGTCGGCGAAGGGGGTTCCGCTCACTTCTCACGATAGCAGCTGGCACTTCCGTTAGTTAGCGCCTCACTCCCTCTGTGTGTGTGAGTGCGGACCACTTGTCGCGTACTATTGCACCGTCAAGACAGGACAAGCTATAGGTGCACTTTTCAAGATTCAAGCTAAAACCTTTTTTTTATTATAAACCTTAATGCACGAGATAGGAAAACTACGGAAGATACAGTCCATTAGAACTTGTTTCTGTTAAAGAGGACGAACTCAAGGCATGAAGAAAAAGGTATCTCAAAGAAGGGCATGTTCCAGGTTTTTTTAAACCTCATCAATTATTTTGATCAGTTAAGAAAAATTGTCACTAGGAGAAATACCTATTTTTTTTTTTTCTTCATAGCCCCTTTAAATTTCCAGATAACTATATAGAATAATAGATCCTCAGGTGAATCTAATCACAAATTATTTTTGTGTTTCCTGTAGCATCACTACATTATTATTTTATTTTTTTTTTTTTTTTTCTTCATAGCCCCTTTAAATTTACAGATAATTATAGATCCTCAGGCGAATCCATTTACAAATTATTCTGTATTTCCTTTAGCATCACTACATTATATACAGGTTTTGTTATTTTATAGAAATTATATAATCGAATAAACAAGCATAATGATATACATTATACGTGACTTGACTAAACTGACTAATGAGGTGATGGGGCTCACCTTTTTGATCAACCTTAAAACTAACTTACATACTAATTCTTATCCTAATTTTTCCCCAACAGTCTGTTGCCATCGATGCGGGAGGGGTGGTGGGGTCATAGTGTTAAACACTGGATTTGTCAGGTGCTGCAACGAGTCAAAAAACTTAATGTGTTTCCGGCGGATGAACTCACCCACCGACGGCACACCAAGCAATGATATACATTATACGGGACTGGACTAAACTGACTAATAAAAGTGATGGGACTCACCTTTTTGATCAACCTTATAATAATAAAATACCTATATTAATTTACAAGAAGTCAAAAATTAAATAATTAAAATTGCAAATCTATGAGAAAAGGAACTTACATCTTTGAGACGGCCAGGTTAATATATATGTATTTATTATAACAATAATACAACAGTTAATAACATGTCATAACTCAAAAACCCAGTGTTTAACACAACGACCACACCACCCTTCCTGCATCGATGCTAACAGACTGTCGTGGAAAGTTAGGTTAAGATTTAGTTTTTATTGTTAGAAGTGAGGTAGTTTTAAATTTTATGATTTATAAGGTGAGCCCCATCACTGTTAATAAATTCAGTCCATAAATGTATAACGTACATCATTATACTTTTGTACAATGCAGATGACTATTTGTAGAAAATATATTTTGTATTAACTGTAGCCAAACTACAGGAAATATAATGCAACAATTGATAATTCGTTTGTAGAATCTATATTTTGTAACATATATTAATTTTGTAACAAGGGGATATGGAACAAAAAAATAAAAAATAACTTGTCAATGAAAGAAATTCAATAAATACCATACAGTAAAGAACCAAAGCCTCCTCTGAACAACAAATAGCCAACGGTGTCAATAACAAAATTAATACTTCATTAAATAAATCAAAATAACAAAAATTAATTTTCTATAAGTCTAATTGGGATATTAAAATCTACATCTAGAGCTGCATGAAGGACCTAGGCTAAGTTCGTAGATGCTGTTTAATTTTTAGAAACATAATGTGAACACTATTTTTGTTTATCAATTATGCTTTGAATAGAGTCTTTTTTTGGGGGGGGGGGTGTTTCCATTTAAATCCTGTGTTTAAATATTTTTAAAAATTATTAACAATATAAATTGAGCTGTTGATGGCGCATTACATTGTACTCCAATTGTATTGTACTCCAAAGCAGTTTCTGTTTACAATACATATCTCTCTGGAATGTTATAATTTTTTTTGTTACATATCCCGTTGTTACAAAATTAATGTATGTTACAAAATATAGATTCTACAAACGAATTATCAATTGTTTCATTATATTTCCTATAGTTTGGCTACATTTTATACAAATTCTAGCGTACAAAGTAGTGATATCCATTGTACAAACCCTTAATCCCAATGGCAGAAAATCACTTTGTTTGCCCCCCCCCCCACGAATTAACGTAAACATTGCATTAGAGTATTTAATTATAAATATCTTCATGAATAATTTCACGTTGGATTTATGTTTATGTAAGCACAGGCTTTTGTTGAATACAACTTTAATTTCAGATTAATTGTTAGTGCAGAAACATATCCTGTAAATATTTGCTCGGTAATCTATCAGTAAGGAGTGTGCAGGTGATACGAAAAAAGTTTCCAGGCTAAAGACGGAAGAATGCAATAATACTACGAGGAAGAAGATATAGGAGGGAGTTTATTAATGTCAAGCAAGCTTCTAACAATCCCAAGAATCCTCTCTTCCGCTGATGAACAGCACACACGTGCAGTATGCCGAAACTTCAACGAGAATGCGAGCTTAAAGCTAAAGAACAATTTCGTGAAATTAGTTAATTCTTTATTTTTTCGTCGTCATTATTAAAACGATAAAGCAAGTAACAATTATAAATAAAACATTATTAATAATTAACAGCCAAAAAAGAAGTAATTGGGAAGATCGCGCGTTACTCGAACCCGGTACCTGTGTACAACATCTAGCCAGGGGACTGTACCCGAAATTTTTCATTGTGGTATAATATTATTTATGATTAATGATATAATACCAGATCGATACCATTATGAACTTTCCCATAATTTTATTAGTTTTAGACTCGAAACATGATATAGGTAAGATTCTAGATTAGTAACTGAGTTGTCTGTGAGCATGACATGAGGAAAAAAACGGAAATATTTTCGTTGTTAATTTTTTGTTTTTTTACAGTAATGACAATTGTATTTTTAAACCGACGGTGATTAATGATACAGACAGATGTTACAACCGGGTTAAAACAAGCAGGTGATTTCGAAATCAAATTATTTTGCCATTAAATAGTGTAAGTAGTCGAGTTTGGAAATTGAAAAGTTAAATTATCAATTCATTGCATACAGGTCGAAAACTCACACTGTTTGTTCCTTTCCTTGTAATTTAGAAATTATAATTCATTTTGAGCCAATGTAAGGTGGGATTGCATTATAAATGGACTCGCGGACAAAGAACCTTGTTTCAGATTAATTATGCCAAGGCAGGGATGAAAGAGGAGAGTTTCCATCGCGGAATTCCCAGGCTCACGCTTGCACTCTGCCATCATGGCCGAAAACATTCATGCTCAGGTTACAAAAGGACAATTTCCTCAAATGATTTGATTTGGACAAAAAAAATGTCCTCATACCTAATGTTACCCTTGACGCTCATTGTAAGAGGTGAATATATGATGAGTTATAGCATTGGACGGAAGATTGGTTTGGTTTTATAAAAAAGAAAGTTTTCAGAAAGTTTATTTGCGACCTACGTTTCACTATGCTTCCGTCACATTAGGATAAAAACAAAAGGAACATGGGTTGGTAATATTGTAAAAAACTTGATGAATGTCATCTGAAATATGTATTTGTTGTATGTCTATGAATAGTAAACATTACAGTATGCACAACGGACTCGTTCAATTCATCATAAAGCATTTTTTTTTTTTTTTTCATTTATTGACAAAATATATGTTTTTCATCAACACATCACCATCTCCCACACCGAACTTATTAAGATGGGGAGGTTTGGATCCCTTTAACTGTCCAGAGATGACTAATTTCCGTACAAAATAGACCTTATTACGTCAGCAACAAAACCCTTCATAACGATCTTAATATACCCTACATTCTCGAACTCATCCCTTCCAAGTTCGTGAAATTCCGTAGTAACCTATCCATCCACCCTAATGCCCTAACACAGTCACTCATCCCTATAATCCTCTTCGGAGACTACAGTGGCCTCGTGACCTGCTATAAATGCCTAACAGTGGGAGTTCTGGAATGGCAAATTTCTCCAATCATGTCCTGAGGGTATGTGGCTCTCGCGCACTTCGTCAGCCTCCACAGGCTCGTTTCCGGTGACACGGCTCCGAGATTCCGCTTCTTCTTTCGCACGCGAGGGAGGTGACAAACATGTGGATTTGGGAGGTCTCTGGGGTGTTTGTAAATACTGTATGAATGAAAATTGTAAATATAACATGAATGAGAACATTTATCTCAATTACTTATTGCCTAATAAGCCAGATGGTAGTTTTAGGCAGAATAAAGAAGTTATTTATACAAAATAAAATACAAACGTTAACAAAGTCAGTTGAATTTTCAAGGTTTAAAATGAAGACTATGTTAATAATAATTATTATTAGCAGAGAGGGTACTCACTATCTTTTTTCATATAGGGAGCTGCTATACTCGTGATGTCTGCAGTAAATTCTAAAAATAATATTGCTGACATAGGTGAAATGATGTATGAAAAATTAAAAAGTCTCTTTGGCGGAGTTTACTGGGCAGTAAGGTTTCCTAGATAACAGGTCGTCGACTCCCTTCAGATCGGTAGTCCAATCCTCGGCTGCCCCGTCGATGCCAAACCAGCAATACTCACACCACAGGAGACCACACCGGGCCCTCCCCACCTTAAGCACAGTCTCAACAGCTCGTTAAAATGATTGATTAATATATGATGATAGACAGTTTTTAAGCGTCCGTCAACGTTAACAAAGTCCCACAAATTAAACACATACTCATGAAATAAAAATAGACAAAATGGCCAAAATCGAAAATCGAGACTCGGACCAGGGAACTCCTGAGTCCTCTTTGACCGAACTCTGGCAAACACTGTAGGCAATGAACAGGAAGACAGCGGAGAGTGTTACCCATGAAGGTAATTTTCTCAAAGCTGTTATACCAATGTTTTTTTTGCACATAAATTTTTAACAAGCTTTTTTTTTTAATCAATGAAGTAATCACCCTCGTTACCAGCAACCTTTGGCCATCTAGTGTGCAAATTTTCAATGGCGAATCGATAAAAATCAATTGGTTTTTGTGCAAAATATCTGGAGATGGCATTTTGGACATCATCCGAATTTTCAAATTTTTAGCGATCGAAATTAATGGAAATCCAATGGCGCAATATCGGGCGAGTGTGGAGATGAAAAACGGGTTCTTTACGATAATCCGAAAATCTCTCTCCGCATGAATCGGCACGAAGTACAGCTAAGCCAGGTTTACACTCCAAAAAGGCGCTTTTTTGTGTTTGGTGGAGTATTCGCGGGGTCGTTCATCGCTGATACCTGGAAAAACTGTGCATGCACATCTTTACAGTGAACAATTGGATCGAGTAAATCAATCTTTATTCTGCAACACGATAATGCAAGAACCCTGGAAAAAATTAATGAATTGGGGTGGAAGGTATTGCCTCAACCATTATACTCGCCCGATATCGGATTTCCATTTATTCCGATCGCTACATTTTCTAAGTGGCAAAAAAAATTTCAAAATTCGGATGATGTCCAAAATTCCATCTCCAGATATTTTGCTCAAAAATCAATTGATTTTGATCGATCAGGCATTGAAAATTGGCACACTAGATGACAAAAGGTAATTGATAACGAGGGCGGTTACATCGTTGATTACAAACAAAAACTTGTTAAAAATGTATCTGTTTGAATTTAATGTAAAAAAAATGTAATCTTAGAAATATTTTAATACACTAGGGCACATACGACTGTCGGACGCATAGCTTTTTACAAAACAAGAACCAGAAATACTGTAAGAGACAACATATTGTTAAATAATTTTCTTACATACGCACAATTAATGGCTGACACTGTGAATTCCTAGCAGTTTGATCGAATTTCTGCCTGAACAAGTCCTCATTTGAGGGGGGGGGGCTACTTAAGATGCTTAAGTGCGAAAGATCATGAATGAGCCGTTCCGAATAAGGGATCCTTGAATTCCTCATGAGAAGAAAGAAAAATACAGTTTCCTCAGACCATTTGGAAAGAGCAATGCAATAGCCAAATGTCCTTCGGAGCCCGTGGGAACATGAGCGAATCGCTATTTCCTTTTGGCCGGTAATTTTCTGGTCGGCTTCCTTCTGCTTTGCTGCACATAACATGAACAATAGCTGAGGGGGGGATGGTAATCTCATAAGGTGTCATTCTGTTATAGGATTTGATAAAGAAAAGGTCACAAGACTACCCCGGGGCTCAACCACAACACTACTAAATCTATAAATTTGCAATTACGGCTTTTTTTTTTTAATCATACAACGAATGACATGAATGAATAATCATAAATGAATGCTTCCGCTATGTGGAAAGATTGTAAACTTTGCTAAATATTACTTAGATACTTTTGGCAGACATTTGCGTAGGAAATATTTACAATGCCCCACAAGCTGTTTAAGATTCAAAATTATAAATTTTGCTTAAGGACATATAATTATTTATATGAACAATACACAAATTTGAAAGATAACATAATTTTAGATTCCTTAGCAAGACATTTAAAATGCCGATAAAATATAAATAAGAATAGTTTGTAAAATGCTATAATAGTTTATTAACCTTTGCATTTCGGAATATGACTTGTACTATTGTGTTCCTTAAAAGTTCAGAGAGTACTGAATAGAATCTATACGACAGCTCAGCGACTCCAACAATTCCCAAACGGCATACTGATGAAAGTGGTCAGAGTTACTTCATTCGAGCAGCGGAGCAACAGTGAGCTTCAGGAGGTCTTCGAGCTGTCTACGGTGGATGAATTCATCCAATGACATATCAAATTCTTCGATTCCCTGCAATACATTACAAACCCAGTATTCAGCACGATAACCCCCGCTCCATTCCCCCATCGATGGCAGGACGCAGTCGAGGCTGGACGCTTTAATTTTTAACTTTTTTAGTATTTAAGCTTTTATTTCCCAATTTTTAAACATAAGGTGAGCCCCATCACCTAGTCCAGTCTATTTGATTATTGAAATTTTCACTGTAAAAAGATAATTGTAATTTTAATTCTACCCTTCTTCAAATGCATCATAGTATGCAGCAAGGGGAGTAATTATTTAGTAAATTTTGTTCAATTTTATTGTAAAAATGTTAAAATAAAGGGGTTTTGAAAAAAAAAAATAGTATCTAAGAATGATATAAAATTTAAATGCATGGTCTGTACTTAGGGCGTAATTAAAATAAAATACTCCAAGGTTTCTTGAAAATTATAATTAAGTGCATCAACAATAATTTCTCAAATATGGAAGAAGATACATAGTTATTTTAAAAGACCGACCACACTAGTGTTTTAGTGGTTTTTTTTTTTGCTTATGTACATAAAACGAAGACAAAAATAATTTTGAATTAATTTAAAGCAAATGCCTCGACACTCCTCGGAAGTAACCGTTACATATCATTGTTGTGACTATCAATAAATTTAAATAGTCAAATTGTTATTTGGTTATATTTATATTTAGTTATATTAGAACAAGTGTTAAATTGTTCTTTGGCAGGTGACTACACTGAGGACTAGATAGAAAAGCTGACGATCGAAAAAGTGGGCCAATTCGACCCCGCTCACTTACACGGCCTCGTTTATTTTTTAATTAGTCCCATAATTAATTAGGGATCTGTTACAGTGGAAAATACAGCTCGTGTCCGGGGAAAACAGTTGAACCAGATAGTCTGACCTACTACACTCCAGCTACGATACGACACGGCATCGTGTTAGTTCATTATCGATACAACGATACAACAACGCTGAACAAAGAGCTTATTTTGGCAAGGTTTAATCCTTATTGTCAACATATACATGATGTGGCCGTAATAGTAACATGTAAGAAGTAGAAGAACTGAATGAATGAACGAAGAACCAAAGAAGAATATAACATAAATAAATGAAGTGATCACATACTGATTCTACATTTAGGCACAATAACAGCCAGAAAGGTGCTATCGATGGAGGAGAACACTGGGTTTGCCAGGTGGTTCAGCGTATCGAATAATTTGACTCACTAATACTCCACTTCTGCAATATTGTTGAGGCTTCTAGCCGTACCTTTAGTCTGGTATAATACATAAATGATAAAAATTTATTGTTCAGAAATATTACGAATATATTTTTAACTTTTCCAAAACCTTCGCAGCTGCCACCTACATTCAAAAACTAATAAAAAATCAATTATTTTTTATAAGTGCAATCTATATAAATCAACAGGCACAATGATCGTCAAATAGTCATATAATACATGCGACCATCAGAGTATGAATTATTTTCTTTGAGTTCCCAGAAAAACCCTTAATTTCTTTCGGGCTGAAAGAAAATGAAAGAATGAAAGAAAAAAAAAAAAATTATTGTGTTTCAAGTTGTTGTCTGAACATACTGATAATGAGTACCGAGTAGCCCCATTGTCTATTCAGAGATAATCGCTAATCAATGTTTATCGACTGCTGAGAGAGATGGCGTGTTTATTAATCCATGGAACGCTGATTCCAGGCCCTGGATAACGGGGTCGGGCCGTGGACTTGTTGCTCGTCGAGTTATGACTGCGACACCCTCCCCCCCCCCTGATAAATGAATAATAATGCTCTATTTTTCACGACCTGGAGTCGCAAGAAGCCTGCTTATATAAAAAGGTGGGAAACCATGAAAAGTGTGGTAACCTGTAGATAGCCTACGGAACCGGCAATGTACTCTCAATACTCCAGTGCCTACTTCAGTAATGAGACAGATCAAGAAGCTTTTTGCCATTTTAAAAATTAATCAACGTTTTAATTAAGCCGCTTATTTAATCAAATCTTTATTCTGATAAAATTACATTCTACCTTATTGGGCAATAAGTAATTGTGATCAATGATCTCATTAATACCCTGTTAATAATTCTTCATTCACTCGCTCATTCATACAGTATTTACATACAGCCCAGAGACCTCCCAAATTCACATGGTTGTCACCTCCTTTCGCATGCGAAAGAGGGAGTCTTGGGAAGTCCGCCACGATCCTCCGTCAGCCGCGTCACTAGATAAGAGTCAGCGGAGAGTGACCAAACGCACGAGAGCCACAGACGCTCAGGCCCAGTTAGAATTACTTTCAAAAGTGATTAATCAGGTAATGAAGGCTGTAAACACTGAACGTAAAATGACTGGAAAGGTGGGTTATCTACAGGCTAGTACCCAAGCCTAGTCAAAACACAAGATTTATTTCTTATTTTGAAGTTCAACATTCCATGAAGTAGAAATGAATGAATAAGGATGTTAACAGCTCGGCGGTTGATGATGAATGAAAATATTACAATCTACCTTGTTAGGCAATAAGTAATTGGGATCAATGCTCTCATTCATACCATGTTAATAATGATTCGTTCACTCACTCATTCTTACAGTATTTAAAAAACAGCCCAGAGTCGTTGTCACCTGCCTTGCATGTCAAAGAGGAAGGGGAGTCTTGGGAAGTCCCGAGCCATAGGATAGATGGATACGTCGATACGAGCCAGTGGAGGTTCACCAAGAGCGCGAGAACCACAGACGCTCCGAAGGCCACTGCCGATTTAGTCTCCGTGTATTATTATAGTGATGCGTGGCACTTGGAAGGGGTCGAATAATGTAGGGCATCGACTAATGTTCTCAGGAAAGTGGCTTATTAAATATTTACTACAAACGATAAAAGTTTCATGAAAGCTATTCTAGGGCTTGTGCGACACTGTGACGTTGACCCTACGAGTTGATTCCAACCTGTAAGCTCTCGCGCGAGTGCTAACTCTGACAAATAAGTAGAAGCGATAAAGTTTCAAGAGACCACAACAACAGTGCGAGTTTTGGAGATGATGGATTATCTCTCGAGAGTTCTTAGCCTCAACACACTCTTGTAAAGTCCGAGACATTTATCAATAGTAACTCCGGAGAATGGGGGTGGGGGGGGGGCTGTTTCTGGCTTGTTCTTGAGGCTTGTCTAATCGCCCCCACCTCCGCCTCTCCATGGCGCTAATGAGGTCAGCTTTTTATTCATAACTTGGAGGAATATTTTCTAGACATTGCTTTGAATTATTCAGACTCTCGACGAAGTTCACACAAAGCAGAATGGCTAATGATGTAGGTTGGTGAAATGCATTTAGGATTTACCAGTAACTGCAAACGGGCTTCATTTCACAAGATAAACAGTAGAAGATATTCGAGCCAAAGAAAATTATATTTACTAGAAGCGTTACTTCCGTTATTGTTTCCAGGTGAGCATTTACATTTCGGAGAGCTTACAGACATACGAGAGACATCCATGTCCTTTTAAACACTTTCTGCTTTTTCATTTTACAGATTTCTTGTTAATAATTGTTGTTTAATATTAATTTTGGACAATGAAACTTCTTAACAGTAACCCATAACCTTCAAAAACAATTTGATGAGTTCGAGTATTGGTTCAAACAATGGCGGATCAAAGTTAATGAAGCAAAATATTCCCACATCACATTAAGTCTTGTCCACTATTTTTTTTAAATTCCTTTCCTTTCCCTGTTTCCGAGACAGTACGGTATTTAGACTTCCATCTCGACAAAAGACTGACATGGAACCCACACACGAGGCTAAAAAGGCAAGAACTAAACAGACGCTTTGGACAACTGCACAGACTACTTCAAATGACATTTCATCTCTTAATAGGAAATAAATTACTAATCTACAAAGTTATAAAGAATAGAGCTATGGGGGACACCAAAAAGTCGAACGTCAAGCGTATCCAAGCCTTTTAACCAAACGTTCTGAGAACAAGGAGAACTGAGCGTCTGTGGCTCTTGTGCACTTAGCCTCAACTGGCTCATATCCAGTGACGAGGCTGATAAAGGAGCGTGGGGGACTTCCCAAGACTCCGGTTCCTCTTTCGCATGCGAGGGAGGCGACAACCATGTGGATTTGGGAGGTCTCTGGGCTGTTTGTAAACACTGTATGAATAAGCCAGTGAATGAAGAATTGTAAATTCGATTGATTGATAATGCTAGATTGGCTGAAAATAATAATAACTAAATAAAAAAAATCTATTTATTAATGAATTAATGGAGAATTTTAACACCTCAGCGGGCGCTTTGCCAATCATAATTCGGATCATACTTTAAACATATCTGAATATTTTTAACCGGCACTCAAATTTTTCAAGCTGCTGAACTTTGTTTCCCCTGACCGAAAACCGTTCCAAAGCTAAATGAAATACTTAAAACTTCAAACTGCCTTAAACACGCAAGAGTCCATAGCATTTAAAACACTCTCGTTAATTAGGACCTTTTCGTTTTAGGACCTATTCAACGAAAAGTTTAAATTGGATTTGTTCCGAAGTCTGAACGGACAAGTGTCCGAAGGGTAGGGGAAAGGGCGCATACCTTTGCCGAGATATTAAACCTACTTAAATCAATGCAGGCTCGCACAAAACTGATTACAAGTTTGGGTAATTGAAGAATAGCAAACTCCAACTTTAGATCTAAACTACATTTGGATTACTACACTCATATCTAAAGGATATATTGAAATGTGAAGAAAATGACTACACATAAAGAATCATAGAGACGTGCCAAAACATCCGGTCCGAGACACTCATAGTCAGTATATACTACCAAACAGAAACTATATGGAGGGTTCTACCATGTATGTCATTATCAGCAATTATACTTTTCCCAAAGAAAGATTTTCTCTTACAGTTCATTCATAAGGCCTAATAGAATAACACCTATATATATATTTATGTAAGACAATTATTGAAGATGGGGTGAATAAACTGAAACAGTTTGTCTGTAAACAAAGCCAGCAAATTTGTTCACTATATTTTATATTATAACAATTATTCATATTATTTAAACAATTCTTACCTGTAAACAAAGAAACGACAATCACAGTTTATAACTATCACTCCTCTATCTACATTCTAATTACAACTTAAGTTACTTAATGTAAGCTTTCTCTATCCTCTCACTTTTTTAGAATATTGCTGATAGCTCCATCTAGTGGTTCTTCACATATATATGCTCAATAACCACTCAAAATAAGATAATACTGGTTTTGGTTAAGATACAACAATTGGAAGTATGGGGTAATGTCTTATTCTTTACTTTTAAAACGTCCCTTCAATCTAACGATATCATAACTTATTACCTATTTTATCCCAATTTGTTACAATTTTAAGCAAATATCGTCCGGTCATTCACCTCTATTCAGTTATGTGGTTTTAGCTATCTTGCTGCTGTTTCGTTGAAGTCACCACACATGTAATGTTATATGTTCAACCACCGACATGGATAACGGAGTGTAAAATAATAAAATAACGTTAAGGGACTGAGGTCAGAGGGTACTGTCGGCATGCCGTAAGCCCCGGGTGTGGTCCGATTTCCCCGACCGAAGGCAAGGGTGCACTATCTATCACAGATTGTCTTATAGGATTTGACAGTTACAACGTCTTTTTTTTTTTTTTTTTTTTTTTTCCCTGTCTTAAAGGATATGGGACTCAGGAGCTAGGGTGGTCCGAAGCGCTAAATAACCAATTCGCAAGATGGTGTGAAAAGGCATATACGAACACTAAGACCATAGAGGAAAAAACCTTCTGTTGAAGAGAGATAGATACGGTCCAAGACGAGAAAATATATGCTTCGGGACTCCCTGAGCCGAGCTGTTGCCTGTAGATATCTCTTGCTTGCCAGCTCTTCGAGAGACCATGTCACGTTTCTCTGGAGCCGTTCACTGCGGACTGCTTGGAGACGACAGCGGAGGAACTCCTACTTCGGATTAAAGAGATCGAGATTAAAATAGTAAGATGAATGTTTTATTTGTAGCTCAGTTTTTCATAGTAAAATAAATAATAGTACAGAAAAAATATTTTAACAATTTGTAATAAAACATATCATGTATTCAATCCTATTTTATAATTGTATTCCTTCCGTCTGATCACTCCTAGTATCTTTGGGTTTACATTCCAATTGGGACAAGGGAAAATTACTTGAGTATTTTTGAGTAGAGCATAATTTGGTATAAATTCACGCAAATGCGATACGCTTTCAAATCTGTCAGTAGTTGAATAGTTAGATGACATCCCTACAATTTTAATTATTACTAGAGCGTAACAGCGTGGTTGTTTTGTAAGTAAGTCAAGTAAATGGTAAGTATCAATAAAAAAGATACATCCTTTATTTATTGCCTTACAATTTATGTATACACTTTTGTATCAGATATTAGTGTATCGAAACGCAGAGGTATCCGTACATATTTAAAAAAAAAATGTGTTATTCACCGAACGTAGCGATACATAAACCCACTATTATTTTTACAGGACCATGCACTAGAATCCGTTCCTTCATTGATAATTTAATGGAGTTTCCAGTCAAATGTAATTTATTAATAAATACCATTTTATGACTATTATACTGTTTTGAACTAATGATTTTCGATTAGAGAACAAATGAGATAAATAAATAAAATGATACTCGGAAAGGAGGGGTCCTATTGGCTGAGGAGGTCCCCCAAAGTGTGAAAAGCTAATTGCAGTCTCCCCCTAGAATCGATAGGAGGGCCGAACAGGTAACAGGTGTGGGACTCCCTTGACTCCAGGCCCTCAACATTCCGGGACCCGTGACCCTTCTCGATAATACAGGGAGTCGGCCTGTCACGGCCAGATTTATTAAGGTCACAAGGTGGTCTATTTCCGTCCCGGATTTGAAGTTGGAACAATGATCCATTGTTGGACGATTGTGCAAGAAACTAGGCTTTTAATCGGAAACGAAGAGTTCTATGGCGATGAAATTGCTAAAAGGTTCGAAACAATTTGTCGGGTAGTTTATTATAACACTCTTCCTCCGCTGAAGTACTATATTTTATATTCGAAATGACGTAATTTTTAGTCAATTTATCAGAAAATCAAATTGTTACGTTGCGTTATTTAAACATCTACCAATCTTTATATCTAGAGTTTATCAATCCCCTACTCCTCTTCTCTCCCTCAAATCATTCATATTGTCATTAATATTTTCATTTATTTTATTCATTCCCTATTTTTCTTACATCACCACACTAAGGTCCATTGTTATGTATAAGTTTTTTTGCCAGCTAGACATATTTATTCCCAGAATAAAGGTTTGTTTTTTTTCTTCAGTTTTTAATAAATTATTATTATACAATCGTCTTATGTCGGGTCGTCACGAGGGGGTCCTAGTTACCCTTACCCTAGTGACGGAGTGAGAGTTGAATAGTCTAAGACCTGGATGATTGCTTGATAACGGGTCTTACTACTGAGCTATCTGACTCCATATGTGATAGGTATGTACGCCGACAATGCACTATGTTAACGAGAAGTGGTACAGGGTAGGTATTATAGGTAGTTTATGCGGTCTTGGAGTGACCACGAATTCACACTCGGTATCTGAGGGTAGGCGAAAACCGTCCGGGTCCCAAAGGTGATTGTGAACCGGAGTGAGGCAGACTGGATCGCTGGGGGAGACGCTACTAGGTAACATTTGTAGGGCCACGGCAACCGTCGTCCGCGAGGAAGAGGTCTCTCCCAAGGAGCTGCTAGTTTTATAGTTTTAGCGAGATGAAGGCAGAGAATCCCACTAGGAAAGTGTGGGGTCTGACAACGCCGGACTAAAACACAGTGAGGTTAGAAGGAAGAGAGATGCAGAGGTAGCTGAATAAGAAAGCTATGGTTCGAGTCGAGCAGCAAGCGCCAGTGCAGAGAGAATTTTTTTTTTTTTCAAAACCCCTTTATTTAAACATTTTTGGCACCTTTATGGGCATAGCATAACATGCATTTGAAGGAGGGTAGAGTTACAAAAACATTTTTCGATTTACAGTTAAAATTTACAAAATCGATAGACTGGACTGGGTGATGGGGCTTACCTTCAGTTTATTACGGAAAAATCTTCGAATCTCGGCCTTATATAGGCAGGTCAGAGGCTGGGCTATGTCCACGCCCTCTAGTGAGCTCCCGTGTCGAGAACCAGTTCCCCCTCTCTAACTGACGCCTAAGGTTTTCATTATTACAATATGGAAACGTATGCTGGTGTTTTCAGGTACGAGAAGAGGCGAACTTCTATTTATTCGTGGTGAAGGAGTTGGATACAACACCTTATTTACTCAAATATTTATAATTCAAGATGTAATATAAACACGACTATTTTAACTACTTTTTCAAGTCAATAATGCGCAAAAGAGATTTGCGTAGTAGTTTTAACGAGCTTTTGTAGTCATAGATTAAAAAATCAAAAACCAAACATGAAATCATCTATAAACCAGTGAAGATATTTTAATTTTTGGAAACAAAACCAATAAAAATAATATGTGGGGGGGTGACTTTGGTGAATTTTTAATCCTGCCACCGCACAGTCTGGAATGTCAATGCTGGAGATGATATAGCAGGGAACAGGCCCTTTAGTTGTTCATTCGCCCTTTTGAGAAACGCCCCCCCCCCCCCAACTACCGACAGTGCGGAGAAACATCTCCTTGGACCAGCAACTCCGCGGGTAAGCTGCATTAGCCTCCGTCATTCTGTGAACAACTCACACCGCCTGAGAAAGTTTTTTAATCAAACCCCCAGCCGTTATCCCACCAAGGCTGAGTATTCCAATGCGACCTAAGAGTCAACTGATCCCCCCTCACCTAAAGTCCCATCAAAACTCTCTTACTGATTAACATACAGCAGCTTGAATGATATCGTCTTTAACTTTAAAGGCAGGCAGGGCTCGGTACAAGGGTAATTTCGATAATAATTGTCGACGCCAAACATATCGCTGCTCTACATCACAAAATGGGCTGACACTCTATCGGTCGAGTCATAAGTAACTTCCGGTGCAGCTAAGTAGAATCTATTGTTCGTATCTACCCGCTATGAGTTACCATGACAAGTTATTGTTTTCACTATAGACGAGTCAAAAAGTACATATTCGTCATGTAATGCTTTGGGAATTTAAACAAGGCAATAGTGCGACAGCTGAAAAAATATGCAGTGTATAAAATGTCTGAACTTAATTAATAAAAAGGTTATAAATGTTACATATATACCTAATTCAATCGCATACAAAGTAATCATCCATATAACATTGTTCATGTCACTGCGAAATATATGATTAAGATTAGTGCCATATGTATTTATTTAATATACCATAAATGTAATTAATAGACCGAATTAGGAATGTCGTGATATCTTGTATGATCATGTACGAAATAAATTCAACATTCAGGACTGTCCAAAATGTCTAAAAGACAAAACTACCTGGAAATGTCTCGTGCAGTATTTGAATTGTTTCATGGGCTGTATGGCATGTGGCAACATCTTGTTGAAACCACATATTGGCCACATCAAATCATCCAATTTCGGCACAAAGAACTGTGTTATGGATTTTCAACAACACTCTCACCCAGTGCTTCGATATTGACATTTGAACGGCTTGTTTTTGGACGACAGTGTGTTTAGTGTCTCCAACTGATCCAGCCTTCCTAAATTGTTCAATTAATCTCTTCTCAGTTGATGAAGTCAAAACACTATTCTGACCATATTTCGTATGAAATTTTCAAACTGCGGCCGCTAAACTTTCATTATTTTTGAGATAATGTTCAACAATAAAGACACGTTCTATCGTGTAACGCTCCGTTTTTACTAACCCTAAACTGTCAGCTGTCAAATTGTTTTTTTTTAGGGTTGCCAGCCCTTTACTGCACAAATGGCGGCAAATTCAAATCTTGCGTTGATTCTGGGACACCCTTTACATATGTAAATAATAAATAGCTTTTTTTTTTTTGTTTTCCTATCAAAATGGGTTTTTATGCCTTTTCCTACACATGAATGGCTAAGATATGTTTTAAGTTGGTAACAAAAATATTGCTGAATTAAAATGATCTTTTCCAAAAACAAAATTAATTGACTTTTATCCCACCAGATTGTGGTTGACAGCCATCTGCGCGTCGTGATAAGCTTGAAGTGATCTGAAATGGATCAAAAAAGAACGATACACAAAAACCAAATATATTTATTTGGGGTAATATCCAAAATTAGGAAGTATACAATTATTATTATTTTATTATTAGAATGTGGTGTAAATATGGCAAAATGTCTGACATGAAGGCAGAAGATATCCAGTGAGTACTCAACCTTATTGCTGAAGTTAAATTTGAAGATATCTTATTATTACTAATTTAAACAATTTCTATGTCGAGTGTATTAGTATGTCGAGTGTAGGCAGACCTTGTATCGGTGGCTTTGGGTGTCCGTGCACTTTGTCGTTATTGTTTCAATACAATGTTCTTGTGCCCTCAGGAATGTAAGTAATTCTCGGGTCAGTGTAAAGGGTACTATTTCGTACGTAATGTGATGGCTCAGAATTGTTTTAACCATGGATACGGTTAAAACGAATACGGTAGTTAGTTAAATGACATAGTATTTAAAAAAAAAGAAGAAATATTGACCACGACCACCCGGTGACGATATAAAATAGTTTAAATGGCAGTAACATAATATAATACACGGGGCACTGAAAGCCAGCTGTTGGTCCGCCAGACCAGCCAATAGCGATCCAATATATCTTAGCCCTCGACCAATCAGGTGCATCCAACGACCTCCCTTTCCCGCCCGATATCTCGCCAATAACCCTCGTAAGTCTGCCCTAGAGATGGGTTATGGCTGTTATAGGTTTTAATCCTTCTCTGGAGCTGAACAGTTCCTAATGGTTTAAAACTGTTAACAGGTATAAATCAATACCATTACTTCCTCTGTCGGCTGGACTTTTATCTCGCATATATCGAGTGGTTACGGACAAAAACATGATTATGCCATCAAACATTTTGAAGTATCTATGAACGAAAACTCTACCTGTCTATATCCTACGAAAGAGAGTAAACAATTTGAGAGATACAGTTTTTTTTTTTTTTGTTTTTACCAAAAACAGCATGGCTCATTAACAGACTTATAAACAATTTATAACTAAGCTACAAAGTTATACTTAAGCCAATCTGGGGGACAGCAGAAAAGTCAAACATCAAGCGTATCCAATCCGTTCAATCAAAAGTCCTAAGAACAATAGTGAATGCCCTTTATTACGTCAGCAACAAAACCCTTCATAACGATCTTAATATACCCTATATTCTTGAACTCATCCCTTCCAAGTTCATAAAATTCCATAGTAACCTATCCAACCACCTTAATCCCCCAGCACAGTCATTACACTGCACCACTCATCCCTATAATCCTTCTCGGAGACTAAAATGGCAGTGGCCTCTTAACCTGCTATAAACGCGTGACAGTGGGAGTCATGGAAATGGCCATTTTTTGCAATCATCTCCTGAGCGTATGTGGCTCTCGCGCTCTTGATCAGCCTCCGCTTCATCTTTCGCATGCGAGGGAGGTGACGACCATTGTGGACTTGGGAGGTCTCTGGGCTGTTTGTAAATATTATATGAATGAACCAGTGAATGATGAATTGTAAATATGGTATGAATAATTTACAGATTGTAGTTTTATCACAATAAAGTTGTTTTTATATAATCACATGCTAATAGACACGTAAAACTGCTGAAGTAACCATAATCAATGTTATCCGCCCCATCAGATTTCACATATCGAGCTCACGGATAACGAAATCATGTAAATTTGCGATTGTATTGTGAACATATTGCGAGCTCCTCTTAAGAAACTTTTACACAGGACTACTTAAGATTCTGGTGTGATTAGAGAAGGGGGGGGGCTAACATACATTGTGTAGTTAATATTTATACTGTGAGAAATCAGTTATAAATAAATAGCAGTTGTCGTGAAGCAGAAAGATACTACTACGGGTTCGTTTCGAAATTTGATGTTCAAATGTTGTCGGGGTTTTTCATCAAACTAATAATTGCTTTGATTCTGTTGTACTTAACTCTAGTTATTAAGTATTATCAATCGTGTTTAAAACCTACATTGTTTTCTCGATAACAGGACTTAATGCAGACATACAATAGTATACTGGAAACCCCACCACCCTCCTTTCCGCATCGATGGGAACAGACCGTCGGGGAAAATTAGGCTGAGATTTTATTGTTACATATAAGTCAGTTTTAAGTACATGACAAATAATGTGAGCCCCATCACTTTTAATAAATTCAGTCAATTTATGTATAATGTACATCATTATACTTTTGTAAAATGCAGATCACTATTAGTAGAAAACAGACTTTGTACAAAATTTAGGCAAGCTACAGGAAATACAATGAAGCAATTGTAAATAGATTCGTTTGTAGAATATATATTACAAAATATACTAACTTTGTAACAAGGGGTTAATTTATTTAACCTCAATTCAATAATACAAAATCAACCACAAATGAATAATAAATTTTCTGTTTTATTTATTCCACGATGCACATAATAAAAATGATCCAATTAGATTGATCTATAAATACTGTGTGTAACCAAGCTACTTAATTAATTTTATTGCCGATCTTAATCTACAGACTGTAAACATTTAGCCATGACTAATGACTAATGACTAAGGGTTAGTCACAGGTCAGTCACAGATTGTCATATGTTTTGTATAAAAAACAAAAAATAATAACGATTGCTATAATCATATGGGCTCAATCCCAGCTGATTGCTATTGATCTACAAGAGTGTACTCTGCTGTATGGTGCACCGCTTTTCGTTATCTGACGTATAAGACAGCTCGGCGACTCCTATACTATAGCTGCCTACGGTGGATGAATTTATCCAACGTAGACATATCAAATTTTCCGACTCCCTGCAATACCTGACAAACCCGGTGTTTAACAATATAACCCCCGTTCCGTTCCCCCATCGATGGCAGGACGCCGTCGCGGCAGGAACGCTTTAGTCTTAGGTTCTAGGTTTAGGTTTTAGTTTGTAAGTTTTCTCCCAAATTGTAAACAGAAGGTGAGCCCCATTACCTAGTATTTATACATTGGATTGCAATTTTAACGTCGACCTGATAATGTTATGTAACCCAACCTCCTTCGAATGCATCAGAGCATCGCAGTAAGAAGATATATTGTAAATTGAAAATTGTTAAAAATGTTATCAATAAAGGGGTTAAGGGGAAAAAAAACAGCTGAATTTTTCCCTTCTTAAACGAGCATGTCTCTCGGAAACGGTTAGTAACTAAACTACAACAGTAAATGTTAGGAATCCATTACAAACAGAACGATATCTAACAGATAACGTAACTCGTAAATACACAACACTGTGTTCAGAATAAGTATTGTTTAAAAAAAAAAAAAGTAAACAAAGAAAAAAACAAATAAATTGAAGTGCATTGGTTCCTGAAAGAGAAGCTTTATCAGCACTCGTGCTTTGCAAACGACTGACTCCATCCTTTGTTCGAGATAAGATGTCGTTGTATTGATCTCAGCGAGTCATATTTTTACAAACAACTTTCAATAGTGTTAAAACTATGACATACTGTTACAGTTAGAATTACGGTGTTTATGGAAACTATTTCGAAATATAGACAGTGCGTTTGATTGTCTTCCGGTACAACTAGGTCAAATTCTCAATTCATTCACTGGCTCTCAAGCTGTGTGGCGGGAGTCTAGTTATATCGTTAGTGTAAATAATGCAAAGAAGTGGAGCAAGTATTGACCCCTGCGGAACACCGCCAATTTTGACATACCCAGAGGAACCTTCTAGAATACGTGAAAAAACGGCCATCAAGATAAGATGTCAGGAATAAAAGAATGACCCCTACAACTGCACAACATTTATTTAAAATCTGAAGCTATACATTCTGGAAATCAGTAAAAAGGAAATGACCAATTGGCGGAGTTTGGAAAAGTGTGTATATTTGACATAATGGCGGAAGTAAGGCCTTAACATGGTGACTATAGATCAGATTCGGAGAGGGGAAGTTGTGAATTCGACCTGAGCTGTCCGCGGGCCTTTTACCTGCCAGGTATGTCTGCCACCTTTAAGGGCTTCAGTCTCATCTTTCAGGCACTGCACAACTGTTTCTTTTCGAGGCGATCACGGCGGAATAGCGGAAGGTGGAGTTTTTCCTATAATCATCTCTAAACTGCAAAAAAAAGATTATCTTAAGTTTTACAATGCTTGCTTTATAATATATATAATCTTGCTAAGAACAAGTAGAAGGGGCTTGAGCAGAACTGTATACCACACCCTCCCTACTTCCCAGAATCTTATCCTTTTCTTATACATATATGTCTCAGCTTTAGCTCCAGAACCCACTTGTTCCCATACATTCCACCCAGTATGTAGTAACGTAACTCTTAATATTTGTATATACCAGTGTTTCGATTGTACTTCATAATAAAGCTTTTCTTTCTTTGCTTTTAAAATACTCTCCTCTATAAAGATTATTTAACTTCAAACAAATATTAATAGACGGGTAGATCCTCTTCTGGCTAATTCTAGACCTCCATCTGATAAATGACTACAAAGTCGTGTAGCCCACGGAAAGGAGTCTAATACTTTGGCATGATGCAAAAAATAATTTTGTTTCTTACACCAGGTGGACCCTCAGCCAATTCGATAGTTCATCTAGATTTTTGGCGAGTTGTTGAAGTTCTACATGCCATGATTCTACAACCAACATGATATACAAGATAAACTTATTTGAAAAAGCTGGGTAAAAAAAAAAAGGTATAAGAAAAGGATAAGATTCTGGGAAGTAGGGAGGTCTTGGAGGGATGTGGTTGCTTACTTAAAAATAACAGGAACCATCAGTGACTTCCATTAAGTCACGAGGTAGGTACTTGGTTCTACTTTTAGCATTATATATGTAATATTAGCATTACGATATTCTTAGCATTATATATATAATATTAGCATTACAATATTCTTAGCATTATAATATAATATTAGCATTACAATATTCTTAGCATTATATATAATATTAGCATTACAATATTCTTAGCATTATATATAATATTAGCATTACAATATTCTTAGCATTATATAACTATCAAACCATAACTGACAGCACAGGTCGGGGGATCTCAAACCTCTTTTTCTATCTATTTATATCGTATTAAAAAAAACAAACATTGATGCCGGAAGTTGAGTACATTAGACGGTTGGTAGTCATTATTGTTAGCATTGCGGTAAAGGCGTCTGGACAGCCCTAAAGGCCCTGGGTCCGAATCCCGACTGACTTTCTACCTTTCAACGGATAGTTATAGCTGGTTTAGTTCTACTTAAACTCTCTCAAGGTTGAGACTAAGAGCCGCTATGACGTTGGCATTATATCACTTGTTGCTGATAAGGCACAGTTACACAACTGATTTTCTTTTTCTTATCTCTCGGGCGATAAAAATAAAAATGCCACGAAAGATGATAACGATTCTAACATTTTAAAGTTGACGCTCCTGTCTTTATAGGGACGTATGTGGCCTTTATCTCGTCCTGAGAAGGGACAGGGCACATGAATGAACTGCTATGTGGAGGATTGTTTAAAAATATTTATCATAAATGCTTATCAATAGACACTATTATGAAGGGTGTCCCAGAACTAACGCAAGATTTGATTTAAATAGAAAACACTCTTTTTAGTATTTTTGTTGTTATTTTTTTATTGAACTATAAAGTAAATAGGATAGGGTTATTTATGGAATAACACATCGGGCGAATGGCCTCCACGACTTTGCTGGCACATACGCACTCTTTTGTCGAAATTCCCCATGACCATTTGGCATAAATGTGGTTGAATTTCCTCTTTTAATGCACCGGTGGATGTGGGCTTGTTGACATACACGTTTGACTTCAAATAACCCCATAAAAAGAAATCTAAAGGTTTTAAATCACACGATCTAGGGGGCCAATTCTGATCACCGAATCGAGAGATTACACGACCTGGAAATGTCTCATGCAGTATTTGAATTGTTTCATGGGCTGTATGGCATGTGGCACCATCTTGTTGAAACCACATCAATATCATCCAATTTCGGCACAAAGAAATGTGTTATGGATTTTCAACAACACTCTCACGAACTGCTTCGATATTGACATTTGAACGGCTTGTTTTTGGACGACCAGTGTGTTTAGTGTCTCCAACTGATCCAGTCTCCCTAAATTTTTCAATTAATCTCTTCACAGTTGATGAAGTCAAAACACTATTCCGACCATATTTTGAGATAATGTTCAACAATAAGGACACGTTGTTCTATCGTGTAACGCTTTATTTTTACTAACCCTAAACAGCCAGCTGTCAAATTGTTTTTTTTTAGGGTTGTCAGTACTTTACTGCACAAATGGCGGCAAATTCAAATCTCGCGTTAACACACTGGGACACCCTTTACATATTATATAATTAAATTTAATAAATAGGGTTCTATTGATGAGTTGATGGGATCTCATGGGTGCATTGTTGAAAATAATTAAGATCTAATACCGTATCAATATTATATAATAGAACAAATACCCAGTACGGTTCAAAGAATGGAATTTCTTCACGTCATAATTTGGATAACATAAAGCCTGCGTTAATTCCTAATAAACAAAAAAAACGACGGACCCTTGTGTTTGGGTGGTTACATTCCACCTTCCAGAGAGTTTCACAATTTGGAAAGAAAACATGCCTGTATTTTTAGCTCCAGACTCTCGTTTTCCTCAAAACTCATGTTTATTTTGTAAGTTGCCAGACTTGTACTCGGCGTACAATGAGCAAATCGATACCGGAATCGTGTCGGTTAGTGAAAATTCGATTACATTTCTGAAATATCAAAATACTACATAGCTTATTTTATAAAATTCTTAGTAAAATAGGAAAAAAGAGGTTCTTGTTCGTAATTTCAGTTTTGAAACCGTTCCACCGAGGGACCAGTTTTAAATCCACAGTTCCCAGCGGTTATAAATCGTACAATTGATCTAAACATTTAAAGGAGCTTTCAACAATAATCTTGACTTAGCCTTTTATACTCACAAGCTAATAAAGACACATAAATGATGCTTGCTTTATATATAATATTTATAATCTTGCTAAGGACAAGTAGAAGGGGCTTGAGCAGAACTGTATACCTGCCTCGTGACTTCATGGAAGTCACTGATGGTTCCTGTTATTTCTAAGTAAGCAACCGCATCCCTCCAAGACCTCCCTACTTCCCAGAATCTTATCCTTTTCTTATACATATATGTCTCAGCTTTAGCCCCAGAACCACTCGTCCCTAGACATTCCACCCAGTATGTAGTAATGTAACTCTTAATATTTGTATATACCAGTGTTTTGCTTGTACTTCATAATAAAGTTTTTCTTTTTTTTCTTATAAAATACTCTCCTCTATAAAGATTATTTAACTTTAAACAAATGTTAATAGACGGGTAGATCCTCTTCTGGCTAATTCTAGACGCAATTCTAGACCTCCCTCTAAATGACTACAAAGTCGTGTAGCCCACGGAAAGGAGTCTAATACTTTGGCATGATGCAAACAAATATTTTGTTTCTTACACCAGGTGGACCCTCAGCCAATTCGATAGTTCTTCTAGTTTTTAGCGATTCCACAACTAACATGATAAAGTAAGGTAACAACGATGTTGAAATAAAGATCGTTATGCAAAGCAACAGTGAGGCTTCCAAGGCGCATGTCATCTATGGGTTTTCTACAACCACAATTCAATTTTAGTAATACAAGCCAGAACTAGCAGAATTGCCTAATGTCTACTTACAATAAAATGAATAATTAACAGCAAAGATAATAACAAAATAGACGACGAATTTAATTTATTTATATCAGTGTTTTGATTGTACTTCATAATAATTTTCTTTTCTTTTCTTTTAAAAGACTCCCCTACAAAGATTATTTAACTAATGATTAAAACCTACGACATTGATATCTCTAGTGACCGGAAGGGCAATTGAATGAAAAACTACCGCGCCCTCTAAATTAAAATTAAAGCGTTTGTGAGTGCCCCCACTAGAGTCTGTACTATGAGCTCCCTGCTTCTGAAGAACTTAAATGAACAAGTTTAGGTGTCTTTCTCTGTTTCTTGCTACTAGTTTGAAATGCCCGCTCGGGCAAAAGGGGAATGAAAGTTTCTGTGCCGCTAGTTAAAGAGTTTTTGTTTGACGTGTGGGATGTGACGGTTTTGTTCGAGCCCCCTCTTCTGTCTTCTGTTCGGCACGAGATCAATCCTAGACAATTTAGTTCATACAAGGAGCAGCGCACGTGCCACGTTAAACAATCATTTTATAAGAGACAAAACCTTACAACTAACTTTACAATATGGCTGACAAACAGTTCGCTATTGAGCGCTACTGTAATCAAGACCGTAGTATCTAGGCCGTGGTAACCGTGCCTACCAGCGGATAAGAGGGAGCGCCGGTTGAGCCGGCCTAATGTAAATATTTACCCGTTTTTCCATCACATCGGCAAGGTGTGACACCCTCACCAGGTAATCAGGAACGCGATAATGACTGCTTATACCCGGCACGTCCACCATTTTTCAATTACCTGAGTTCTCTACCTGGAATTTTTCCACCTTCTCGAGGCAACACAACTATAGCAGGGGCCGTAAAAGAATGAACACGGCTACGAGTCACTTTTTTCCCGTGAGTTAAGGATATTTCATTGATAAATTTATGTGTTTAAAATTCCAAACATTTACATTGAACATACTACACTTCATTATCGTGGTCAAGACATTTCAATCGAGGGTATCAAAGAAATGATTTCAGAGGTCAAATTCGAATATCTCATTCGAATTATTATTATTATAACTGTGCTTAATTTAGTACGCGGAAAAAAATCTTCTGCATAATCTTTTGATACTTTTTAGTAATCTCTCAATAGAAAATAAATTACTAATCTACAAAGTTATTAACATAAGCCAATCTGGACATACGGAATAGAGATATGGGGGACAGCGAAAAAGTCGAACATCAAGCGCATCCAATCCTTTTAATCAAAAGTGCTGAGGACAATAGAAAATGCCCCTTATTAAGTCAGCAACAAGACCCTTCATAACGAATTCTTGAACTCATCCCTTCCAAGTCCGTGAAATTCCATAGTAACTTATCCAACCACCCTAATCCCCTAGCACAGTCATTGCTCTACACCAATCCTCCTCGGAGACTGAAACGGCAGAGGCCTCGTGACCTGCTACAAATACGTGACAGTGGGAGTCCTAACAATGGCCAGTTTCTCCAATCATGTCCTGAGCGTATGTGGCTCTCGTGCTCTTGGTCAGCCTCCGTTGGCGCGTATCCGGTGACACGGCTGACGGAGGAGCAATTACTTATTGCCTGATAAGGCAGATTGTAATTTTAGCACAATAAAGAAGTTAGTTTACTTTTTTTTTTTATACAGACGACAATAGTTTCTTTCATTGTTAATTTAAATATAACTATTTATTTCTGTTACAATTATTTCTTAAAGGAACAATTCATACAATTTAACAATTTATAACAATAATAATTCGACGGTGTTCTGCTATAACCAATGATTTAGCTGAGTTATTATAAAAGAAGAAAAAAAAACACGAATTCAACAACAGTAAAAACAAAACTACACACTTCAAATAATAAATTGTTCACAAAACTATTACTGCCCTGCAAACTAATTTGCTATAAGAAAAACTGTCCCGAGAAGGGAGGTTGTGTTAAAGGCAGTCCGTGTGTCAATTGTTATGTCGCCTCGACTCAAGCCCATTAAGCTCCTACCGGGAATAAACCGTTGAAAGCGTTGCAAAATACATATGCATACATTCCAAGATACACTGGTAGCTTATGTATTTGTTAATTGTTTTCTAAAGAAAACATTAATTATCAGCCATAAGACCTTTATCACTCGACCGCGTGACCTCGGATTTTTGGTCAAAATAATAATCATAAATCTGAAATTGGTATACATTTTTGTAAACATATTTCCCAGAACATTTTAGACACATATTTAACGCATTCAAAAACATTTCGGATTTTCCATAATTAAACACTTTTTCAACTGTTATCGGTTGATTTTCCGAAGGAACAATGCGAAACTGTTATAAATCTGATATTCTGGGATTGACAATTTATCAGACGAAAGATAATACTTGCAGGGTATTTTCATATATATTAATAAAACAGTATTTTCAGTCTCAACTATAACTATTATTTAAAAGAAAGTAATTGCACAGAAAGTTTTTACATGCAAATCTAATATTCAACATATAGCTCCACTAGTTTGTTGATTGATATTCTTTCAACATAGGAATATTGGTTCGTATCGATACACTGATATATCTGATATACACAACTGTATCCGAATACATAACACTGTAAGGCAATAAATAAAGGATATATGTTTTCTAAGGATACATATTTGCTTTTACACATATATAAAGGATATATCTTTTCTAAGGATACATTTATGCTTTTACACATATATTGTAACATTCATGATATTTGAGCATATCATCGCCAGGAACCTTCACAGATGTGACCAGATGGTAAGCATCTTCCCTTATGTTCCTAGGAGTGGGGATGAGATAAAAGGGTCAGTCTTAGCACGACCGCCGAGAAGAGCGGACTCTTAGCAAGCTCCCGAACTGGCGGTACCATACAGGAAGAGAGGAGAAGAACCAACAGCAGACAGTAATGTTGATTGGATTATACGGAGATCATCGATTATGTGATATTAATATTGTTTTTATTATGGATCCATTAAAAGAAATTGAGCTCAAATTCATGTTTGTAATTAGTAGTAATTATCCTAATTTAAAAGGAATTGAATAATTTTTATATACTTTTTGTCAGCACTCTATATAATTATGATTATTTGTTATAACCATCTTATTTGGAATATATTTCACAATTCCTAGTTTCTCAATTTATTAATAACTACAACATTAGCCTTGAGATCGGGCGATTCAATCGGGATAAATTCCTATGTCAAAGACATAAAACAATTTGAATTAAAGATCTCATGACGGACCTGCCAGATTGGTTAAGGTAAATTGATCAAATAAAGTAAAAAAAGAAATGGTAAAAAATGAGGTAGGTTTCAATATATATAAAGGATATATCTTTTCTAAGGATACAAATATGCTTTTACACATATATAAAGAATATTTACACTTTTATATATGTTGGGGTTGAACATATAACAATTTAAGGACTATTGGGTTTAAGGCCACGATGTATTCATCCAATAAAAATACGGGAGATGTCCACATCTTATTTTACAATCAATGATTGAAATAAAATTTACATTTGCTATGTAGGTAGCACTTCATAATTATCAATATTGATAAAATGACCATAAGTATAATAAAATATTACATCGAGTGAGGTTTCTTATTCAAGAAATCTGTTCAGTGAAAAATCCTGCTTTAACCCTGAGTCAAATTCTGAGAAGATATACTTTAAATTGCACAAAGACCTTCGGGCGATGAGAGTATACAACAGGAGTACATACTAACGATCGTCCTTGAAGCACCCCCTACTGACGCGGCGGGCCATCGCATCCTGGTCCACGGGACTCGTATTTGAGAAATTAATTCGCAGTCGTGGAGGAATGCGAGTGGGAGGACGAGTTGTATTTGCATTGTATAGCGCTGTCAATATTCGGCTGTCAGTGTCAGAAGAAGATTCCAGCCAGGATTGCTTCGGGGATGATAACTTATGTGATTTTTATGGAAATGTGTCAATAGTAAAATTATCATTTAACACCACGAGTCTCTCTGCTAATCTAATAGGTTTGTTCCGCCACTGAGTTGAAAATTATCATCAAACTCGCCTGAAACCAAAACTCAAACTTGTCTGTTTCCAACTGGCTCATAACCTATTTTGAAAAATTCTTGTGATTGTTAAAACAATCCGAGAAATGAAGAAAGGACAAAGAAGCAAATACATGCGCGGTAATTCTGTACTCTTTTTCCGCTCGCCTAAAAATGAGAAGACGTTAACTTTTATTTTTTCTATTAATAGTTGAACATTCACTTTAAAATTAGTAACCGTTGAAATTTTTGTTTCTAAAATTACGAATTATCAACGATTAAAAAACGGGCAAAATACAAATTTTAGTAATTTGGCTGCATTTTACAGTAAACACAACCGGCATACTGCAGGCAGACCATTAAGAATCCGCGTTTTTGGAGTCAAGCAGACCCCAGTCAGAGATTGGAAAATGCTTTCCCGAACAGTTCTAAATCCGTGCTGAGGTAACGTTGGCGTATGCTCAGTAAATAATCTCAGACCAGTTTGAAACCAGTCTGCGATTCTGTGTTGAACGCGTTGTTTCAAGTCAAGACGATTCCTGAATAGACAGGATAGTAATAAACACCTTGCTCATTATTGTATAGAATATCGTATGCAATGTCTCCTTGTGACGGAAAAAAACATTAATTTAAATAATAAATAGCTACAGAAAAAATATGTCAACAATACTGAGATACATTGAATCACTTTTTTTAGAAAGTCCATCGTAGAACACATACAGCCAAATGGCGAGTGGCTAGGACCTTCGTTGTAGGACTCTGCAATTATATTCTCAAATAATGCCAATTAAAAACAGAATTGGATTCGACCCAGCGTACGAAGAATGGAAAATAGAGTCAAGAGGTTTGGATTTTTCAAGGACTCTGCCTGGAAGGGACAAGCGTGGAATTACCTTGGCAGTCGGGACGATCCGATAAGGACAGCGGCCCAGGCAGGGACAGAATATCAACTTTGCACTCATCTCAATAGTTCTTTTTCATATTTAGTAACATCCAGGCGGTATGTGTAACTCGCCGAAAATAAAAAGAGAGGCGGAATCAAATTTGAAGCTTGACGGGCGTGTGATTCGGGGAGCACATATCAGTGGTTTATTCCCCCGTTCTCCAACGATACACGAATATTTTTTATAATAAAACTTTTCCTGGAGGGGTCCAAAAAAATATATCCACTGTTTAAAAGTCCATAACTTGCAAACTAATTGACGGAGTTGTCTCATTTTTGGTAGTGTAATAGTTTGTAGTTCCGCCAATCGCCATACAAGCGTTGTATTGCGTTGTTTTGTTTTGTCAGATGACAGTCGGTAGATAGTTAGTGTTTTATTGTTAGTTGTACCTTGTTACTCGAGTAAACATAGCTGGCGTAAGGCTTACAAATTATGAAAGGAAGTCTGTTTTAAAGTGGTATTTTAAGTACAAAAACATTAATGAGGTTCAACGGCAATGGCGAAATGTGTACCAAACAGAGCCACCGACACGTTTAACGATTCGTCGCATTCGAGACAAATTTGAAGCCGAAGGCTGTGTTAAAGATGTACACTAACAACGATCTGGACGACCTGTAACAGTAACAAGTCCATTTAACTCCCATCTTGTGTTACAACAAACAATTCACTCGCTCACCACAGAAGTATGTGAGACAGTGTACCCGTGAGATGAAACTGAATCACTCAAGTGTTCGGCGAAGTTTGATATCTTTAAGTTGGACTTTAAGCTACACTTTCACCAAAAATGAGACAACTCCGTCCATTAGTTGGCAAGTTATGGACTGTTAACCAGTGGATCAACTTCATCAAAAAGTGACGAGAATCTTACCTTTTTTTTTATTTGTTCATTGATAGGAATTTTGTTCCCTCCACATTAGCCCCCTCAAATATAATCGTCCTTTAAAGGTATTTTATAACTTCAGGAACAACAAAGACGCATGTCCGGCGAATACAGTGGCTGAGGTAACACAACAGTGTTGTTTTTTGCTAAAAAATTACGAATAATCAGTGAGGTGTGAGCGGGAGCGTTATCGTTACCGTTTGGGCACAATTCCGGTCGTTTTCGTCGGATCACTTCACGTAAACGGCTCATTACTTCCAAGTATTATACTTTATTGACCGCACGACCTTCTGTCAGGAAGTCAAGATACACTACGCCATTGAAATTAAAAAAAAAAAAAAAAGAATAAAAAGAACCTTCACTATTGATCGAACTTGTCGAATTTTTTTGGTCTTGGCTCTTGAGGCTGCTTCATTTGATGGTAGCGTCGTCCAGTTTTTGGTTGAAATTTAAAAATTTTGGAACGAACTTTGATACAACACGTTTCATGTCAACAACAAATTGCTTGGCATGATCCAAATGATATATTAACTTCACCTGCAACCTCCAGACGTCCACAATAATTTTCTTAACTGCTATGGAGCCCAGCGCGATCGTGATCAGCAACGTGTTCACGACCCTCTTTGAAACGTCCATAACAATCATAAACTCTTGTTTTACTCGTGGTAGATTGACCAAAAGCCACTGTCAACATTTCAAAAACTTTAATGGACTATATTTAATTTCTTTTTGACAAAATTTAATACAAATTCTTCGATCCATTTTTTTTTTCAAAACTAAAAATTGCCGATAACACCAAAACACGTAATACCATAGCGACTGCTACTAAAAAGTAAACATTGAAAACAGCTTCAAATTTCAACGTATTTAAGAGACCCGCGAAATTATAAAATGTTCGTTACTTTTTTATATGCGAAATTCAATAGCTACTGAAACTAAACTGAACCTTAGATGATTACGGAGAGGCTGTACTTTCGCAAGGGGCGTTAGCGTGTCCTTACGGATGTAGACAGTATCAAGAAGCGACAACATAACTGCCACGGGAAAGACCGTTATATCGGGGTATAAGTTGCGTGAACTACGGCTAACCTCATTTCTCTGTTGTTCACGCGAAGGATAATAACACAAGGAGAAAATACGAACCGTAACATTACAGCCAATGATGATGTTCGGTGTAAAATGTTTACCACGAATAGTAAATACCAATGTGTCCACCTATCCGTTACGGATATACTATGGGCTGTCCTTCCAAGCCTGGCTAATTCGTTGTTGAATTATGTGTGACTGTAATTTAAAAATTTATGTTGTTGACATTGCCCTCTGGGGGAGGGATGAACACTAGTTTCTTCGCATCCTAGATTCTTCCACAATCTCTTCTATAGGGTGTCCCAGAATTAACGCAAGATTTGAATTTGCCGCCATTTGTGCAGTAAAGTGCTGAAAACCCTAAAAAAAACAATTTGACAGCTGACAGGTCAGGGTTAGTAAAAATGGAGCGTTACGCGATAGAACAATGTGTCCTTTATTGTTGAACATTACCTCAAAAAACGTTTTGCGGCCGCAGTTCGATAAATTTCATACAAAATATGGTTGGTAATGTTTTGACTGCATCAACTGTGAAGAGATTAATTGAAAAATTTAGGGAGTCTGGATCAGTTGGAGACACTAAACACACTGGTCGTCCAAAAACAAGCCGTTCAAACGTCAATATCCAGGCAGTGCGTGAGTGTGTTGTTGAAAATCCATAACACAGTTCTTTGTGCCGAAATTGGATGATATTGATGTGGCCAATATGTGGTTTCAACAAGATGGTGCCACATGCCATACAGCCCACGAAACAATTCAAATACTGCATGAGACATTTCCAGGTCGGGTACTTTCTCATTTCGGTGATCAGAATTGGCCCCCTAGATCGTGTGATTTAACACGTTTAGATTTCTTATTATGGGGTTATTTGAAGTCAAAGGTGTATGTCAACAAGCCCACATCCACCGGCGGATTAAAAGAGGAAATTCAACGCCAAATGGTCATGGAAAATTTCGACCACGAAGTGTGCGTATGTGCCAGCAAAGTCGTGAAGGCCATTTGTTCAATGTGTGATTCCATAAATAACCCTATCCTATTTACTTTATAATTTAATTAAAAAAATACTAAAAAGAGTGTTTTCTATTTAAATAAAATCTTGCGTTAATTCTGGGACACCCTTTGTATCTAAAGCGTACCTTCCATGATCTCAACATCCCTTTCATTCAAGATCCAGCCACCTCCAGCTCCAGAACTTTCATTCCCGCTTCTGAGGACATCCCTGGGCCTGAGAGATGGCTTCGTGGCCTCCTCCAAAGCAACACCGGCATTTTGTCTTTATGTTGTTAGCTCTAGTGTTACTAATAAAGTGAAAAGTTAACTTGTGAACCCTTTTCTACAAAAAAAAAGTAACAAAACGTCAAACACTGAAGGCCTAAACATATGCTTAAAACGCTAAGCCCTATAATGACTTGTGTTGCCCTGAAACTGATTGCGCCGGAGTATGTAGCGACATTGTGGTTACAATGTCAATGATAATGATAAAGACAACATCAATACCTGTGTGATGATATTCTTGAAATATATATATACATATGTGAATTACAAAAACCTGGTGCAATATTTGTAAAGCTATGTTTTTAATCGAGTGCAATTTAGTTATTTTTTCTTAATGGCTACAATTAGTGCTGTGAAGATGGTTTCAATTTACTGTTCACGCTTAATGGAATAAATTTTACGTTTAGGCGGGAAATATTAGTCATATATTTTATTCGACGGAACAATGCAGTGGAGCAATTTTGTAACAACAACAACTGTCTCTCTTTTCGGCCATAGGGGCATACAATTTTACATTCGATGTTAACTGCCAACTGAATAAAACATGAATAATTTGAATAAATTTCATCAATACAGCCTTTAGAGTAAAATGGACGTAAAACCATGAAATACCTTGTCGGGTTGTGAGGGGGACGCCGGCCGCGGACTAGAATCTCTACGACCCGACGGGCGTCAAGAAAGAGATAAAATGGGGAAGCCTGTGGTCTTTGTCCTTTTCTGGCGGCCTAGTCGGTGGGCAGCTTTATTCGTATTGATCTGACTCCAAAAGATCTTAGAAGGTGTGTGTATGCTCAGGAGAAGAGGAACAGAGTAGGTATTATAGGTAGTTTATGTGGTCTTGGAATGCCCACGAATTCATAGTCGGTATCTGAGGGTAGGCGAAAACCGTCCGGATCTCAATGACGAGTGTGCACCGGAGAAAGGCAGACTGGATAGTTGGGGGAGACGCTACTAGGTAAAGCTCGTAGGGCCCCGGTGACCGTCTTCCGCAAGGAAGAAATCTCTTCCCAGGAGGTGCTAGTTTCAGCGAGACGAAGGCAGAGAATCCCACTAGGAAGGTGTGGGGGTCTGAAAACGCTGCACTAAACCAATGAATGGAAAAAGCTCCGAATTTCGGCCTTATATAGGCAGGTCAGAGGCCGGGCTATGTCCGCGCCCTCTAAGTGACGCCTAAGGTTTTCATTATTACAATATGGAAACGTATTTCAGGTACGAGAAGAGGGGAACTTCTATTTATTCGTGGTGAAGAAGTTGGTGCAACATACTTGGCTCCTTGTATCATTTCATTGACTAACGATATCCTCATTCAGATATCCAACGATTCGAATACGAAATACTTTTTGGAACTCTAGACGAAGTAACTCTAATCGTGTTCCCAATTTTTTCGCAACTCATGTCTGAAGTGGAGGTATGACTTTAAAGTGGTTGACAAGTCGTATTGTAGGCTTACGCCTTCCTATACTCCAGTTTTAAAATAGAATGAAATTATGCCTAGGTATCAGAAAATATACATACACAGTTAACAAGCTCACATTTTTTTTTCCATTTGTACATTGGTATACCAAAGGAATGTTGTAAAGTTAGTTTAGAATCATGTGTCAAGAAGTTTTCTACGAAGCGGTAGCCAGCAGGAACTCGGACACAAACAGCAGGATGATAACACATCTTCTGGAGTCATTAGGAGTACCTGCTGGAATCCGAAAGAGATGGTAACCCGGAGTAGGTCATTTACGTGTAAAGGTTAACTCGTCAGGTAATTAAGGTAACATAGCGGGACCTGGAGGCTGCCTATACCTTAGTTATAACCTGTTACATTTTATCGAACCGCAAATGTATAATAAATTAAACAATTATATTAATAAAATACCAACCAGTCGACATGTTTATGATTTTCTGAGCGGGCAACTTTACTATATTGTTATAAAATAAACTGGGGCACTTTTCTCAGAATTCTGCCCCAAAATAAATTAACATTTTCAGTGCGCGCTATGGAGTAAATTGCTAAGAATGTACAAAAATCGCGCGGTAGACACTTTCTATCTCTATGAAAAGACGGTTTTGACACGTAAAGCGAAATAGTAAATCCGACAAACCTCACGATAAATTAACTGTCGGTCTGTATGTTCTATCAAAATCTATCGGTCCTAATCAAAACGATTCAATCAATTTACAATGTACAATTCGGTTTCTTCTAACACACCTTTGGTCCTGGTGAAGCGTCCAATCATTTCAAAGTGTCTGTTGTTTAAAAATAATTATGTAATATCAGGCATTGAAAAAAAAAAAAAATACTGGAATTGGAACAAAAATAACGTTTAAAATGATTTAATCCTCATCAAATAATAATTATACAATTACAATTTATGCAGTAAGTTCCTTTTGATCTTCAATTGCTTTTGATCTGCTTTGCTCCAAAATACCATGTAATTTCACTCCGTAATTCGCAGTCAAAAAACGTAGGGGGAAAAAAAACAAAACAAAAGGACGAAAATGGCTTTTCAGAGCCTTGTGTTTATTTAATTGCGAGATAAACAAAAAGGGTTTATACAACAGGGCCGTGAATAAAAAAACACTTACTTCGTTTCTTCCTTTTATTATTGCTATTATTCGTTTTTTTTATTTATTCACTTTATTTTTATTAAATTTTCATTAACTCATAATTCGTACATCGAACAGTAAGGACGGCCACAAAAGGTGGCCGTTATACTTTTATACCAGTGGCAAAAAAAAATTTACCTTGAAATATAAAACAATATCACGGCCTAGGAAAAAATGATTTTTGAAAAAATTCGGTTCAATGCAAGTACTAAGTTCAAGTGCTAGCTTTATTATTGATTTAGAATTTGAAGTTGTTATATGTGTAATATTATTGAATACGGGAGTAGGCAAGCCTTTTTTTTTTTTTTTTTTTGGTAAATGTTTTAATTTTTTTTTGTGAAACAGCAATTTTCAGTCACTGTTTTTTTTGAAAATCTATTAAAAATAATGAGTTGGAAAAAATAACTGTGCATTATATGTGGCTGAGTTCTTGTTGTTATTTTATCGGGTAAAAATATGAGCTCGTTATCAATAACTTATAAATATCTCTGGCGGCTAACGAATGTTTACACGTGGATTTAAACAGGAATTCCTCGGCGCTCTAGCTCTTTAAGAAGTTAGAAATGAATTATGCATAACTTACAATTCCCGCTTCCGACGATTACCATTTTATAATGTAAGAGCGGCTTTTCGGCAGTTAATTTGTCTAACGAATCTCTCTTATAGACATACCGCCAGCTCGTTGTTTGGACGCGAAGCGGGGGAAACTTGCGAACAATTCTAGATCCTAGATCTATTCAACAATTAATGATTAATAGAACACAACGTGGGATTTTTTTTGTGGGGAAGGTAAACAAAATGACACTTTTTTAGGAATTTTGCCGGAAGCTTTTAATTTTAAGTACATTTTACATTATCAACTCTTTTTTTTTTTAGGCGAAATACGATTTATGGGGTCAAATATTTTTGATGAAAAAAACCTATGACATTTTGCTTGCAACGTCAATCGCCACGGTAATTAATCACGCTCTAATCGATACCTATAAACGATCGATGTACATTACGTGTTCGCCCATTTTATTGTGATTAATTATAATTTTTTTTTTTTTTTGGAGTATGGGGGGGCTGATTAAATGTGTCGGGGTGCTACGACCCATGATGACAGTGGAAAACCTTAAAAGTTTTCAGGTTAATGGAAAACTTTTAAGACTTTAAGTCACAAACTACTCCAAGAGGCTTAACCTGCGTTTAGCCGAGGACCGATGGCGGGGGGGGGGGGGGGGGAGGGGGGTATATTGATACAATTTTGATGGCAGCTCTGACATGAATAGTGATTAGTATCCAGTGTGTCGTTGACAAACAGCTGATTTCATAAGCACATTATACAATGACGCTTTTGTTTATATGACTCCATAACAAGGAAGAATGTGGGCTCAACCGACGAAATAAAAAAAATTATTAACTGGGACGCCTTTCTTAGAATTCTCTGCCCCTCGAGCAATTAAATTTTTTTGTTTTAGTGTGGCCCAGGGTAAAAGCCTACAGACCAGACATGCCTTCCGCAGTTAAAACACTTTCTATATTTAATTCTAGATGATCTTGAGAAAATACGAACGAGAAATCACACACAAACAATATTAAAATAGATTATATTTTTTTTAACAATTAGCCGAATATTTTCACATTTCATGAGTGTTTTTGAAACAAATTGTAGTCCCTTATAAATAATTTATGATGAAATGAGAAAAAAATGAAATGGGCCGGACCTTGCCCCAACTAGATTAAAACTGTTCGTTGATAGAACAAATATCAGTAGGAGTCATAAGGAAATCAACTAACAAACTTTTAAAAATTATTTACACCTAATAATTAATGAACAAATAAAATATTTTTAGGAGTTCAGTGACCCATATTAGAAAGAAAGACAGATCGATGCATAGAACACGCCATTTCTTAGATCGATTGATAAGGCTCAGCTTAAATTATAATTAATCTAAATAACATATAGTATTTAAAAAAAAAAAATAACTTTGATAATATGACGCCTACCTCTTTGGGGTTCCGATTTTGTCAGAAAATGTCCATGTGACGTGATATGTGACGAGATGAAATGAACTGAACAAACAACCATTTACCGGACCGAACGAAGGCCGGAGCGCAACTGACCAGAAGTAGAGCCACCTCCGCGAGGAGGGGAGCAGTGGGGGGAAGGAGCCGAAGACAGCCGAACTCTCCCGAGTGCTAGATCGGCAAGTTTTGTCTACTTACGACAATTCACTGATATTTGTCGATCATGTTCCGATTTCGCTAAGCGCTGGAACAGTCAAACGAAAATTTTGCAAAAAGGTTTGTTGTTTGTACAAAAATAATGTTTGAATAGTTGTTAGTTTTATGGTGACCTCGTATAATACTGTTTAATATATATTCGATAACTAATGTGAATAAACAACCAGTTCATATGTATATAAAAAAAAACCCAAAAAAACACCTGATATTTTCAAAGATTTTTTTTTTCAACCTATTCCCTTACTTGAAATCGACTTTTTAATAAATGGATAAATAATTAAAAAACTAAAAAAGAAATCTTCCATGTCCCTGAGGTTACGAAATATTTTTTAATATATATATATCAAAATTTGAGATATGTTTATTTCAACTTCATTAGAAAAATTAAAATCGATGAATTTACTTTATGTTCTCGATAGCAGCACTTGTCAAACCATCATATATCTGTCATTTGAAATAGTTCTTTTAAAAAATAGGAAAAAAAAAACAAAAGACAATTTTTTGGCATGTCTTAGAAACTATTTTTGGTTAAGTGCCCCTTACGTGTCCTAAGCAAAGGGGAGGGGGGTAGAAGTTTAAATCTCGAATAATTTCTGAACAGTTACAAATCATAAATTATATTTTCCCGAATAAAAAACTTTATTAACGAGCGAAAGTCCAACATCTTTTGTTTTTATACTACAAGCATATGTCTTGTCAATATTTTGAAATAAATTGATTTATGACTAAATGTTATTTGTTAACAGAAACTAAATCGGCATAATACAACAAGAAAAAAGAACAATATTTACCAACGAAAAAATTCAACGTTGTAAACAATTTAATTCAATAAAATATGTTGGGGAGGGGATTGTTCGTTGTCGACTGAACAACATGAAAGAAAAATATATATATATATGTGCTCACCACTCAAAAAAGGTTAATTGCTTTTGATTCTTTACGGAAATTTCTTATCAAAGTTTAATTGTTAAAGTGAACTTCGTGAATAGTCAAGCACCAAACGTCAGCCTAATAAAGACGATACAAGTCCCAGGGCTAAGTTCTTAAGACTTGATTAAGTGCCAGCGGATACCAGGTCAATGACTTTATAGCGACCTACTTCAAGTTCCATTACTGCTCACGCCATCAATCTAACTTTTTAAATGCCATTAATATACGAAGGTAATAAATCCATATAATATGGCTTCGAAACACTAAGGCTGTACTTTTATTTTATTATTTTTTTTAAATCATATAAATATCGTCTATATCGCTCCAAATTGATAGTTTTTCCTATCATTTTGAAATTTCATTTAACTCTTAAACTCAAAACAAGTACATCAAAATTATTTAATTTTTGGTACAAAGAATGTATTTTTTTTTAAGACAGCAAAAGGCCCGGATAGATGGACAGTCCAACTTTTCATTGTGTTCTTATATATTGTATTTTGATTAATTCTGAGTTTTATTATTCTTAATATTAATGTTTTTCGGTATGGTCAATGTTAGATACTTGAAAATAGTTGTAAAGCCACTGAAAGCGTTTTTATCAATAAACATAAATAATCCTATATAGAGGTATTTATTGAGATATAATCACATTTAGAACACAAAACAAACAAAGTAAACTTACGTGTACATACAATTTTCACATTAAAGTCAAAAAATAAGTTTTTAACAAGTTTTTGTTTTTAATCAATAATGTAATCAACCACGTTATCAGCAACCTTTTGCTATCTAGTGTGCAAATTTTCAATGATAAACCGATAAAAATCAATTGGTTTTTGAGCAAAAATATTGAGATGGCATTTTGGAGATCCGAATTTTCAAATTTTTAACGATCGGAATTAATGGAAATCCGATGCCGATCGAGCGAGTATGGCGGCTGAGGCTGGAAATGGAAAATGGGTCCTCTATGATAATCCGAAAATCTCTCTCCGCATGAATCGGCTCAAAGTACAGCTAAGCCATTCCAAAAATACGCTTTTGTGTGTTTGGTGAAGTATTCGCGGGGTCGTTCATCGCTGATACCTGGAAAACTGTGACTGCAGATCTTTACAGTGGAAAATTGGATCGAATAAATCAATCATTAATTGAAAATTGCCCAGCGATTGTCCATAAAAAAAGGCGTTATTCTGCAACACGATAATGCAAGACCCCACTGCGTCTATTTTTTCCGCAAGAACCCTGGTAAAAAATAATAAATTGGGGTGGGAGGTATTGCCTCAACCATACTCACCCGATATCGGATTTCCATTTATTCCGATCGCTACAACATTTTCCAAGCAGCAAATAATTTGGAAATTTGGATCATGTCCAAAATGCCATCTCCAGATATTTTGCTAAAAAACCAACTGATTTTGATCGATTTTGGTCCGCCTAATATTATTATGGGTAGTGCTGAATGAAGCATCAATCGCAACGAAAAAATCAAGTTACGCTGAACATAAACGTGCAATAAAAAAGGTGCGAACTTTGTTTTAATGCGATTCTCCAAATCCGGCCTTAGCAGTCAACTGTCAATGGACGTCAATTAAAATCTGCTCGCTCTTGTAGTAGGAATATTATTTTTTAAACGGATTTCGATCCAGAGCCCAATTACAACAATCGAGGGAAAACGTTTTAATGTCAAGGCACTTCCGGAAGTAAACAATACCACGTTTTACAAAAGCTGATTCCAATTCATGTTCCAACCACTGGGCTTTACTAGCCACATCGGACATGTTTTACATACTTTTATGTTTTACATGTTTTATGTTTTACATGGTTTTACTTAAATACATATTAATATTCAATATGTCTATGATCATCATGATTGAGACGATTCGGCGTTATTCACAGGGAGTATTTTCGGACCCCTGATAACTAGCCGTTGGAGTTCCACAAGGACTTGTACTTGGTCCTACGAAGTCCTCCTCGTATATTGTTTTCCTCTGAATATAGATGATATGAATAATAAATTTAATGTTTATTCCCTCATACAAAAACGGCTGTGAACAGAACAGCTACTCTGTGGGAGAAAGGGAATAGATTTTAATCTGCCATGAGATAAATATTTTGCCCTTTATCTCCGGAAGCGCCTCACCATCTCTTCATTGACGAAGTCCCCCATTTCATTTCCACGATCAAGTCAAATATCTGGAGCTTGTTATGGACCGGTCTCTAGGTTGAGAATCACACGTCAAGATCCTCCTCATTTAAATGTCGTGACTAATACATCTTGGAGTGTAGATAGATCAAACTCACTCATACGACTTCTTTATTGTGATAGGCAATAAATAATTGTTATAAATATTCTCATTAATACAGTATTTACAAACCACCTAGAGACCTCCCAAATCCAGATGGTTGTCAACCCCTTCGCATGTTAAAGAGGAAGCCGATTGTTAGGAAGTCCCCTACGCTTCACCGTATACGAGCCAGTGGAGGCTGACCGAGAGCGTGAGAGCCACAGACGCTCAGGACTTGATTTCCAGGACTCCCACTCTCACGAGGCCACTGCCGCTTTAGTATCCAAGGAGGATTATAGGGATGAGTGGTGCAGCGTTCTAGGGGATTATAGGAGAATAATAAAGTTCAAGCTTGTCTGTGACTGTGTAGCACACAAGTTCTCTAGTCAACCTGTCCTGAAGGCTCTAGACACCATCCACAATGCAGGTTTGAGAATAGACACTGGGTGATTTTCATTCAAGTCCAATGAATAGTTGGTAGAATATCCTCATAGCTTTCAAAGCTAAATACTTTTAAGTCCTACCGAATCCTGGTTATTAAATATGCCTAAAATACATTTACAAAACAAAATATATATGCTAGAGAATAGTTTTCAAAAAAAAGTTCCTTCAGATAGTATCAAACTCACTGCACAATTTATGTACAGTGAAACTTCTTTATTGTGCTCAAATTACAATCTGCCTTATTAGGCAATAAGTAATTGAGATAAATGTTCTCATTCATACGATATTTATAATTCATTATTCACACAGTAATCACAAACAGCCCAGAGGCCAAATCCACATGGTTGTCACCTCCCTCGCGTGCGAAGGAGGAAGCGGATTCTTGGGAAGCCCCCCACGCTCCTTCTTCAGCCGCGTCACCGGATACTAGCCTATATACAATGAAGGATCGAAATCTGCTCCAGGGGTCGGTCTACCTAACGTAAAGATCTACCTAAAATTGTTAGGAGTTACACGGCGGAGCTGTTTGCCATAAACAAAATACTATTACTAACTTTCAATTAAGTGTTTGCAAGATAGGTCTAAACATGGAGTCGTTTACAGCTGTACCATTGAGCGCAATAACAATAATAATAACAATATTAAAAAAATAAAAATAAGTAGCCTAATAAACCTATCTCTCCGGCAGTTATAAAGATAAAGCACGAAGAGCTTAAGAAATTATGCAAAGTGTTAAATCCATCTGAATAGACTCAGCCCCCCCCCTTGCAGGGTTTAAGGGGGGGCTTCGCTGCCCGGAACAAAGGCCTTCACAATAGGAGCTTATTAAGTATTTTTTAAATTGATCAAAGCAATCCAAGAGGAAGTGATAGCTCGAAGGGCTGGTTATAATTTTTTTTTAAAATGCAAATTACTCCAAGGATTCCTTTTTATTAATTATTAGAAGGAGCGGAAGTTAAAAAAATGAACCGGAAGGGGAGGGAAATTATTTCTTTTTACTAAGCGCTGATTACCGCTAAGATCTTCAATGGAGTTTATGGAGTTGAAGTTATTCCAGCGATAGCAAGCTTCGAAGATATGAGCACATGTTAATTAGAATAGTAATAAAAAATAGTTATAAAAAACATATAATATTTACGCGTAAAAAACATGTAAAATACAATAATATCAGGTCGAGTCAGAAGTAACTTGCGATGCAGCTAAGCAGAATCTATTGTTCGTATCTATCCGCTATGAGTTACCACGACAACACGTTTTTGTTTACACTATATAGACGAGGCTTCAGTTAGTCTTTTATCAACTGTTTTGTCTGATACACGTTACGTTAAACTGTTTTTTTTTAAACTCTGAAATGGAGAGTCGAAAAGTGCATATTCGTCATGTAATGCTTTTGGAATTTAAACAAAGCAATAGTGCTAGGGCGACAGCTGAAAAAATATTCAGTGTACATGGTGAAGGACTCATAACTGGCCGGGCAGTTAGAAATTGGTTTATAAAATTCCGTTCTGGAGATACGACCTTAAAAGACGGACCGAGGGCGACAACCTTTTAAAGGCAATATTGAAGCAAAATCCACATCAATCAACAAGAGGTATACCACATTTTACAAGGAAGGAATTGATAAACTGCCATGAAGATGGAAGAAGGTTATAGATAATAGTGGTGAATACATAATAAATTAATATAATTTTGTTATTTATTGAGAGAAAAATGATAAAAAAAAAACGGAAGTTACTTATGACTCGACCTAAATATTTTGTTTTAAGTACCTAAATAAAGTGTTTGCAAATGAAGCGTTTTCGTAATAACTCAAGATTTTGAGCTAGTGTATCTTCGGACTTCACGACTAGGAACTTGATGTCATTTAAAAACCGAAAGACAACGCTAATAATTAAAATTGGAGAGAAATGTTTGAAATTGTATTTAACAATTTTACAATTCAGCCAAAATAATCAGTTTAACGTCAACTGAGGATCGATAAGTTTTTTATCAATTGGCTTTTTATTTTATTGTAGAGATAACTAAAGTTCATAGCTTACAGTTGTCGAATACAATAAAGCTGTTTTATAACAATAAAGTTCATTCGTACAAGAAAAATATTTCCAAAAATAGAGAATTAGTCCCCATGTTGCTCAACGACTAACCAGGAAAAAACTGAGTTAGAAAACTCGGGTTTCACTTTGACCCAACGTTAGGAATGAAGACAATACGCATTCGATACAAACATAACATTCTCAAGCTAATTTTTGAACAGACATTAAATGAACGCTTAAACCTACTCGATAGATTATGATGGATCGTTTTGATTTAAACTGTTTCTTTAACAGTTCAACAAGACTTCATTCACTGTGCAGAGAAATCGAAAGTCGTGATCATTAAATAGAATTAATTGCAGGGTTGTATATTACTCAAATTATAACATCGAACACTTTAGTATTACTATTTACGATGTAATAACTACTAGACTACTTACGCGTTGAACAGTATTGAATCACGAGCCAACAACTTACCTGAAACAGAAAGGAAAAAATTAAAATTTACTATCGTGTTCCAGGTAACACAGTACACGGTTAATTAGGCTCAGTCCTTGGGAAAGCCTGCGTTAGTTCAAGACTTTAGTAGCTTAATTACCTGTCAAAATAAATCATTCTCCCACTATCTTAACTTTGGAGACAGCTAGGGCATACTTTTCCTAAGAAGACGCAAGGCGTCAATAGATAAGTGCGCAAAGACACAATTTATTAGTCCCTTACAAATAATAATTTAACAAACTACATCCAAAAAAAGTAATGAAGGGTCAGACAGTCCCCGATATGTTTCTAAGTTTATGGTTACGGGCATTTAGAAAAATACAACGACGCTACGACTAACCTTAGAATCAAATACATTTTAAGCAACACTGTACATGTCTTTTGGGTAAGTATAATGTCGGGAACCATGCAAGAAAAAAAACAGCCAGCCTGATTATCCATTAAATTTAAGGTGTTCTCAAATCACTGTTGTGAAACTATTTAACTTTCGACTGTTCTACCGATCGTTAGTTAAGGACTAACAAAAGAGGTTAGAAAAAAAAGAATTTCAAAAACAACGCTTTCTTGGGAATCTGTGTTGGAGATCGCATATGTTGTGTGTAGTGTATAATACATCACATTGTATATTATTGCCGCGGTGACTAGGGCTATTATGATCAACATCTGAACAGGATGTGTTCAGTCCTGTTTGAAAAATAACATCAAGATCTTAGTCAGCTGTGAATTAAGATATGAATATGAAAAGATGTCAGATTTTCATCAAACGGTTTATGGACAATAAGTTTCCAGATACCATGTCTGGATCATATCCTTGTATCGCATGGAAAATGTACACTCCTTAATAATTATTATAATTCTATTAATAGTGTAAAGGGAGATCAATTAAAAACCTTAATATTATACCTACATCCAACATCAAACATTTTATGCTCAGTAAAAAGTATATTTCAAACCATGATTTTAGTTCCGTGACTTTAAAAACGTAACAGCGCGAGTGCTGGCAACGGCCAGTTTCTCTAATCATGTCCTGAGCGTCTGTGGCTCTCACGCTCGTGGTCAGTCTCCATTTGCTCCTATCCGGCGAGTTCCCAAGACTCCGCTTCCTCTTTCACATACGAGGGAGGTGACAACATTGCGGATTTCGGAGGTTTCTGGGCTGTTTGTAAACACTGTATGAATGAGAACATTAATCGCAATTACTTATTTCCCATATTATTAATAATAATAGTAACCTGTTATTTGGTAATATCAATACAGATAATTAATTTTAAGTAAAAGCTTTCTTTGCCGAGAAGAAGTAATTTAAAGGGAGGGTGTCATTTCTTGTGATGGTTTCTTCTTTAGATGTAACGAAAGATTCAATGTTGATATACCTTAGGTTCCATACAAATATATAGTAATTTGCTAATGTATTTAATATATATATATATATTTTTTCTCATAAATGCGGGAACTAGTAGTACCCTAAGGTAGTAGGATTAAAGATATGAGCAGTTGTAGGATCAATATTTCATTTTCCCCGACAGTCTGTTGCCATCGATGCAGGAGGGGTGGTGGGGTTATAGTGTTAAACACTGGGTTTGTCAGGTGCTGCAACGAGTCAAAAAACTTAATGTGTCTCCGGCGGATGAACTCACCCACCGACGGCACACCAAGCAGCGGGTGTTAGTTATCATTCTTCAACCTCTCGAGAGAGGTATGTCGGGCACTTTTCGCATGATCCCATTCTGGAAATGTTGACTGTATTGTCAGTCAAGTGGGTAAATAGCGGGGCACCGTACAGCAGAGCTGGCCGGAGGACACACAAATATCATCAATTTGAGACGAAGCGACAGGTTGGGTGAAGTTAGCAAGTACGATAGCCGGTAAGACCTGTGTCGTACTTTTTCTATTTTATTACTGAAATGAGTAGAGAAATGGAGATGCCTATCCATTTTTATACCCAAATAGTGCATTGAGAAAGCTGGTGAGCTCTCTTGCCCTCCCACGCTATACGATTTTGGCAAGGATTTTTGCCCCTTTTGGAGGGAGAAGATTACGCAGTCGGTCTTCCCGGCATTTACACTGATGTTTAACATCCCCAGTCTGTCACTGATAACGTTACAAACTGACTCGGTCTGTGTAAGAGCTCTTTGTGCACTCATGCTGCTGCTGTAAACCGCAATGTCGTCGGCGAAAGCGATTACAGTAGCTTTCTTATAGTTTGTCCCAACAATTTCAGATGTGTACATTCTGAAAAGAACCGGAGACAGAACCGCGCCTTGAGGAACTCCACAAGTCAGAGGGAATGGGTTAGAGAGGCAATCACCCACCCGTACCCTCACCGATCTGTTCTTCTCCTCTGATAAACCAACATGGTATATAGCTGCTCTGGGCATTGCCAGTAACAAAGGTGTCGGCACAGCATCCCGTGGGAAACTGAGTCGAAAGCCTGCGTGCTGTCCAACGAGATCATAGCAGTTGCTGTATTCTTGTTGATACCGAGGGTAGCTTCCGTGTGTACCTTTATAAGCGGATGTTCTGTACTCAGATGAGCCTGAAAACCTGTCTGCTCGTACGGAATGATAGCATTTTTCGAACAGAACTCCTTCAGGTAGATCAGTATTATCTTTTCGAGAATCTTCCCCATGTGAGGGAGGAGACTGATCGGGCGAGAGTGGGCTCAGTTAGTTGAGTGGCCATAAGTTTATTAATATGTTGTTAAATTTTTATTCAGTGGGATTCCTGTTAATGGTCAGTTTCTCCAATCATCTCCTGAGCGTCTGTGGCCTCCTCCTCTGGCTCATATCCGGTAACGCGTCTGACGGAGGAGCGTGGAGGAGTTACCAGGACTCCGCTTCCTCCTTCGAAAGTAGGGGAGGTGACAACAATGTGGATTTGGGAGGTCTCTGGGCCGTTTGTACATATTGTATTAATGAGCGAGTGAATGAAAAATTGTAAATATGCTATGAATGCGATCATTTATATTATTTACTTATTGCCCAATAAAGGCAAATTGTAATTTTATCATAATAAAGTTGTCAATATAAAAAAATTAATTTTATTCTTTATACATTAGATAGAGGTTGTTTTATTAGATTATATGTTACCAACTTTAAAATTGTTAAACGTAGGTTTTATTGATTGCGAATATTAATTTTTTTTTTTTTGACAATTACTGATTGACTTTATTGGTACAATGAAATGGAATCTCGACTTTTTATTGTAGCGTAGACCTGTCGATTAAACGATAAAAAATAATGTGTTTATTTAATATATATTATGAATCAACAACTATCAACAGATGATATGGGCCTAAATCAACAGTGGGCCAAGCTGGCTTGGGACGACAAAGGAAGGGCATAAGATGTGAGCTGTGTAGTGTTTTAGGTCCGGCTCTCTCAAGTCCCTTATCAGTGGCCCAGTCCCAACTCCCGCCGGGCCTCCACTTCCCAATTATCCCAAGTCCTTGTTGTTCAGTCTGCGACTTGTGGCTTTTCGGCGTCTAATCTCGAAGCTTCCTGGCCCATTGTCGGTACAGAGTAGCAACGGCGACCTTCCAGAGAGAGAGCGAGAGAGAGATAAGACCAAGAATAGGCTTGTTCAAACAAGTTCATTCAATTGGCGTTTCTCCCGTTGGCTTATCATCGTAACATCTAGCCTAATAGTACGCACTGACTTGTAACGATCACAGTAGGCCGAATTTGTCTGTACCCCTCCAGAAACTGTACAGAATGATCGCAAACAACACACTGAATGTCATACCGAGGTCTGATTTCATTCTTTACATGAACATAATGAAGCATTTCGGTCAATTAAAAATATTAGATCAGGGTTCGATTCCCTACCATCGCTACGAACATTTTTTTCTTTGCGGTCACGTGACGAAAATTAGGTAGCGAACACTCTGAGGAAAACACATGATTAAGCCTAATACTGAGCGTCTGTGGCTCTCGCGCTCTTGGTCAGCTTCCGCTGGCTCTTATCCAGTGACGCGGCTGACGTAGGAGCGTGGAGGACTTCCCAAGAATCCGCTTCCTCCTTCGCACACGAGGGAGGTGACAACCATGTTGATTTGGGAGGTCTCTGGGCTGTTTGTAAATACTGTATGAACGAGCGAGTGAATGAAAATTGTAAATATGGTATGAATGAAAACATTTATCACAATTAGTTATGGCCCAATGAGGCAGATTGTAATTTTATCATAATAAAGTTGTTTTATCAATTAGAATTAGTTCGTGTTGATGCTTAAGCTGATTGTGCTTGCGATCGAGAATAGAGAATTAAATGTTCCACTCGCATTACGAATGTCATTCACGTTGCTCTAAAGTAGACGAAAAATAGAATAAATTTGAAGTCGACTCTACAGAATAATAATGATTGATTGTATCAATTGTGTTTCTTCGAGAGGACGGGGAGACGCCTGTTGAATGTTTGTCAGCTCCAGTATCGGATACAGTTGGTGGCCTGGAGTGGATACAGTTACTGGAGTACTTATCGCTTTTACTGGAGTACCATTGAGTAGCTTAGCAAGGCATAGAGTGCTTAATCCATAATTTTTTTAATCTGTTCTATTAGACAATAAGTAATTGTCATAAATGTTTTCATTAATGCCATATTTACATTATAACAGCCCGGAGACTCCAAAATCCACATGGTTGTCACCTCCCTCCCATGTGTCTTGGGGGGCCTCTGGGCTGTATGTATATATATTATGAATGAGCGAGTGAATGATAATTGTAAATTGGTATGAATGAGATCATTTATCACAATTATTTATAGCCCAATCAGGCAGATTGTAATTTTGTCACAATAAAGTTGTTGTTGAGGTTGGGCTTAAAAAAAAAAGCCAAAGAGGTGTTCCTAGAGCAATAATAAATGCCTCATTTTACGTAAGCAATAAAACCCTCCATAATGTCCTTAATACTCTCTCTCTAAAAATCTCGAACAAAAATATCTAAAAGCCGAAACCCACGCTTCACTCATCCCTAAAATCTTTCAAGGAGATTGAAATGACTGGCACTGGCCAATATTTTCTACGTGTTCGGAGCATCTGCGGCTCTCCCGCTTTCTTTCAGCTGACTGAGAGAGTGAATGTAATATTATGTCGGAAGCGCCCACCGAAGGAGGTCTCGTCGATTCAGCCCCTCCCCGGCAGAGGTAAAAAAGAAATATTAAACCTGTGTTCCATGACCTTTGCCAGCTGCCTAGTTGACGGGCAGCTTAACTCGAATTCGTTTAGTGATCTGAAACCATATGATCTTAGAATGTGTGCCCCGACAGTGCACTGTGTTCAGAAGAGGAACCGGGTAGGTTTATAGGTAGTTTATGTGGTCTTGGAAAGACCACGAGTTCACACTCGGTATCTAAGGGTAGGCGAAAACCGTTCGGATCCCAAAGGCGAGTGTGAACAGGAAAGAGTACTGGGCCACTGGAAAAGACGCAGTGTATCTTGTAGGACCCCAGAGATTGACATTTGCATGGAAGGGGTCCCTTCCAAGGATGTGCTAGTTTTAGCAAGACGAAGGCAAATAATCCCACTAGGAGAGTGTGGGGTCTGACAGACTAAAACATAGCGAGGTTATGAAAGAGAGATGCAGAGGTAGTTGAATAAGACCATGGTTCGAGTAGAGCAGCAAGCGGCAGCGTAGAGAGAGAGAGAGAGAGAGAGAGAGAGAGAGAGAGAGAGAGAGAGAGAGAGAGAGAGAGAGAGAGAGATGAGTTCACTTTAAGTGTCTGATTCCGACTGTCTAAAAAAGTTCAGAATTTCTGCCTTATATAGGTCGGCCACTCCTGCCTTTAGCGAATGAAAGAGCTTTTTATTTCGGCCAATCAGGGGCTACTAGGTCCACGCACCCACTCTGCTCTTGCCGTGTCGGGATCGTGAACTAGTCCCCTCTCTTTGTACTGACGCCGAAGATTTATTGATGAAATATGGAAAGGTAAGCGGGTGTTTTCTAGTCTGTGAAGAGGGTGACTTCTATTCGTAGTGAAGAAGTTGGTAGAACAATCGTATACATGGTATGAATGAGAGCATTTTTAACCAAAAAAAAAAAAAAAGAAATCGATACTTATGTGATACTGCGCGTACACCCAAATAGCCCCCCCGCGAGACTAAAAAAAGGAAGGTTCTCCACAGGTTACCGGCCCCTGACTAAGGTTAGAAAGGACCGTTAGCCGTTAAATGCAAAGTGAGATGGCGCTGATAGCGATGATGTCTTAATTAAAGCGAGATCCAGACGGCTGTGCCCTTCCAGACAGCCTGCACGACATCTTGTTACCAAAGTCACCGGCTCCCTCGTTACCTCTGTCTCGGTTACCTAAGTCTTTCTCGGTATCATGGCCATTTTTTTTTTAATTAGCTATCGTGGAGCTTCTATGAACAGTAATCAGGTTAATAACTACCACCAAGCATGAATGGGATTTAACAATGCGAGTCAAGTGTCATCGACCACCTCGAAGGTCTGGGAAAAAGTTATTCTCACAATTTTTAGTCTTTAAGTCTTTTTTTGTAATTATAGTATACTAAAGCCCCAATAATATTAATTAGGACATCGATAACTTTATTGTAGTATTTTATTCTATTTATGATATAATATGAAATGAGAAATTTGTATTGCCACATTGATCCTACAATTCTTAATAATTATTAATAATTAAGTAAGAAAAAAATTCGGGATTCGAATCCGGGACCATCCCAATATGAACTCTCCTCGGGCAGACAGTGTTACTAATAATTGTTTTTTTATACTTCACGAAAATAATATCCGGTGCTTCTGTATACTGATTTTTTCCATTAATTAATTTTGAAATTGATCAATAGTTTTCACAGGGGAATGTTGGTAATTGGAACTCGAGGGAATACGATCTCTCACGAACAGACCGAGCTATATTTGTTTTTATTTTATGAAATTTATACAGTAACACAATTAACGTACTTTTTTTTCAATCAAACGTACTTTTTTTTCAATCAAAAGTCCTGAGAACAATAGTAAATGTCCCTTTTTACGTCAGCAACTATCCCCTTCATAATGATCTTAATATACCTTACATTCTTGAACTCATCCCTTCATAGTTCATGAAATTCCATAGTAACCAATCCAACCACCCTAATCATCTAGCACAGTCATTGCACTGCACCACTCATCCCTACAATGCTCCCCAGGGACTAAAACGGCAATGGCCTCGTGACTTGCTATAAATGCGTAACAGTGGGAGTCCGGGCAATGGCCAATCATGTCCTGAGCGTATTTGGCTCACCCGCTCTTCGTCAGCCTCCATAGCTCGGTGACGCGCAGGGGATCCTAAAACTCCGCTTCCTCTTTAACATGCGAGGGAGGGGACAACCATGTGGATTTTGGAGTCTCCGGGCTGTTATAATATAAATATGGTATTAATGAAAACATTTATCACAATTACTTATTTTCTAATAAGGCAGATTCCAGTTAAACAGCTAATAGGACAGATTAAAAAAAACTATGGATTAAGCACTCTATGCCTTGCTAAGCTACTCAATGGTACTCCAGTAAAAGTGATAAGTACTCCAGTAACTGTAAGAAAACTGTATCCACTCCAGGCCACCAACTGTATCCGATACTGGAGCTGACAAACATTCAACAGGCGTCTCCCCGTCCTCTCGAAGAAACACAATTGATACAATCAATCATTATTATTCTGTAGAGTCGACTTCAAATTTATTCTATTTTTCGTCTACTTTAGAGCAACGTGAATGACATTCGTAATGCGAGTGGAACATTTAATTCTCTATTCTCGATCGCAAGCACAATCAGCTTAAGCATCAACACGAACTAATTCTAATTGATAAAACAACTTTATTATGATAAAATCACAATCTGCCTCATTGGGCCATAAGTAATTGTAATAAATGTTTTCATTCATACCATATTTACAATTTTCATTCACTCACTCGTTCATACGGTATTTACAAACAGCCCAGAGACCTCCCAAATCAACATGGTTGTCACCACCCTCGCATGCTAAAGAGGAACCGGAGTCTTGGGAAGTCCCTCACGCTCCTACGTCAGCCGCGTCACTGGATAAGTGCCAGTGGAGGCAGACCAATAGCGCGAGAGCCACAGACGCTCAGGAGATGATTGGAGAAATGGGTCGTGCCAGAACTCCCAATGCCACCTATTTAGGTCACGAGGCAACTGTCGTTTTAGTCTCCTGGCAGGATTATAGGGATGAGTGGTGCAGTGCAATGACTGTGCTAGGGGATTAAAGTAGTTGGATAGGTTACTATGGAATTTCATAAACTTGAAAAGGATGAGTTGGAGAATGTATATTAAGATCGTTACGAAGGGTTTTGTTACTGAAGTAATAAGGGGCATTTACTATTGTTCTAACCATAAATTTTACATTTGCTCAAGACAAATTTATTTGTTTTATTTATTCCGGATATCCAATAAAAGAATATAATAAGAATGCTAATATAGAATCTTGGTACAAACAGTCTTAATCTGAGGTATCGCGGTCCTCAGTAGCACAGGCAACAGAAGTAAGCAGAATTTATCAATTTTTATTAATGTAAGTTATTTTTTTTTATCTATGACACGATATAGGATTCATACCGTTATTATGTTCATAAACAATTCATTGGAAATTGTTATAATAATATATATATATTTTTTTAATTACAAGTATTATTTGATGTAACATGTTATCTAATTTCTTTAAATAAACTTTGGTCAGTAAAAATATTTATCTTAACAGTAAAAGTCTGTTGCAAAAAAGTATATTGTGAGTCTATTTCTTATGCTACGATAGTGGACTGTAGATGTCGAATGAGTGGAATTGTCTGTAAGGTATGAATGAGTTCTTAAATCACAATTATTAATGCTGGAAAGAACTTTAAACTAACAAAAAATTACTAAAGAATTAATCATTATTTGTGAAATAATGATGTGAAATTCCAATCGAGCATTTAAATGCACATTGAATTCTAATTATTCAGCTGGGTTAATTCACGTTAAATTAAATGAGTTCTGCCAACGACGGAACCACTCACAGATAAACCGGAAGGAAATGAACAAAAGAAGTAATAAAAAGAAACAATCAAATAATTAAACTCATATAAATAAGTTTGTTAAAATAAATATACTTAGATATATTAAATATAAATCAGCGATAAGAATAACTCCTTTCCGTAAGCCATCAAAAGATGAAATAGCGAGACAATTCAGTAAGTACTGTGTGTATTTAAACAGTAAGTATTCTAACATTCCCTGGCCAAATACTGTTTTGTAATGGTATATTTTATCAGCTTGTTCCTTGGTACGATAAATATAATATAGAATGTAAAATTGTCAGATAAAAGGCTACGATGTGTTCCTGTTTGTAGTTGATCCAAACCTGAGCAAATGTCGCCCTAAAGTCACCACTGTCGGTTTGTAGTAGTAAGTATCCTATCCTATTATATTCAAATCAATTTTTAAAATGAAATATTTAAATTTCAAATATAATGTTATGCTAATATGCAATGCATTTAGTCAAAACAAAACAGACTGACATCATCGCTCTCTGTCATGAATAAAGCATTTATTACAGAACACATAAATTTAAATTTAAAAAAACAAAACTAAAATAAAACAAACTAGATAATAATGCACCAAGCTCCTGTATAATTTATCTACGTTATAAATATTTTGAAATAATGGATTCTCACCATATCTATACATTTTGTAGTTATCTCTTTTAAACTATCTACAATATTGCTTGGATACTTCCAGCAACTTAACTATCAAATTCACTAATTATTAATTTATAATAGAAAATCTTCTATCACAGAATTTTCTTTTGTATACGCGTTCATAGGTTTGTAATTTGAGCGTATCAGCATGAATTTTGGCGATGGAAAACATTATAAAATTCAAACTCTTCGAATGATTGTTGTTTCTAAAAATCAAGTAATTCCTTGTCGATAATCTGCTGTTGAGGCAGCAATTTTTCAAAGATTTTCCCAGCCGAGTTGGGGTAGCTTCTTCGTAAGGGTAAGTGAGAAATGCTTAACTGCTTAGACCAAGAAGATTAAAGCGGTGCCCTTTATCCGTTGGGATTTAGGAAGGGTTACTAGCAGAGAATGCGTAATGAAAGAATTAATTAAAGTAAAAACCAGTTCTACCCTCTCTGTTACTGTACTAAATAAGGTGTTTTTTTCTTCTTTTTTTCATTATTCATTAAGCTTTATTACATAGGGAAAAATAAATTAAAGCAAAAGTAACGATAACAAGCAGATACATTTTTTTTAATGACAAAGATGTTTATTATATCAATTATGAGCTGAATGTTATTTTTATGTGTATGTACCTAAAACCATCTACTGTACACATAATGTATCTACGTACATACTAACATAATTACATAAATTACATCTAAGAAAGACATGAATGCGTAGATGAGATAATGAACCGACTTTTATTTATAATTGTCTGGAAATTGCTTGTTATCTAAAACATATAAACCCTAAATTAAAGCGTTGTTGAATATACTTTTTACATTTTATTTCGATTCGGTGCATAACAGCCTGTCTAAAAGTAGAACCTCTCCCTTGGAGAAAAAAAAACCCTGTCATTTTAATGTAGACACGTATATATTTTGAGTTTTCGTAAACACACAACTCAAAGGTGATATATGTGCCTGCACCTTCGGACATGTATATGGAATTCTTTTTTGGGGTGGTGTCTCTTTCCGCGGTTGTTTAGGCTGGACTATTTTTTCTCTACCAAGCGTAGTGACACCATCCGATAAATAACTATTACTTAGAAACGGCCCTAGAATATCCCAAATGATAAGAGTCAACAAGGGTGGCCGTTAATTAAAAATGTATATACAACTGTCAGAAAGTAGCAGACTTGACGGTACTGGCGTCAAGAAAAATCAAAACTGAACCGTTTGTTCAAAGTTGTGCGAACATCTACAACACGCATACATAAAAGTTGCCCTCCTCATGGAACAAAAAACACCCGCAAACCTTTCCATATTTTTTATCAATAAATCTTTAGCCTCTGTATAGAGAGAGGGGACTAGATCACGATCCCGACGCCACAGAAGCTGACTATAAGCGCAAGCGTGGGGTCACTAAGCCACGATTGGCCAAAATAAACGATATTATGATTGGCCGAAATAAACGGTTTTTTCATTCACTGTAGGAAGGAATGACCTGCCTATCTAAGACAGAAATTCTGAGCTTTTTCAGACAGTCAAACCGGACGCTTGAAGTAAACACCCCCCCCCTCCCACCCTCTCTGCACTGGCGCTTGCTGCTATTCTATGCTATGCTAAACTGTGCTATGGATTTTCAACAACACTCTCACGCACTGCTTTGATATTGACATTTGAACGGCTTGTTTTGGGACGACCAGTGTGTTTAGTGTCTCCAACTGATCCTGTCTCCCTAAATTTTTCAATTAATCTCTTCACAGTTGATGAAGTCAAAACACTATTCCGACCATATATTGTATGAAATTTTCGAGCTGCGGCCGCCAAACTTTCATTTTTTTTAAGATAATGTTCAACAATAAAGACACGTTGTTCTATCGTGTAACGCTCCATTTTTACTAACTATAAGCTTTCAGCTGTCAAATTGTTATTTTTTTAGGGTTGCCAGCACTTTACTGCACAAATGGCCGTAAAACCAAATCTTGCGCTAGTTCTGGGACAACCTTTATTACTGTTTAATTACGCTCTCGTTCTATCATCATAGAACGATGCATTCGATGTTTTATAGCAGATATTTAATTACTTTTTACTCATTTTATAGATTGTCGTCACTAAAGGGCAACAAACATATTTTCATTTTTTTGTCTGAACCCTTACAGCACTCTACTCATGAATATGGTTATCAGTGGGGCGAGGATGTATGCGGCTGAGTAATTGGCGTGAAAGAGAATGGTTCTATTGAATCCAATACATTAGAAGAGGCCCGTTGTAATGTCTTTCCAGACCGTATACTCCCGTAGTAGAATCCTCCCTCTTGCTAGAATGCTTTGCCTTAATAAGGGTTGCGGTCACCATGGCAATAATACTGTTGCTTATTCGTTTCAGTTAATATGCCACAATCGTAAATACCTGCGATTCAGCAATTTGCAGTCGCCAGAGAAACAAATGAACTGATTTTTCAAGCGCGGTAGGTAATTTATCAATTAATCAGACGTAATGGAGTTATCAGACGTCTAGCTGCTGTCTGGCGAGCGTCTAGAAAGAGATAAGGCTGGTGGGCCTGCGGTCTTTTACCCTTGCTGGCGGCCTAGTCGGCGGGTAGCTTAATTCCTTTTGATCTGACTCCATAAGATCTTAGAACGTGTGCCGCGACAAAGCACTATGTTCAGGAGAAGAGTAACAGGGTAGGTTTATAGGTAGTTTATGCGGTCTTGGAATGACCACGAATTCATAGTCGGTATCTGAGGGTAGGCGAAAACCGTCCGGATCTCAGTGACGAGTGTGCGCCGGAGAAAGGCAGACTGGATAGTTGGGGGAGGCGCTACTAGGTAAAGCTCGTAGGGCCCCGGTGACCGTCTTCCACAAGGAAGAAATCTCTTCCCAGGAGGTGCTAGTTTCAGCGAGACGAAGGCAAAGAATCCCACTAGGAAGGTGTGGGGTCTGGCAACGCCGGACTAAAACATAGCGAGGCTAGGAGAGAGAGATGCAGAGGTAGTTGAATAAGAAGGCCATGGTTCGAGTAGTGCAGTGCACAGAGAGAGTAGTGCTATAAGTGACGGTTCTGCACGTTCTGGCCACTGCCATCAGACGGCCGTGGCTGTTTCCACCACTAGCTTCTCCCCCTCTTTTACTGATGTCATAAACTTTATTATTAAAATGTGGAAACATAAGTGCATATTTTTTGGACCGAGAAGAGGGGAACTTCTAATTATTCGTAATTAAGAGGTTGACACGACAATCACTAACGATACTCTTAGAGTGCAAGTGGTCTAATTTAAATATGTCCATTAGTAAGGTAAAACGTGACGTGCAACGAAGCACGTATTAAGTTTTCACGTGAACCTCTTTGTGATCAAGCATCGCTCATTTCGTGCTAGAACGGTGCCAGGTTATCGACATGAAACACTTAAATAATAAAAACAACTCACAATAATGACACAATTTACGGAAACCTGGTTTAAGTGGGTACATAGAGTAGCTGCTTGATTTTACCTCAAGTACAGGGAAGTAGAAAAACGGTTTGCTTGTTCCTTAGAAGGTATTCGGTCGACTGCAGGTTCCACCTCAATCACGATCTTCTAGTTAGTTATATTGTATATTATATTTTGTCGTATCCATCGACTAACCATCCGTTACAAATTAATATTGTATCTAACCGTTGTCATTGATGATGAACCCCCTGGGTTCTTCCTTGTCATCAGGACCGGATGCATACATACAAGTCGAACCGTCTACAAATAAAGTTTTTTAAGAATTTAATTATTCCTACGTGTTTCAATTATTCTGTATAGTATTGCAGTGTGCTGATTTCTGCTTGTGATATGATAGGTACTCCTTATTGGGTCTCTCTAGCTTTAAGCCTGCCATATGCCATGCCAGCGGAAAGCCAGCGTGGACTCGAATCTTAACTGCAAAATGCTAAATGACCATTTCTCCGACAAAATGGAGTGAGACGGAGTAAAGACGAGGCACTGACAAAGACAACGGGCGACAGAGAGTGTAGGATGAAAAAATAAGAAGGACAGTGCTTTAACAGCTCTAGCCCCTGCTTTATAAATGCTTTAATCTTTCAACGCCCTGAAGTCCTGCGTCTCTTTAACTTTTAAAGCCTTTCTCAGCCTAACCTTTTCTTCTTTTTCTTTAACTCTTTCCAGACACCTTCTCCTGCCTATTGTATATTATACAATGACCTTTGTTAATTTTGTATTCAAATACACAACATGCTCCATATGATTCGATGTCGTTCATGATTATTAAAACGGGATTCCTTTATAAGAAACTAAAGGTTATTAATATTTCTTTTTAGAGAAACAAAAATTTGTTTTATTAGAGAACGTACGCTTTATAAAACACTACGATACAGGGTCATAGTCAAGCGATATTAACTAGTCAAAACATTATTACGTCATTAACTAAACAAATGGTAGCGGAAACTTTCAGTGGAAAAAAAAACGGTTTGACAAGCTAACAAAGACGATGTGTTTGAACGTTCCACAACCAGTACCCAACAGATAAACTGTGAAACTAATCTTTCTAGTAGACCATCCGCAGTCCATACTCAGCGCATTATTATATAAATATTATATATAAATTACATATATATCGAGGTCTCATTATGTCATTATAATTAAAACGGGACGAACCACTATAAAGTTTTCTAGGATGGAGCTTCGGAAGGCTGCCGACAGGAGCGCTGATGGCGAGCAGGCGTCGTAAGAGTGGGAGAGTTGAGAGAGGGAGAGAGGACTCGAGATGAGGAATAAATAATGTTTGTTTTTTAGAGAGCGTCATTAAGAATAATCAGTATGTTAGTGTTTAATTTATAGAATTTATAAGATCAATTTTCCTCATTTTTTAAAGAGTAAATAAGACACTCATGTTAATGTATAATACAATAAATTTTGTAGTTATGAAAGTCTGCGTAGTGTTTGGTCCTGGGTTTTAACTAATCAATAGATTAGATGAATATTAATAACACACGAAGGTTTAAATGGTTAAGTTAATATATATATATATATTAAAATGTACCTCTTTAATATATAATCGTATATATATTATTATGTTCTTTATAATTACGTTCTTTGAATAGATATGATAATTTTATTTTTTATTCTTTTACTTTAAATTTATTTTATTAGCTATTTATTGTTAGGTTCTATTAACAAAAATAATTCTGGCAAAAAGATGAATTTAATTTTACAAACATAAAAAATAAAGTTATATTAATTTTATAAATACTTGTCTATTAATTCGATTTCTTTTCTTCTTCAGTGGTCTTCTTTTTAATCAAATTTATAATTCTTCTCTTCGTGCTATTTCTCTTCCGTTCCGTTTCAAGTCAACAACCACTAACCAACAAAGTTTTTAAGTTTTTCTTACTCACAATCTCAAGCTAATAATATGTATTACAGGCTTTTTAATTCATCACTTAATTCAGATACATATATCAGGCTGATTCCAAAAACTAGAGTGAATATAATGCTCTGTGTGTTTTCTCAGAACCACAACAACAACTCATTATAAATGGCTAAAAAAAACTAGAGAGTAATTTTGTGTGTCTATCCTGATACAACCAGTATACTGCCCTTTGTTTTTTTCATACACTCTCACTTGTTTTTATTTTGCCTTCTTGATAAGTTGGATTAAATATTATATACAAACTCCACAATATCTAATATCACAACAATATACACATGACAAATTTTTAGTAGTCAGTAAAAAAAAAAGCCTCAATATTCTTTGATGAAGGAATCGAAACCAGTTTACCAATAGATACATCTGAACTTCCGACACACTAATCACGGATAAACACAGAGTCCATTAAACGTCGTTCCAAAGGAAAATCTTAATTGTGTGATACACCACACTGTACTAGTTTCCAAAATATATCATTTAACAATCAAAGTTTCGCCTGTTCAGGGATAACCAGAACTACAATTAAGAACAAGTAATTACATTTAAGAATATAAATACAAATTTTGTATTTGTTATATCGTTTGGAGTGCTTTGTAGATTTTTTTTTTTTTTCTCTCTCCATCTTACAAATTATAATGGATCATAGTCATATAGGCTACAAGTTATATCGGTTAGGTGGCAGAAAGCTGCGGGCATAAACAAACAGAGGACCGGTGACTGGACAGGGTAGTCTAGCTGGGTGGTCCACGGCCGCGGGTGCCTTCAGGTGCGATGAACCCAGGATCAATGCTTATTGCACGCCATTGTAGCTAAGGCCGCTCGCTGACTGTCTGTCATCGGCTTCAACCTTGTCGAGTCTGAAGGGGGAGAGGCTGTACATTGGACATATGATCTCTACACAACACCGAGCTGGATACAGTCGATCTGAAATTTAGAATTTATATCACAGAATAATTCTAGGTTGAGTCATAAGTAACTTTACATTTATTTTTCTCTCATTAAATAACAAAATTATATTAATTTATTATGTATTCACCACTATTATCTATAACCTTCTTCCATCTTCCTGGCAGTTTATCAATTCCTTCCTTGTAAAGTGTGGTATACCTCTTGTTGATTGACGTGGATTTTGCTCCAATATTGCCTTTAAAAAGTTGTTGCCCTCGGTTCGTCTTTTAAGGTCGTATCTCCAGAACGGAATTTTATAAACCAATTTCTAACTGACCGATCAGTTATGAGTCCTTCACCATATACACTGCATATTTTTTTCAGCTGTCGCCCTAGCACTATTGCCTTGTTTAAATTCCCAAAGCATTACATGACGAATATGTACTTTTTGACCCTGCATTTCAGAGGTTAAAAAAAACAGTTTAACGTAACGTGTATCACATAAAACAAACCTAACTGAAGCCTCGTCTATATAGTGAAAACAAAAACTTGTCGTCATGGTAACTCATAGCGGGTAGATACGAACAATAGATTCTACTTAGCTGCATCGGAAGTTACTTATGACGACCTGATATATCGCGCTGTGGGCATGTTTGTTAAGACCCGCAGAGGCGACTGCCTTAACATATATTGTTAATTCACCAACTGTTTTTTGATCCATCAATAACCTCAAAACTATGGAATTTAAAAAAGAATTCTCCGACTAAGATACTACGATCATTTAAAGTTTTATTTTAAAAATCCACCTACTCATCCTATAAAAAAATAAATAAATAAATAAACTAGTCTCCATTTTAATAATATAAATTAAATTCAGCTTTTTTCCCTAATGAGACTTTTCCCTGGGACTTAAGGACCAAGTGCGCTGGTGCAGAAAGCTAAGTCGGTCGAGGGCAATTGGAGACAAGGTGAGGTGCCCTTCAAGTAATTACAGTCAGGACTCCAAACATGGTTTTTGAGTGGGTCTCAGGCAGGGCTGACAACACTCCTAGAAATAGTTTTTACAAAATTTAAGATCGTTTCTTTTTTTATTGTCTCATATTATAATTACTAAATATAATTATGAAAAAAAAGGTTCAGATGTTTACGATTTAAAAAATGTGGGCTAGTAACTGCATTATACAAATAATTTTTTTTTACTTACGAACAGAATCGCTATTTGACCAGTATAAATTGAAACTCACCTGTAACAGAAAAACCAGCAATTATAAATAATTAATAATGTCTAGTAAAATTCGGAATTTTAAAACAATTCAAAAAAAATTATTTTTTGTATTCTCCAAGCCAGTTATCTACGAGAACAGTAGACAATGTATGTTTTTTACTAGGTCAGGGAAAATAAGGTCAATCAATACTTGATACTAACCCTAACGTCCATCAGGCAGAAACTGTCCTTTTTAATATCTGTCTATCTTGAATGAACAGCTCTGGCGCCAGCCGGTTCCCCCCCCCCCCTCACACATTCCCTGAGCGTCTGTGACTCTCAAATCCAGCGAGAAGATAAGGAGTAGGGGAGTGGAAGGGATATCTTCTTTCTTCATATATAGCTAAAGTGACAGTCACTACTGTGTTTATAAGTCACAGAAGAGGACTGTTACCAGAAATGATAAATATTTTTACAAGTTGTGGTGACTTCCTCGGTGAAATCTTTCTGTTTATTCATAAGTCGTGTCATAAATAAAACGGACTTTGCTAAAGAGCTCACACCTAAGTCCGTTTCATTATGTAAATTATGTTAGACGTATCCTTCTTAAGCAGGAATAGAATTTCCATTTCGTACGAGAAGATCTGACCTGGGCTCCGCATTAGACATTAAACAGTTATTTTATAGGTAGTAAAATCAGACAGGGTGGTCAGGAAGGTGGATCTTGTATTTAAAAAGAAATAAGAAAACATCAAAAATGTCCGGTTTAGGGAAGTACTTATGTGGAGAATTAAATTTTTTTAGAGAAATCCGAAGTCACCGACGAAATTTGACTGGTTGCCAACAAAATTTGACCTGTTTGTAAAGAGAAAGTCGACTGGTTGCCAGCAAAATTTGACCTGTTTGTAAAGAGAAAGTCGACTGGTTGCCAAACAAATTTGAACGTTTTTTATAAATTCTACAAGTTACCAACCAATTATGACATTTTTTTTTTTGAGAAATTCAGTTTGCTAACTAAATTAGACTTATTTTTTGAGAAATTCGACTGGTTGCCAACCAAATTTGAACGTTTTTTTAGAAATTCTACTAGTTACCAACCAATTATGACATTTTTTTTTTTTTGAGAAATTCAGTTTGCTAACTAAATTAGACTTATTTTTTGAGAAATTCGACTGGTTGCCAACCAAATTTGAACGTTTTTTTTATAAATTCTACAAGTTACCAACCAATTATGACATTTTTTTTTTTTGAGAAATTCAGTTTGCAAACTAAATTAGACTTATTTTTTGAGAAATTCGACTGGTTGCCAACCAAATTTGAACGTTTTTTATAAATTCTACAAGTTACCAACCAATTATGACATTTTTTTTTTTGAGAAATTCAGTTTGCTAACTAAATTAGACTTATTTTTTGAGAAATTCGACTGGTTGCCAACCAAATTTGAACGTTTTTTATAAATTCTACAAGTAACCAACCAATTATGACATTTTTTTTTTTTTTTTTGAGAAATTCAGTTTGCTAACTAAATTAGACTTATTTTTTGAGAAATTCGACTGGTCGCCAACCAAATTTGAACGTTTTTTATAAATTCTACAAGTAACCGACCAATTATGACATTTTTTTTTTTTTTTTGAGAAATTCAGTTTGCTAACTAAATTAGACTTATTTTTTGAGAAATTCGACTGGTCGCCAACCAAATTTGAACGTTTTTTATAAATTCTACAAGTAACCGACCAATTATGACATTTTTTTTTTTTTTTGAGAAATTCAGTTTGCTAACTAAATTAGACTTATTTTTTGAGAAATTCGACTGGTTGCCAACCAAATTTGAACGTTTTTTAGAAATTCTACTAGTTACCAACCAATTATGACAATTTATTTTTGAGAAATTCTGTTTGCCGACCAAATTAGACTTATTTTTTGGGAAATTCGACTGGTTACCAAGGAAATTTATCTTTTTTTATCAGATTGACTGTAATTTTTTTTTTAAGTCAAATGGCCACTTTTATATTCATTTTTGATCCCATCAAACTTTCTTTTCGTTAAAATTATCGTAATGAGATGGTATACATTTGAAGACATAGAATATCAAAATGCTAGTTTATCAATTAAACTTATGTTAGAACGAGAAGATCATTGCTAGTAATCGGATTTCATTCGACAAACAAGCAATTTTTTTTTCTCAAAAATCCAAGGATCATTAGCCTCATCAGAATATTGAATTATTTTTTTACAAGGGCGTCGAAACTAGACACTTTAAACGATTAATTTATTATAAATTAAAAAAACAATTATTAATTTTTAATATCTTTAAAATCATTAATTAATAATTTACACCCCATGAAAAAATGCACTGGCAGCATCGAGACTCGAACAAGGAATCTCCCCAAACTATTCTGGGGATTCAGCTACCCTGTCACGAGTATTCAAATTTGAATAAACACCGCTAAAATAATCAAAATAAAAATCTTTTAACCTTAAAGCGGACCTTACACGATCACTGTTAATAATGACATTAATACCTCTTTTATTATTACTGTCCAACCTTACCTGATCATTTCGAATGGCAATACATTTCATCAGTAGGTTAAAAAGTAATGAAAGAGAAATGATTAAAGACTTAAATGAAGGTAATGACACTATATACATCTTGTATCCGAGACAGTGCGGTATTCAGGCTTCCTTCTATCTCGACAAACGGCTGATATGGAAGCCACACACGAGGCTAAAAAGACAAGGACTAAACAGACGCTTTGGACAACTGTACAGACTACTTCAAAGTACATCCCATCTCTCAATAGAAAACAAATTACTAATCTACAAAGTTATACTCAAGCCAATCTAGACATACGGAACAGAGCTATGGGGTACAGCAAAAAAGTCGAACATCAAGCGTATCAAATCCTTTCAATCAAAAGTTCTTAGAAAAATAGCCAATGCCTCTTATTACGTCTGCAACAAAACCCCTTTATAACAATCTTAATATACCCTACATTCTTATGTGAACATTTCTACATTCTATTTCTTATATTCTTATATGAACTCATACCTTCCAAGTTCATGAAAGCCTATAGTAACCTATCCAACCACTCTAGCAGTCATTACACTGCTCCACTCATCCCTATAATCCTCCCAGGAGACTAAAACGGCAGTGGCCTCGTGGCCTGCTATAAATACGTGAGAGTCCTGGCAATTTTCAGTTTCTCCAATCATGTACTGAGCGTCTGTGGCTTTAGAGCTCTTCGTCAGCCTCCACTGGCTCGTATCCGGTGACGCGGCTAACGGAGGAGCGCGGGGCACTTAACAAGACTCCGATTCTTCTTTCGTATGCGAGAGAGGTTACAACTAAACTGGACTGTTTGCAAATATGGCATGAACGCAATTACTTATTGCCCAATAAGGCTGATTGTAATATTATCATAATAAACATTTGTTCCATAAAACTGTATAGAATAGTGAACGGTGTGTCTATGAAGTCCATTGAGTGAGGGAGGAAGCCCTCCCGCTAGTCAATGCCTGCTTCGGGATTGTTCATTTCCCACAGGCTATTGTCTAGACTCCAGCGGACGCCCAAGTCCCAGCTGTGCTTGTCTTGGCCCATCTGTGTGTGCACTGATCTTCCGGATGTGCGTCACCAGGGAGTCGGATAAGCCTTTGAGGAAGTGAGGTGGTATTTCAGGTGGGGGGAGACCCCCTATTTCATTGTCGCCAAATAATTTTGTTAAAAATACAAACGACTGACGTGGAACTCACATACGAGGCTAAAAAGACAAGAACTAAACCGACGCTTTGGACAACTGTACAGACTACTTTAAAGGACATCCCATCTCTCAATAGAAAATAAACTACTAATCTACAAAGTTATACTTAAGCCAATCTGGACATACGGAATAGAGCTATGGGGGACAGCAAATAAGTCGAACATCAAGCGTACTCCCCAGAACAATAATAAATGCCCCTTATTATGTCAGCAACAAAACCCTTTATAACGATACCCTACATTCTCGAACTCATCCCTTCCAAGCTCATAAAATTCCATAGTAACCTATCCAACCACCCTAATCCCCTAGCATAGTCATTGCACTAAACCACTCATCCCTGAACTGCTATAAATGTGTAACAGTGGGAGCCCTGGCAATGGTCAGTTTCTCCAATCCTGTCCTGAGCGTATGTGGCTCTCGCGCTCTTGGTCAGCCTCCACTGGCTATTATCCAGTGACACGACTGACGGACGAGCGTTGGGGACTTCCCAAGACTCCGCTTCTTCTTTTGCATGCGAGAAAGGTGACAACCATGTGGATTTGGGAGGCTGTTTGTAAATACTGTATAAATGAGCGAATGAATGAAAAATTGTAAATATGGTATGAATGAGAACATTCATCTCAATTACTTATTGCCTAATAAGGAGTATTGTAAGTTTAGTACAATAAAGAATATTATATAGATGTAATGAAAGTATTCTCTCTTTAATTTGAATTTGCCGCGCTGCTTCCACTGGCTGCCACCAGATGGAGCAGCAGTTATCAGATAGAGAAGGTTATGTTAGGTAACAGAACATGTAAATAGAGAGGTGATAGTTATAAGCTGTAATTGTCGTTTTTTGGTTCAGAGTTAAGATTGTGTAAATCAATATTAATAATTGTTATAATATAATATATAGTGAATAAAATTGCTAACTTTGTTTACAGAGAAACTGATTTCAGTTTATTCACCCCACCTTCAATAATTGTCTTACATATATAAAACAAATTAATTTTTTGTGGAATTCTTAACCGTGTGACAAACTTATGACGTAGTCCTTGACGTCACTACTCCTCTTTTTCTCATAATTAATTATGATCTGTTTAAAAATGAGTACTGAAGATTGTGGAGAGACCGAAAACTTCATTTTATTGTTTATTGTTCTTAAAATGAATAACATTGACATTTTTGCATAATCAATGTATCAAGTTGAACAAAAATTTGTTAATCATAAAGGGCATAAGGGAGGCTATGTCAGAGTAAGGGATGTACACATTTTTGTCGAGTCACCTTCATCATTAATCTTGTTAATTAAAAATTACTGAGGGGAGATCTCGAGAATATCTAGCAAAGGCCTTTACCAACTTGAGAACTCGAGCTCTCCATTTTTTTTTTTTTTAGATGCATGGTAGTTTTAATTAATTCTCTAATGGTATTAAAAATAAAACCAGAACCGTGGAAACAGTAAAGAAACTGTAAAAAAACAATTGCATAATAAAGCAATGAATAGAGAAGAATAGAATAAGACTCTATTTACAAGTCATCTTGTTATTAGATGACCTGTATATCCTTACCATTTTATTATATTATATATGAAAAATGAATATTTCTCTATCATATTGAGTAGGTTACTACTAAGCTCCCGTCGTTATGATTAATAATACGTAATATGATAGTGCTGAAGTAAACTACAATAGCGTCACTGTATATTACATTTTTATGCAATAAAAGTTTCATATAGGGAGGTAATATACACAAAGGATGCGCCATAGATTCTAAAATTGATAGAAACCTTGTGAAAAATATTATTTAATATTCAATGCATTATTCAAAATATTATTATGGAAATAATTGAGGTGACAACCATGTGGATTTGGGAGGTCTCTGGGCTGTTTGTATGAGCGCGTGAATGATGAATGGTAAATATGGTATGAATGCGATCATTTATCTCAATTACTTATTGCCCAATGAGGCAGATTGTAATTTTATCATAATGAAGTTGTTTATCAAGTTAATAAAATATAACTATCCCTGATATTTTTCGACCATTAACTTACATGTTATATAACAGTTGACCTAAGCTTCTGTAAAACTAGCTCTATTCTCTTCGGGGATCAGAAACAAAACTAACAGTCATTTCTTCATAGAAGCCTCTTGACATTAGGAATTCACCAATGGGTCTGTGAAGAAGTTGACTTTTCTGAGGAATGCGGGCGCAAGGTGGAACAAAAAAAACGACACCCATCTGAGGTAGAGAGAGAGAGAGAGAGAGAGAGAGAGTCCTCTAGGGCTATCAGATTAAGGGAGGCAGGGAGGGCAGAAAAACTAGGGACCGGGAAGGGATAATCTAAGGGGAATTTATCCTTCATATCTGCAGATCGGGGCGTTTCTTAGGAATTTCGGGAAAGTGGTACCTTTACGAGATAGGCATCAAACTGAGGACCGAGGCGCCGATAACGGTGTACTGTTACTCAGGCACTACTCAGCCCAAAGGGCGGGGTCCTACTTTCGTTCTGGCGCGGGACATTGAGTCATCCTTCCGATATAAAATAAAGGTTTATTTCAAAAACACAGCGAAACATGATAAAACAAATAAAAATATGACAATGTAAAATAAAGTGTAAACTTCTCTGTAAGAAAACAAATAATAATTAACTAAATTAAAAGACTGTTTAAATGCATTTAGTTAATAAAGTTATAGATGGATCCAAATAAAGGGTGTTCCAGAATTAATGCAAGATTTGAATTTGCCGCCATTTGTGAAGTAAAGTGCTGGCAACCCTAAATAAAAAACAATATGACAGCTGACAGCTTAGAGTTAGTAAAAATGGAGCGTTACACGATAGAACAACGTGTCTTTATTGTTGAACATTATCTTTAAAAAAATGAAAGTTTAGCGGCCGCAGTTCGCAAATTTCATACAAAATATGGTCGGAATAGTGTTTTGACTTCATCAACTGTGAAGAGATTAATTGAAAACTGTAGGGAGACTGGATCAGTTGGAGACACTAAACACACTGGTCGTCCAAAAACAAGCCGTTCAAATGTCAATATCGAAGCAGTGCGTGAGAGTGTTGTTGAAAATCCAGGAACATCAATTCAGCGTCGTAAACACAGTTCTTTGTGCCGAAATTGGATGATATTGATGTGGCCAATATGTGGTTTCAACAAGATGGTGCCACACGCCATATAGCCCGTGAAACAATTCAAATGCTGCATGTGACATTTCCAGGTCGTGCACTCTCTCGGCAATGGTCAGTTTCTCCAATCATGTCCTGAGCGTCTGTGGCTCTCGCGCTCTTGGTCAGCCACCGTTGGCTCTTATCCAGCGACCAGGCTGACGGAGGAGCGTCCCCCCCGGCTACCCAAGGCTCCACTTCCTCTTTGGACCCTGGGCTGTTTCTAAATACTATATGAATGAGGACATTTATCACAATTACTTATTGCCTAATAAGGCAGATTGTAATTTTAGCACAGTAATCGAGTTTCAGTATAAACAATTAATGACCTGCTGTTTTCCTATAAAAATGACATCGTATTTCTAAGAGATTCCGTTGAAGTAGCAATGGCTCGAGTCGGTGTTTTCTAAGGCCTAGCACGAACTTGGGGCAATAAATTCATTAGCGCAGTGACAACCGAGTTTCTCATAGTAAATTAAACTCGAGTCTCTGCACTGCAGAAGTTGTGTTATTTAACACTCGTGTACATGCACTCAGTAGCTATGAGCCTTATTTCAGTATCTATTTATTTTTACTTTTCAACAATTGTAATTTAGAAAAAATCCTACCATATCCCGCCGGTTATTAAATCAAACACTTGGCGTGATAATGTTTTGTGTCTGTTAAAACTTAAATCATGTTTGACGTTAATTCATCTAAAACCAGATGATGCTATCAGTATAATATGTTTTATATTGGTGTATATCAAGAGTCAACTCAGTAAACTCAAGAACTTTATTTTTTTTTAAAGCTCTCAAAAATCGAAAAGAGGAACGGAGAAGGGTGGAAATAAAATAACATGAAATTTATAGGAGTGAAAGGGATCATTTTACTAGGAGGACCTATTTGAAGGTTAGGTGAAGGAATTGAGGAGTTTGGTAGACCTGGGCTGAGGTGTAGATATCTCGGTACAGTGGTGAGAGTCCACTAAAGGTTGAGACTAGAGGTGCTCGTTTTGGTTTCAGTAAATCATTCTACTTACGGCTCTCTGACTGATGGACCTGCAGCTGCACTGATGTTTCAAGACTTGGCCTTCTCATTTATGAAAACCTCTGGACCTTTCTTCCTAACCTCACTGTGTTTTAGTCCGGCCTTGTCAGAACCCAGACTTTCCTAGTGGGATTCTCTGCCTTCGCCTCGCTAAAACTACACCTCCTCGGAAGAGTCCTCTCCCTCGGTTGCCGTGGCCCTACAAACATTACCTAGTAGTGTCTCCCCCAGTGATCCAGACTGCCTCTCTCCGGTTCACACTCGCCTTTGGGATCCGGGCGGTTTTCGTCTACCTTCAGATACCGAGTGTGAATTCGTGGTCATTCCAAGACCACATAAGCTATCCTGTTCCTCTTCTCCTAAACATAGTGCACTGTCGCGGCACATACCTATCAAATATGGAGTCAGATAGTACTCTCACTTCATCACTAAGGTCGAGAGTCGTCCGTATCCTAAAGGCGAGTGTCAACGGGAAAAAGGAGACTGGATCGCTCCGTAAGACGCTAGGTACATTTTGTATGGGACCAGAGGTCGCCTTATGCATGGAAGGGATCCCTTCCAAGGATATGCTAGTTAAACAGGGCAAGGCCAGGGAACTCCACTGGGAAGGCCGTCGGGGTTGACAGTCCCGGACAAAAGGTAGCAAGGTTAAGGAAGTGTAGAGGTAATTAAATATGAAAGTTCGAGCAGAGAAAGAGAGATCATTTGATCGTTTATTTTGGCCAATCGGGAGTTACTACCCCCACACCTCTATAAAGCTCTTGCGGTGTCGGAAATGTGAACAAGTCCCCTCTCTCTATACTGACGCCGAAGATTTATTGATATAAAATTTAAAAACGTAGGCAGGTGTTTTCTGGTCCGTGGTGAAGAAGTTGGCACAACACAGCTAATTATCGGAAACTGTTGTTAATGTAATTTCATGAAGTTTGTTGCTCTTTTTTGAATTAATTGTATTTGTTGTCGGGACATTTAATCAGCTTGTGTTTCGGAATTTAATTTTTTTGATGTATGTTGAAGAATTTGAATTTTGAAAGTTTAAGGTAAGGTGAGCAGTTAATTTACCTATTGTAGAAATTGCGAAGCGTAAATTAGTTAAGTTGATTTTTTTACTCGAATTTTCATATAAGTGGTTGATAAAGCGATCATAGCATTTCATTAGCTAATGGCTTAGTGCGTAAGTATAGAGAAATGGCACAGCAGAGCTACCATTATCAAATAACAGGCCGTGATACTGATTCGTGTGACCTTTGCCGTGGAGATCTCCAGCAAACAGCGATAGTGACGACTGTCGGGTTAATGAAGAGCCCTGTGACATCAGAGAATTAAAGGGGCCAGTGGTGATTCACAGGCCCGCTCTAGAGCAGCGCCAATGGCCGTTTGCCAAATTATTCAACAGTAGACCGTTAGGCAGTCCCAAGGATTACACCTAGTCTAATTTGTCTTGTGGGCCTTTGTTTAATTGCAATTGGACCAAACTGGTGTTTATTCGCAGGCCATCATATAATCTTGCACGGATAGTATGAGAGAACAGACTTAAAAACCCACCCCTTCCTAATGGTCGTTGTCCTTCACAAAAAATTATTACAATTAAAATTGTAAGAGATAACGTCTAGTTTCATTTCGATGTATGGACATTTAAATAAAAATCAACTTTCAATTTAAGAGGTATTTAGAATCATTTCATGAGCAGGTATCGTTCTGGAAATACCCTTTATAAACAAATATTAGGGGGACCGGAAAGTAATATCTTTTTTTTTTACATTAAATTCAAACAGATAAATTTTTAACAAATTTTTGTTTTTTATCAATATAGTAATCACCTTCGTTATCAGCTACCTTTTGCAATCTAGCGTGCAAAGTTTCAATGCCTGATCGATCAAAATCAATTGGTTTTTGGGAAAAAAATCTGGAGATGGCATTTTGGACATCAATCAAATTTTGTATTTTTTTTTGCCACTTAGAAAATGTAGCGATAGGAATAAATCGAAATTCGATATCGGGCGAGTATGGTCGTTGAGGCAATACCTCAACGGTTCTTGCGGTAAAAATAGGAGCAGTGGTGTCTTTCATTATCTACTATGCATTATGACAATCGCTGGGCAATTTTCAATTAAAGATTGATTTACTCGATCCAATTGTTCACTGTAAAGATCTGCAGTCACAGTTTTTCCAGGTGTCAGTGATGAACGACCCCGCGAATACTCCACCAAGCACACAAAAGCGCCTTTTTGGAGTGTAAACCTGTCTTAGCTGTACTTCGTGCCGATTCATGCGGAGAGAGATTTTTGGATTATCATAGAGGACCCATTTTTAATCTCCATAATCACCCGATATTTCGCCATCGGATTTCCATTAATTCCGATCGCTAAAAATTTGAAAATACGGATAATCTCCAAAATGCCATTTCCAGACATTTTGCACAAAAACCAATTGATTTTTATCGATTCGGCTTTGAAAATTTTCGCACTAGATGGCAAAAGGTTGCTGATAACGAGGGCGATTACATCATTGATTAAAATCAAAGACTTTAATGTAAAAAAAAAAAAAAAGGCTAAAAAAATATGCAGTGTATATGGTGAAGGACTAATAACTGATCGGGCAGTTAGAAATTGGTTTATAAAATTCCGTTCTGGAGATACGACCTTAAAAGACGAACCGACGTACCTTCCGACTTTGGCGACAACCTTTTAAAGGCAGTATTGGAGCAAAATCCACGTCAATCAACAAGAGGTATAGCAGAAAGGTTGAATACACCACAATCAACTGTTAACCGCCACCTGAAGAAATTAGGGAAAGTCAGTAAGTTAGGAGTGTGGGTACCTCACAATCTCAGTGAACGGAATAAAGAAGATCGCATGTCAATCGCCACAAGTCTGCTCTCACGGGCAAAAATTGAGCCTTTTTTAAACAGGATTGTAACAGGCGATGAAAAATGGGTTACCCATGACAATATAGTCCGCAAAAGACAGTGGCTTGATAAGGATCAACCACCCCTACCAGATCCGAAAGCAAACATCCATGGCAAAAAGATTTTATTGTGTGTATGGTGGGATTGTCAAGGAATAATTCACCACAAGTAGTTGAAGTCAAATTTAACGATTACTGCGGGTAGATACGTTCAGCAGTTGGAAAGAGTACAAGAGAAACTCAATGAAAAGCGTCCTGCACTCGTCAAAATTAATATAATTTTGTTATTTAATGAGATAAAAATAAATGTCTGATAAAAAAAAAACGGAAGTTACTTATGACTCCGCCTAAATATGATAATTTCTGGCTCGGAAATAAATTTGTCATATTTTGCACAGTTTCAGGTAGAATCCTTCCTGGCTAAAAATGGCTAGACCCTGCCGGGGCCCTAATTACAAGATGGAGGCAACGGGCCTGTACAAAGCCGGGGTCTGATGAGACCCTATTCATGTGCAAAGCCCAGGCCACAAGCACCAGAGATAGCGACGGATAAAGCTGTTGGACCCAGCAGCGCTAAAGCCTCTCCGAGATTAGCACTAAATTGTCCCATGTATATATAGATGAGAAGAGAGCAGTAACGGCCCATTTTAGAAAGCCAGGCCATTTTAATTGTCACAAGGTCTATCGTATATAATAGCTCAAGCTGTGACCTAAGTAAGCATTTGAAGCTACAATCGGCCATTTACACTCATTGTGGTACATTGCAGCAGCTTGAAGGCACATTATACGCTGTAAAATAATTTTAGTTAGTTAAATTCCTTTATTGTGCAATAATTACAATCTGCCTTTTATAAGACAATAAGTAATTAAGATATATGCTCTCATTCATACAATATTTACAGTTCATCATTCACTATACGGATGAGTGGCGCAGTGCATAGACTGTGCTACAGGAAAGGGTGGTTGGAAAGGCTACTGTGGAATTTCATAAACTTGGAAGGGATGAGTTCTAGAATGTAGGGTATATTAAGGTCGTTATGAAGGGTTTTGTTGCTGACATAATAAGGGGCATTTACTATTGTTCTCAGGACTTTTGATTGAAAGGATTGGATACGCTTGATGTTCGACTTTTTTGCTGTCCCCCATAGCTCTATTCCGTATGTCCAGATTGGCTTAAGTGTAACTTTGTAGATTAGTAGTTTATTTTCTATTGAGAGATGGGATGTCCTTTGAAGTAGTCTGTACAGTTGTCCAAAGCGTCTGTTTAGTTCTTGTCTTTTTAGTCTCGTATGTGTACAGTACAGAGGAGTACTTGGAACTGAAATTGTTCAACTACTTGAAAAAAGGATAAGGTGCTGTTTATTCCAAATGTATATTTCGTTCTTTGTTTATCATTAATGTCTTTATCATTTCTAACGGCAGTCATACCATGTTAACCATTTAATGTTGTACCTGTATCCAATCTTTTCTTGTTCAATAAGCTACAGATTTGTTATTATTTAAAAACCGACAGTGAGTTACAGATTCCACAATATGGAATGTTTACATAAATGCATATCTTGCTATGGAAGGCTAATGTACAGAATACAAGGGGTGTGAACATAGAAAGTGACAGGGCTCACCTTAAGAATAAGTTGTGCTAATACTAACCTAAATCTAACTAATTAATTTCGACACTAGAGTGCGTTTGTTCCAGCAAAGTCGTGGAGGCCATTTGCCCAATGTGTTATTCCATAAATAACCCTATCCTATTTACTTTATAATTCAATAAAAAAATAACAACAAAAATACTAAAAACTGTCTTTTCTATTTAAATCAAATGCGTTAATGTCTGGGACACCCTTTAGGAATAAACGGTGGGACCTTCATAGATGTTGCTGCAGAGAGGACTTGACCAAGACATCAGCAGAAGACATTACAACTGACGTTACACTAATGCTATCAATCCAGCCGGCCAGGAGTTGGAGAAGCAATCAGTAACTATTAAATTGGCTGTAGAATGCACAGGACAATGTTTGCAGTTTGACCAAAATACTTCCATCTCAATTTTTAAATAATGTTAGAAAAAAGTATATATTTAGACCAAGCAAACCGAGTAGAAAAAAGCTCTGAAAATATTTTTTGCCAACAATAATTAACCAAACAAAACGTTACTGGTAGTAACGGGACCGCAGGCTAATAGAACTGAATTTAGTTTTAAGTTTTTTTATTTTTTTATAAAAAACTAAACAGCTTCATTATGGTAAAATTACAATCTTCCTTATTGGGCAATAAGTAATCGTGTTAAATGATCTCATTCGTACCACGTTTACAATTTTCATTCACTGGCTCATTCATACAGTATTTACAAACAGCCCAGATACCTCCTAGATCCACATGATTGTCACCTCCCTCGTGTGCGAAGGAGGAAGCGGAGTTTTGGGAAGTCCCTCACGCTCCTCCGTCAGACGCGTCACCGGGTCCAAGCCAATGGAGGCTGACCAAGAGCGCGAGAGCCACACATATATGGTGTGTGTGAGCGTACTCAGGACATGATTGGAGAAACTGGCCATTGCCTGGACTCCCACTGTCACGCATTTATAGCAGGTCATGAGGCCACTTCCGTTTCAGTCTCCGAGGAGGTTTATAGGGATGAGTGGTGCGGTGCAATGACTGTGCTACGGGATTAGGGTGGTTGGATAGGTTACTAAGGAGTTTCATGAACTTGGAAGGGATGAGTTCAAGAATTTAAGGTATGTTAAGATCGTTATGAAGGGGTTTGTTTACTGTTCTTCAACAGAAATTAAATAGACCAGCTTGACTTCACTTGAAGTACATGCGGTTCAATACGACTCATTATGTCCCTTAATTCGACCGGATAGGCTGGTCACTGGATATGAGCCAGCGGAGGGTGACGAAGATCGCGAGAGCCATAGACGCTCAGGACTTGATTGGAGAAACATTTTTTTTTTTTATTTATTTCTTGATCCATAACTGATATTAGCGTCACGAGTAGCGAATGTGTTGAGCACATGAAAAACGTTTACCAGTCATCGTTGAATGTTAGCAGCTGAGTCAGGTTTAGACAGTCCTTGTCTCAGTGGGTTTGGGCACCCGAGCAGTTCGTCGTGAAAGGTTAAATAATTATGTTCTCATCCAGTCATGAAAACGAGCAATTTACAGATCAGTATGATTTATCAGTAAATTTGTACTTCGAATCTCTTAATTGGTTTTAGAAGAAGAAGTTGGTTACTTTAAAAAACTTGGAATTTAGACTATTATCTTCACTTTAAATTAATGCTAGTGAAGTATAGTTAATATAGGGCAAGATGGCATAGGGGAACGCCTAAAAGTACATAGAGGATTTCCTATAGGATGTAGACACTGTTTAATGTATGCTAGGAATACGCTATAATTAACAGAGGGCGTACTCCAAGGCTGAGCAAATATGGAATATATTACAGGAGATAGGAGCTTAAAGACAAAGGACTATTATAAGAGCGTTATTTCCTGGAGTCAACACGCGACAATTAATTCGTTAGTGAATTAATTATCCAGCTTTTTTTTTTTTACTGCGGAGAAACACTTCTCACTAGGTAGAGGGTCTCCATATGTTAAAAAATTTTAATCTATCTGAAATTTTATAACTATATATACAAAAAAATATCCTCATTCGTTTTGGTCAGTATAAAATAACAGATAGCTCGGCAGCTACTCAAGATTATAATTTCGGATTCGTCCTTTGAATTAATAACTCAGGCAAATGGAAGTTAAAGTGTATTCGTCGATATTATTTTCCACACTTTTCCCTAAACCTGGGCTTTGTGACATCACCTGGGTCTAGTCACAGCCTCGTGAGGCAAAATGAGTAGCTATTTGAATAATTACGTGGAGAATCAAGAGAATATAGGGAGAATTTCAGTAGGATGAAATGACTGATACAAGCAACGAATTTGGCAAACAATCGTTGATGTAGCTATATGGCAAATGCTCTTTATCCGACCAATGGTCGGATCGGCAAAAAGCAAAGAAGAAAAACCATTGGACAATCGGCGTCCCGCCAGCAATGCCAATTGCACACTGTGTTAACCGTAAGCGCCAATGTCGACCCGAGCATTTGCTCAGGTATCTAAGATCTCCTGTGTTCAGGCAGATGCCTATCCGGTCGAATTGAGGGACAGAATGAGACGTATTGAACCGTATGTACTTCAAGTAAAGTCAAGCTGGTCTATTTAATTTCTGTTGGATAACAGTAAACAAACCCCTCCATAACGATCTTAACATAACTTAAATTCTTGAACTCATTCCTTCCAAGTTCATGAAATTTCATAGTAATCTATCCAACCATCCTAATCCCCTAGCACAGTCATTGCACTGCGCCACTCATCCCTATAATCCTCCACGGAGACTGAAACGGCAGTGGCCTCGTGACCTGGTATAAATGCGTGACAGTGGGAGTCCAGGCAATGGCCAGTTTCTCCAATCATGTCCTGAGTACGCTCACACACACCATATATGTGTGGCTCTCGCGCTCTTGGTCAGCCTCCATTGGCTCGTATCCGGTGACGCGGCTGACGGAGGAGCGTGAAGGACTTCCCAAGACTCCGCTTCCTCTTTCGCATGCGAGGGAGGAGACAACCATGTGGATTTGGGAGGTCTCTGGGCTGTTCGTAAATACTGTATGAATGAATATTGTAAATATGGTATGAATGAGAACATTTATCACAAATTAGTTATTGCCTAATAAGGCATATTGTAATTTTATCATAATAAAGAAGTTTTCATATTAAAAAAAATTCTGTTGAACGCTGATCTGGGGATTTTATGTTGATATGATAACGTTTTCAGATCGTTAATTACGTGATCTAAAATCAATAGAGTTACTAGGGGCCGATCTTAATATAAATTATACGTGATTGAAGTTTTTTTTTCTCAGATGCTTAACTATGCTGTTTCAGCAATCTACTTCGTGCGCAATATAGCACACGGAAGAACGCAGTTACTACAAACAGACAGAGAGATCTACGTCATATTAGCATACGCCACAGCCCACGCAAGCGGACACAATACCGTTATTACAAAGACGGAGGAGAGAGAGAGAGAGAGAGAGAGAGAGAGAGAGAGAGAGAGAGAGAGAGAGAGAGAGAGAGAAACAATAAACAATACAAGAGAATATTCATGGCGACCTTTGAACTTGACAGGGAAAGCGAACCATTGCGCAATTTAATGTAAACATGCCTGACACTGTAACCTTTAGTGTCGGGTATGTCGGTCTGTCTGTTGGCTGGGGCACGTCTGGCGACTCCGGACTCATTGTTCTACCAGCTCCGGGTTTCTTCTCTGTCTTCAGCAGGCGGCCTATATGAATTCAAGCTTCCAACGTCAGAAGAGTACAATAAACATATATAAATCAGACCATATGTTATTCAAATGTTTAAAGGAGTGAGGCATGATACAATACCCCACCCACACGATGCTACAAAAGGATCTCTCAAGATGGTCGAATCACCAATCTTCTACATTTTAAGGAACTTGTGCCATTAAACAGGACTGGACTTTGAGGATACTAACAACCCACTAACTTAAACTAGGATGAAACACCGGGTTTATCACGTGGTTCATAAAATGCAAGTCAACCACCGCGGACATGAAGTACATGGTGCAGTCCTCTGGTATTAGCCTTCGAGAAGGATGTAAATTTGACCACAACTGGGCCAACAGCTACATGGAGAAGTGTATGGGACACCACATCAAGTTGTATTGTTACACCATACAAACGATAAAAGATTAATAAATAGCTTGTAAAATAATGAAATAAAACTAGATTCCCTAATGTCGGATAGTATAGATAAACACGAAAGAAATAGCAAACACGGGTATGGTTAAATAGATAAAAATATATTAGTGTTTTAGATGAGTTATATATCACAAATAACCAATTGGGCCAGTAGCCATAAGATTAATGTATAGCTGTGTTTTAAATAGTTTTTTTTTAATGGTCTTAATGATTATTTAGTATTTAATTTTAATTATTTCGGTTATTAAGGTGTTTCAGAATTTAATGAACTTTTACAAGGACTTACAGAATAAAAGGACAATTTCAAGCTAAGAACAGTTCAGCCTGTTAGTTGGAATATATTTTATATTTTACTTAATGACTGCAACCATAGCTACGTATAATAATATTAGTTTGTCTGTTATATGCTCAGGTAGCAGTTTTTTATCATTTGACTTTTAATGTTATTGTAGAGATAAGTGAAGATGACTGTTTTCAGCTGACGAAAGCGCTATTACAATAAAGAAGAGCTTAGACAAATGTAATATAAAATGCACTTTAAACCATTGTGAAGAGGTACTCGGTAAGTCATTACGTACAATGGTGATGATGATGTCTAATATAGAATATCATGATGAATATAACAAAAAAACAAATATTCAAACCGTGAAGAATCGCCGTGTTTGCAAATGAAGCGTTTTCGTAATAACTCAAGATTTTTAGCCAGTATATCTTCGGACTTCACGACTAGGAACTTGATGTCATTTAAAAACCGGAAGACAACGCTAAAATTAAAATTGAAGAGAAATGTTTGAAATCGTCTTTCCATTGTTCGTCTGTCCAAGGTCAAATTTTCATTCTAAATGGTGATAAATTATATATATGGAACGAGCATTTAGATGTAGCCAAATTCGCTCAAAAAGGCATTGGGGAATCAGTAAGACGGAATGTAAGTAGTCAAATAAACATGTTAGGGTGAAGTGTGAATTTAGAAATATTTTTGGCTTTAGGTCACATATAGAGATGGTTCGTGCAATCACTAACACACGGAGACTGGAAAAGAAAACCACAAACACGATTATTTATTGCATATAATATATAACATATAAATATTTAGTAACTTAAATTTATTTAAAAGTAGGTATAAATAAAATGTTTTAAATCGTATAATTTCATTAAAATATCAGGTTGAGTCGTAAGTAACTTCCGATGCAGCTAAGTAGAATCTATTGTTCGTATCTACCCGCTATGAGTTACCATGACAACAAGGTTTTGTTTTCACTATATAGACGAGGCTTCAGTTAGTCTTTTGTCAACTGTTTTGTCTGATACACGTTACGTTAAACTGTTTTTTTTAACCCCTGAAATGGAGAGTCAAAAAGTACATATTCGTCATGTAATGCTTTGGGAATTTAAACAAGGCAATAGTGCTAGGGCGACAGCTGAAAAAATATGCAGTGTATATGGTGAAGGACTAATAACCGATCGGGCAGTTAGAAATTGGTTTATAAAATTCCGTTCTGGAGATACGACCTTAATAGACGAACCGAGGGCGGGACGTCCTTCCGACTTTGACGACAACCTTTTAAAGGCAATATTGAAGCAAAATCCACGTCAATCAACAAGAGGTATAGCAGAAAGGTTGAATACATCACAATCAACTGTTAACCGCCACCTGGAGAAATTAGGGAAAGTCAGCAAGTTAGAAGTGTGGGTACCTCACAATCTCAGTGAACGGAATAAAGAAGATCGCATGTCAATCGCCACAAGTCTGCTCTCACGGGTGAAAATTGAGCCTTTTTTAAACTGGATTTTAAAAGGCGATGAAAATTGGGTTACTTATGACAATATAGTCCACAAAAGACAGTGGCTTGATAAGGAGCAACCACCGCTACCAGATCCGAAAGCAAACATCCATGGCAAAAAGATTTTATTGTGTGTATGGTGGGATTGTCAAGGAATAATTCACCACGAGTTGTTGAAGTCAAATCTAACGATTACTGCGGATACGTTCAGCAGTTGCAAAGAGTGCAAGAGAAACTCCATTAAAAGCGTCCTGCACTCGTCAAAATTAATATGATTTTGTTATTTAATGAGAGCAATATAAATCTCTGTTAAAAAAACGCAAGTTACTTATGACTCGACCTAAATATATTCCTTTTTTTAATAATACCGAAATTTGAGAGCAAGATAAAGACAAGTAAATGTTTAACCATCCATTATTATTAATGTGTTTAAGTACCGCCCTATCGAGTATCGGACTAAGATCAAAGCGTTGTCCTAAGCGGAGCGTTGAATATCTCGCCTAGCCTGTAAGGAATGCCACTCGACCAAATCTTGGGAGGGTTCCGACAGAATTAAAGCAGAGAGAGGAGGCGGATGAGCGAGCAAATGCTGCAAATATCTCGGATGCTTCCCGAATTCCTCCCGGAGTCGTCTCCCGTTTGATCTTCCTCAAAGGAAGGGATAAACTTTAATATTCTCCGGGATCCTCCGTCGGGGGGTATCTTCGGCGTCCGGGAGCTCTATTGACTCCAACTCCCTTCAGGGGGTTGGTCTTATACGTAGCGATCTCTTTCTTGATAAGGGAACTATTATAGTGAATGAGGAAAAAATTTAGGGTGATCGTCTAATTCAGATTATTTCTTGTATATTATTATTATAGATTATTAGATGTATCGCCGGTCGGCGCGGAGTCACTGTAAATATAGAATAAGATAGGACTTAGAAGGATGTAGTTAGGATATAAGTATAGTTGTTAAGGGAGAAGAGGATACCCCTTAAATATATAGATCAAGGTTTTTAGGTGTAAGCATATTGCGAATAGTAGATAAGGTAAATAGCTTAGGTTAGGTTTTACTAACTATATATTAAAAAAAAAAATATATATATATATATATTGTAAGGTAAATGTTCATAGTAGTTATTAAGGTTAAAGAGTGTTTTTGTTGAATTTTTCTTTTTTTCTTTGTATTTTATTTTTAATGTGTGTTTTGTGGTTTTTTATGAATAAAGGAGAAAATCAGAATAACGTAAGGTGCGCTGACCGGCGCAACAATCTCATTGCATCGGAATACGTGCACCACAGGCGACGTAACCCTATGAGCTCGCTTCACGTGCTTGTGGGGAAACCCTGTATGAGGTTCACCTCAGGAAGAGGGGGAAGAGAAGTTTCAGATTATTCATAAATTGGCATTAAGGCACTTTGAAAAACATTAAATATCGCTAACGTATGTAAATTAGAAAGCTTTAAATCCCCTGTTTTAATAGAACAAAACCTAAGGAAGGAAATTCAACCACCTCCAGCAAGTGTAAGAATGTAAGTTGGTAAATATTTATTATATAGATTTGTTCCGAACCGCTTTATAGTTTTTATATATTGAACATTGTATTAATTTAGAGCACTTTAGATTATCAATTCAGCACAAAGGTTCGATACAACCACACCTGTTATTTAGTTGACTATCTGCTGGGTAGACCACGTTAATGAAAATATTCCGTTATATCCTACAGTTGATAATAGATGAGGAAAAACCCTCAATATAATTGACAAAGGGGGGGGGGAGGTTCAGCTACTCTCCGGTTTCATTGACAAGAACTGATTTGTGATCCAACGATTAACGCCTGGAGTCAAGGATCTCCTTTCCACCCTTTGGAGGGATAAAAGGGGGAATATCATCATAGGTATGTTAAGTACTAAAATCACTGATACTCTTGTAACGATGCAGCTAACAAAGATAGCAATGATTTCATTCTTAGCAACTTACGCCGAGTACCAAATCACTGGTGCATGTTTTATGAACTTCTTCCATAGCCATATTCAGGCACCAAAAAATAAAAGTCTCACTTAGTTCTTGCTTCTGACAAAACAGTAAATGTTATTAGTAAATCACGAGCTGAAATAGAACCCACACACGAGGCTAAATAGACAAGAACTAAACAGACGTTTTGGACAGCTGTACAGACTACTTCGAATTACTAATTTACAAAGTTATACTAAGCCAATCCGGACATACGGAATAGAGATTTGGGGGAAAGCAAAAAAGTCGAACATCAAGTGTATCCAATCCTTTCAATCAAAAGTCCTGAGAACAATAGTAAATGTCCCTTATTACGTTAGAAACAAAACCCTTCGTAATCTTAATATACTCTACGTAATCTCCTAGGACAGTCGTTGTAATGCACCACTCATCCCTATAATCCTCCTCGGAGGCTAAAACGGTAGTGTCTTCGTGACCTGCTATAAATACGTGACAGCGGGAGTCGTGGCAACGGCCAGTTTCTGCAACCATGTCCTGAGCGTATGTGGCTCTCTTGGTCAGCCCCCACCGGCTCGTATCCAGTGACACGGCTGACGTAGGAGCGTGGGGGCTTCCCAAGACTCCACTTCCTCTCGATCGTAAGCGATGAGGGCATGAAAATTGTAAATATGGTATAAATGAGAACATTTATCACACATTTATCATTTATCTATTACATATTTCCTGATAAAAGGCAGATTGTATTTTTATTATAACAAAGATTTAATACTAGAAAGTAACCTGGGAATCGTTAAGATGTTTGCTGTTTTGAGAATCAAAGACAAACCAGCTCGGGAAAATGACATAAATAATACAATAATGAAATAGTTATTAATTTTAAAGTATTATTTGCCGAATGACAATGTTTGTATGCTGGGGGTGTCACAATGCAACGATTATATAACGCGTGAGGATATTTTATGTTTTATAATAAATAAGTATTATTTAAATACATGACATCTCATTATAATATCTCACATAATATTAGAAAGTTGAGGCTTTGAGAGGTCCAAATTATTTTTAGCTAGTGTTTGCAAACAACATGTGCTGGGGATGGAAACCAGATTAAGGTTTCGGAGTCACTTGAGTTTCGGACTTATGGGGAGCGATGGAATCGTATATAAGATACAATTATTTGATTTTTGGAACATATGTAAGTGTTAATTATGAATACCAGCAATACAGAAGTTAAATTCAGTATCATATATTTTTAAATCATACAATTGATAGTTAAAAAATCAGCTAGTGCCTTAGTTTTAATAAGATTTTCAGGTGATAATTAACAACCTTAGATAAGGTTGGACTAGGGTTCTGATCCCGAAGCTTATACATGGGATCGATAAGCCTATGTAGTAGTAGAGACCATCCTGCCTATGTACCAGCTGTTAAGAGGGCGCTGGCGTAGCTAATCCGCCAGACCCTAATAGCGCTCAAATTAGCCTACCGTTAATTAATTACTTCATTAATAATTAAATGGCCCCGAGCCGGGCTAGCTACTACCTGTGTCCTCCTTCCCTGTGACTATCCCATCTTGCCTCTAGTGGGATCATGGGTACATGTTGTTTCGATCTTAACGATGTTCTTGACAGCCCTCCTAAGAGGATGGTATAATATATATATTCCACGACATGTGGTAGCAGAGTTGAGAATGAACTGCTAAACCAAAGCCGGACTACTCTAATCCTAGACTGGTTTAGTGGGGCTTCTTTTGAATGGTTTCTCGCAATATCGATCTTTAGAAACTGGATTAGCCTAAACGAAAACTGTGACACACATTTATTTTCTGACCGTTTAAACCAAAAGCGATATATGTGAGTTATAATAATATTAAACATTAAACATTAAATATTAGTTGACCCAAGGAGCGTTAAACTGCATGTTTTAAAAATATTGTACTCATTTTGAAATTGGGAATTAATATTCCATTATAATTGTTGGATGAATTATTGAAGTTCCACAGTCCAGACCCCAATACATTTTCTATCTCTATGGTCTCCTGTCAATTATTCAATTATAAATCATCAACATTATATAAATACAACGAAATATAATGCATTTCTTATTAATTAATTATTTTTTATAAGCACGAAACAATATATGTAAATAAAATGAAATATGTTGAAAGTAAAGAAACAATAATAAGAGACACACGCGTGGTTCAATGCTCAACACCGATATTAACAAACACGGCATGGAACGTTTTAAATATTGAATTTCAATAAAGTTCCCTTGATAATTGGGGAAAACTCAGAAATACAAATCTTAAATAGATTTTTAGTTTGAGTTGAAATGTTATTAGTTAGCAAAACCTGATTTTTTTTCACAATTCCTGTTGTTTTGACCAATAAAAGGCAGATTTTATTATTACAAAGATTTACTACAACAAAAGCAGCTCGGGAATCGGTAGTATGGTTAACACACTTCACTTGGAAGGATCCTTTGCTGTTTTGAGAATCAAAATTTTTGTTGGGAGAATCAAAGACAAACCAGTTAGGGAAAATGACATAAATAATACAATAATGAAATAGTTATTAATTTTATAGTATTATTTGCCGTATGACAATACCTTGTTTGTATGCTGGGGGCGTCACAATGTAACGATTATATAACGTGTGGAGATATTTTATGTTCATAATAAATAATATTTAAATACATGACATCTCATTATAATATTTCACATAATATTAGAAAGTTGAGGCTTTCAGAGGTCTTAATTATGTTTGCAAACAACATGTGCTGGGGGACGCGATATATGTGTAGGTTTTTTTTGGTTCGAGCACAGAGGTACATGCAACGAACCCCAAACATCTTCCCTCAAATAAAAAAATTCCTTTTGTATAATCTTACCATTCATCCCTAAAATCCTCCTCGGAGACTAAAACGGCATTGGCCTTGTGACCTGCTATAAATATGTGAAAGTGAGCCAGGACTCCAATCATGTCCTGAGCGTCTGTGGCTCTCACGCTCTTGCTCAGCCTCCGATGGCCTCCCAAGACACCACTTCCTCATTCGCATGCGAATGAGGTGACAACCATGTGGATTTGGGAGGTATCTGGGCTGTTTGCAAATACTGTATGAATGAGGGAGTGAATGAAAATTGTTAATATGGTATGAATGAGATCATTCATCACAATTACTTATTGCCCAATGAGGCAGATTGTAATTTTATCATAATAAAGTTGATTTGAGATTTGAATCTTATAAAATTATCGACTAATTTTAGTTTTTTTTTTTTTTTAATGCCCAAAACAAATAGTCTATTTAAGAAATTCACACAAATATTTCTAAAACTGGTCCTTAGGACGTTACTCCGAAGGTTTACTAGCAAACAGAATCCGCGAAAGAAAAAAATTGTATTTGAAGTAGGTTCATGGTTCGTTTCGCCTCCAGTTGACGCACCTCCAGTTTCCAGCAATCAGCTCTGTCTTTATTCAGTCAACAGCGGCACGAGCAAATATTTTGCGTCTTTCTGAATCTTTGTAAATATGAAAATAATAAAACTGTGCTAAAGTGTTTTTAGGCCACCGCCTCATCGAAAAGTACAAACATTCCAGCTGTTTTCTTACCACGCTAGCGAGATAACAAATATTGGTCCCTTAACCATCTTAATAAGGAGTTAGGCTTCGTAGTCGGACTGATAGGCGCGATAGTAAACCAAAATCCACAATAAACCAGAGAAACCAACATACCAATAAAGCGATCTGATTCGCAAGCAGGCAGTTATGTGTCTAACCCAACATATAGTTTTAATGTAGAAACAATAACATTAACAGGCAGAAATCAACTATGTAAGTCTTCTCTGGTTTAACTGAAAGACAATAACCACTTTGTCTGGCTAGGCGCAGGAATCAGCACAAGGACCAGACGGCAGATGGCAAAGCACGCCACGCAACACGCCTGGATTGAAAGAGATGTTAAAAGGTCCCTTTTCTTTTGAGGACGGCTCGCCTATGCGGGATGAAATAAGTACATCATTGGGGGGCTCTCACTATTTTCCTAGTCCTATGTCGGATCTCTTACTTCTGGGGCGAGGGCGAGAGGCAGGAGGTCATCCCTTCTGGGAGGGCATAGACTGAGGATCAAGTTGTAATAAGCCAATGAAAACACTGCAATTTAATTTAAGAATTTCAACCGTTTTGAATGAAAATATATATATATATATATATATATATATATATATATATATATATAGTATATTCAATTTGTACTAGAGAAATTCCTTCCATTGATCACCACGGTAAATAACTAAGATAATTTATCGTTAGATAGCTTTCGCATGCGAGGGAGGTGACAACCATGTAGATTTGGGAGGTCTCTGGGCTGTTCGTAAATACTGTATGAATGAGCGAGTGAATGAAAATTGTAAATTCGGAATGAGAACATTTATCACAATTACCCAAAAAATACAGTATTAAATTGAAAGGAAACCTCAGAACCACAATTTACATGAAAATACACCAAAATAATAAATAATAATAGTGAAAAAATAACGGTAAAATGGTATTAATTTAACAATATAATCTTTATTGCGATAAAATTAAAATCTGCTTTTTCTTGGGCCATAAGTAACTGTGATCAATGTTCTCATTCATAATATATTTACAGTTCTTCATTCGCTTGCTCATTCATACAGTATTTACAAACAGAAATCTCCCAAATCCACATCGTTGCCACCTGCCTTGCATGCGAAAGAGGAAGCGGAGTCTTGGGAAGTCCCCCATATTGTAAAATTGTAAATACGAATGAGAACATTTATCACAATTACTTATTGCCCAATAAAGGCAGATTGTAATGTTATCATAATAAAATTGTTTTTGTTTATCAGATTAGTACTAATTGGGACAGGACTAAGTTATAAATAATTATCAATCGTATTTTAATATTTACGCTAATGAAATAGTTAGAATAATTAAATGTCATCCCATTAAATTGAGTATATTAATTATTCAGCTAAAGCGTTGAGACTTGGTTCTTAGGGTAAGTGAGGTAGAATGATATATGTATCGATAGAATAATACATGATTTATATATTTAGGTACACTAGCATACATTAATATTTTATCATTTGTATGTATGTAAGTATCAGAAATAAATTAGCACGTAGTTATTAGGTCATTTGTAGGCTAGAGCAATTGTCACAGAAACTGTTTTATTGTACATTTATAAATAATAAAGCTATCTACACATCTAACGCTAACCGGGATTATTTCCCCGCTTTAGAATATACAGATAAAACGTAACTTCCAGCCGCAGGGAAGAACAAATGAAGATGATGACAAGGACTGCAGTTGAAAAAAAAAAGAAGGGAGGCAATTAATCAGTATTTAGAGGGGAGTGGACACCGCCATTTGGCCAGGGTACAAATACGTTGGAGGATCGACCCTGGTCTGTTTTGATTGATTAGCTGGGAAAACACCGAGCCACTGCCTGTAATGCCCTGCTTCAGCGCCGAGCAACCACACACACATGGCTCTCATCTGTCAGCGCTGAGTAGTTAATTTTTTATTCAGAGTTATCCAGGAAATAACCCTGACATAACAGAAACTCTTTAAAAATTTTTTTTTTAGAATATAACAACATTTATTATGATAAAATTAATTACAATCTGCCTGATTGGGCTAGTAATTGTGATAAATGATCTCATTCATACCAATTTTCATTCATACTGTATATACAAACAGCCCAGAGGCCCCCCAAGTCCACATAGTTGTCACCTGACTGACGGAAGTCCTCTACGCTCCTACAGCCGTCGTCCTAAGCCGCGTCACTGGAGAGCCAGCGGAGGCTGACCAAGAGCGCGAGAGCCACAGACACGCAGGACATGATTGGAGAAACTGCCCATTGCCAGGACTCACACTGTCACGTATTTATAGCAGGTTACGAGGCCACTTCCGTTTTAGACTCCGAGGAGGCTTATAGGGATGAGTGGTGAAGTGCAATGACTGTACTAGGGTATTAGGGTGGTTAGGTAGGTTACTATGGAATTTCATGAACTTGGAAGGGATGAGTTCAAGAATATAAGGTATATTAAGAACGTTATGAAGGGTTTTGTTGCTGACGTAATAAGGGGCATTTACTATTGTTCTCAGGACTTTTGATTGAAAGGATTGAATACAGTTGATGTTAGACTTTTTTGCTGTCCCCCATAGCTCTATTCTGCATGTACACATGCCCAAAGCGTCTTTTTATCCTCTTGTGTGGGTTCTATGTCAGTCTGTCTACCTTTTATAGTATTTTTGTGTAATTAGTTTAGCCACTGCCGTTTCAGTCTCCGAGGAGGAGTATAGGGACGAGTGGTGCCCTGCAATGACTGTGCTAGGGAATTAGGGTGGTTACTATGGAATTTCATGAACTTGGAAAGCATATGAGTTACTCTAGAAAACAAAATAAACCATTAGCGTTCTCTAATTACAATTGGCAAATACTCACAACCTGCCTGAAAATGGAGTCAAAAACACCTAAATTTATATAATTAGTCTCGCGTTGTAGTAAACTTGACCAGTCAATCCCGCTGATCCTTGGAACCACTCGCCTCTCCGCCAATCAGACAAAGGGACTAAGACAGATGATGCAGCAGCTAATGAGAACTGTCTATAAACGAAGAGGCTTGCCCTGGCGCCTGGCCAGCGACCTCTTGGCGTTGACTACCTCCGGGCCGGGTTTCTATTCCTTCTGGGCCCTGTCCTTCGTCGCTTTCTTAACAGTTTAATCACCCGATTCAAGTATATTTATACATTCATAATTTTACGATCGCTATTGTAGGAATAGCAGACAGACAGGGTAGAATATTCTACTGCGCAGTCGTTTGAAAGTAAAACCCGGCCTCGAAATTTAATTTCTGAACTCGTATTCTGAAACACCTTTATAATGGGTTGAATTTCCTCTTTTAATGCACGGGTGGATGTGGGCTTGTTGACATACACCTTTGACTTCAAATAACCCCATAAAAAGAAATCTAAAGGTGTTAAATCACACAATCAAGGGGGCCAATTCTGATCACCCAAACGAGAGAGTACACGACCTGGAAATGTCTCAGGCATTATTTGAATTGTTTCATGGGCTGTATGGAATGTGGCACCATCTTGTTGAAACCACATAATGGCCACATCAATATCATCCAATTTCGGCACAAAGAACTGTGTTATCATGTCGCGATATCGAGCACCAGTAACAGTCACTGCTTGACCTTTAAACGGCTTGTTTTTGGACAACCATTGTGTTAAGTGTCTCCAACTGATCCAGTCTCCCTAATTTTTTCAATTAATCTCTTCACAGTTGATGAAGTCAAAACACTATCCCGACCATATTTTGTATGACATTTTCGAACTGCGGCCGCCAAACTTTCATTATTTATGTTTAACAATAAAGAAACGTTGTTCTATCGTGTAACGCTTTATTTTTACTAACTCTAAACTGTCAGCTGTCAGATTGTTTTTTTTTAGGGTTGCCAGTGTTAACTTTACTACTAAATGGCGGCAAATTCAAATTTTGCGTTAATTCTGGGACACTCTTACATCCAGTCTATTGCACACCTTCCTCTCTCTCTTTTTTTTCTGCCTTCGTCTCGCTAAAACCAGCACCTCCTTGGTGAGACCTCTACCTCGCGGACGACGGTTGCAATGGCCCTACAAACATTACTTAGTAGCGTCTCCACCAGCGATCCAGTCTGCCTCTATCCGGTCCACCCTCGCCTTTGGGATCCTGACAGTTTTCGCCTACTGTTAGATACCGATTGTGAATTCGTGGTCATTCCAAGACCCACATAAACTACCTATAACCTACCCTATACCTCTTCTCCTGAACATAGTGCACTGTCGGAAGCGAACTTAGCGAAACGAATAAAGGGCACACTTTAAATCTTATGGAGACAAATCAATAAACAGACACGAATTAAGCTGCCCGTCGACTAGGCCGCCAGCAAAGGACTGTTTTTCTTTCACGAAACGCGCAGTGGCTGGGTCGACGAGATCTCCCCCGCCTGGTGCTCCCGACACCCTGAAACCAGGTTTAGGGTATAAACCACGAAGAGCGGTAAAACTAAAGGAACGACGAGAAAGAGATTCTGTGAGTGAACTGTGGCTCAGTGGAGACTTAAAATATTCAGCGGGTGGCAAGGCTAACCTTTCACCGACAAAACCAATAAACCCGAGACCTCAATTCAGGACTCTTTGATTACAATTCACCTCAACCCACTCCTCGGCCCGAATCGTTGATGACTACTGAGTAGTCTAGGATGAAAATAAAAATAAATTGAAAACTAATCACAAGTGGGCGTTTAGTTGAGAATCAGATCTAATGCTTTGTAAACGATGTCAGAATAAATAACGAGATCAAATAAAAGATAACAACAAATTTATTATGATAAAATTACAATCTGCCTCATTGGGTAATAAGTAATTGTTATAAATGTTTTCAATCATACCATATTTACAATTTTCATTCACTCCATCATTCAAACAGTATTTACAAACAGCCCAGAGACCTCCCTTACGAGCGAATGAGTAAGCGGAGTCTTGGGAAGTCCCCCACGCTCCTCCATCAGCCGCGTCACTCGATACGAGTGAGAGCCTGACGAAGAGCGCGAGAGCCACATACGCTCAGGACATGATTGGAGAAGCTGGCCATTGCCAGGATCTCCAATTGCCAGGCCCCAAAAAAAAACAATTTGGCAGCTGACAGTTTAGGGTTAGTAAAAATGGAGCGTTACACAGATAGAACAACGTGTCTTTATAGTTGAAGATTATCTCAAAAATAATGAAAGTTTGGCGGCCGTAGTTCGAAAATTTCATTTAAAATATGGTCAGAATAGTGTTTTGACTTCATCAACTGTGAAGAGATTAATTGAAAAATTTAGGGAAACTGGATCAGTAAGAGACACTAAACAAACTGGTCGTCCAAAAACAAGCCGTTCAAATGTCAATATCCAAGAAGTGCGTGAGAGTGGTGTTGAGAATCCATACCACAGTTCTTTGTGCCAAAATTGGATGGTATTGATGTGGCCAATATGTGGTTTAACAAGATGGTGTCACATGCCATACAGCCTATGAAACCATTCAAATACTGCATGAGGCATTTCCAGGTCGTGTACTCTCTCGTTTCGGTGATCAGAATTGGCCCCCTAGATCGTGTGATTTAACTCCTTAAGATTTCTTTTTATGGGGTTATTTGAAGTCAAAGGTGTATGTCAACAAGCCCATATCCACCTGTGCATTAAAAGAGGAAATTTTCGACAAAAGAGTGCGTATTTACCAGCGAAGTCGTGGAGGCCATTTGCCAGTTGTGTTATTCAATAAATAACCCATAATCTTATTTACTTTATAATTCAATAAAAAAATAACAACAAAAATACTAAACACTGTGTTTTCTATTTAAATCAAATCTTGCGTTAATTCTGGGACAACTATCATATATGCCTGTCGATACCAACACTCAACTTTTAACCACTCAAATTTACAAATAGTTGTGACTTGAACTCAGATAAGTAACTTTGTGAGGTAAACATCATCCCCTTATGTTTATCATAAAATGGATGAAAATTTAACACAATTTTTATATATTAAACTGGATTACTACAATATGCAGTCACAGTACTACTGTGAGCAATTAGCCAACTTTAAGGACTGGTCTAGGTGAGTTCATCTCTCTAACTAATCCGAACAATCATTTAAGAGCCCCTATCTGTTAAGGGTCAGCTGGAGTCAGAGCTGGCCTTAATGGAAACAGTATCTCAGGCAGGGCTATTAGTCCTGGAATTAGCTCAGCTAGGTGATGGTCTGTTCTTGGACGGCCGCAGCCAACGAGGATTAACACAACTTTATAATACGGTGCAGTGGTTAGCTTAACTAGGCCATCATATGATCAACGTTCCGGGTTCGAATCACAATAAGGGTGAATATTAATACTAACATGAAAAATATACACCAATAATCTCTATTCAAATATACACTGCCCCCCCCCCCACCCAAAGAAAGCGGCGGACTTAGAAAAATTCAAATATTTGCTTCCTAATAGAAATTTATCGGCAATCAATTCTTTTTTAATTATTATTAAACGTTTTCAATGATAATCGTGTAGAAATATGATGGTAAAATCCAACAAATATAAAAAAAAGTATTCAGAAATTTCTATTTTGATTTATAAGCGTATCTGATCTATAATAATTTAGTAAAAGGACTTTGGAGCAAGTAGTTCGTGGTTTAGTGGAAGACGGTCGAAGGCCAATATATGCCACCAGTGCATTGGGTTTGCATCAAACTACTATTCGGAGATGAGTTACACGTTACCGAGAGAGAGGTTTGTGCAATCGCTGGTTCAGTTCGGCCGCGAGTGACAGAGCCAAGAGATGACCGGTGTAATGCACACGCTTCGGAATTAGGTTTCAATTGCTACTAAGACTGCTCGACTTGTATGTGCAGAAACTGTTAGAAGACTTGCTGAAGTGAACTCAAACCCTCGAAGACATGCTTCAGAGCCACTGTTGTCTAGAGAACATCGTAGAGCTAGGTGTTCGCCGTCGAAGACATTCAACCCCACACCAAACTCTCCCAGTGACATTAAACTCAGCGTAGCGCTCACCAGGCCTTCGGTAAACTCTTATCCGTCCTCTGGTGTCTAAAAAGAGAAGAGATACGTCACTCATCTGGAATAGTCCATTTGCTTTCAGTCCATGTTCCGAGCAAATTCCAAACGAACTCTACATGCCCAATTGAAGCAATAGAAATTTCGTAAAGTTTATCAAGTATTAACATCTTGACTGCCTGATTGACTATTGTGACTGTAGCGACCACTAACTACATAAGATAAAATCACCCTATACTCTATTGTATAAATATTGTAAATGTAAAAAGACCACATAAACTACCTACACTACCTACCCTATGCCTCTTCTCCTGAACATAGTGCACTGTCGGGGCACACACTTATCAGATATGGAGTCAGATAGTACGGGTCTTACTCCGTCATGAAGCAATTGTTCAGGTCATAGCCTAATCAACCCTCACTTCGTGACCAGGGCCAGAGTAACTAGACACCCCCCTCGTGATGACCCGATAGTAACTTTTATCTGTATTCTGAATTGGTGAACTATACTTACAAATGTCACTAACATCCCATACGATTTTTCAAAACAAAAAGTGACCCAATGAAAAAATAACGAATATTCATTAGTTATAAAAATATTTTTCAATCGCACTGTTCAGAGCATCAAATTAAAAATCTAAATGTCTTCAGTATTAATATGTAAAAACGTCGGGTCTTGAGAGTACTGTCAAAGTACAAATAGCATTAAAATCTTGTTCATAACTTTTTTTTACAGCCATAGCAAAAACTTTCACCTCACCTTGTTATAAGGATGATAAATATAGTTATATATGAATGTTTTATTACATTGTCAAGTTCCGACCGATTAATAATTAATTTTATTGCGGACTTCTTATAATCAGCTGTGTAAATAGTTAAATTTTAACGAAAAACTAACAAACATATTTCCAGATGTATTATACCTTTACAATTTCAGATCTATTGAATCCCAGCTCTATAATAGTTGTTAAGTGAGAAAAAATAACACAATTGCGGATAATAATGTTTTACAAAGTTACAAATTTTACACAATATTAATTTTTATATTTTCTTTTCTTTTGCTGTTGCTGTATACTTTGAAATAGCGCGCTGAAGTTTTTTAATAAGGATCGTAAATGCAAGTGAAGGCGAGCGATGCAATATTACTATCGACATTGTTTCCATGCTGGGGTATTTCTCATCAGGGTATTGTATTTCTATGTTCCACATTTTGAATGTGCACTAACGTCGTTTTTTTTATGTAATAACACTAATGGGCAGCGGTGAAATTCTACCCTGGATGGACCTACCGTGAAATGTAGAGTAATTTCTTGATAGATAATACTACCGATTTAAAGAAGAAAAAAAATCTCCTGTAATCATTTCCAAAAATTCAATATAGGTACAACAATTTTTTGTTTGTTTCATATCCCTTTGTTACAAAATTAATATATGTACAAAATATATATTCCACAAAGGAGTATATTAAGGATTGATTAATTATATTTCCTGTAGACTGGCTACGTTCTATACAAAGTATGTTTCCTACTAATAGTCTTTTGATTAGTTTCTACTAATATTTTGTAACTAATGAATAATCGTTATTTTTATCATTGGGTCACTTTTGTTTTGAAAAATCCCATGGGATGCTAGTGACTTTTGTAATTATAGTTCGAAAATTCAGAATACAGATTAAAGTTACAATAGCCAATCAGGCAGTCAAGATGTTAATACTTGATAAACTTCACGAAATTTCTATTGCCTCAATTGGGCATGTAGAGTTCGTTTGAAATTTGCTCGTAACATGGACTGAAAACAAATGGACTCTTCCAGATGAGTGACGTATCTCCTTCTCTCTTTATTATAACTAGTATTGTATAAAAGTATAATGATGTACATTATACATAATTGGACTGATTGAACTGATGGGGCTCACCTTATTTATCATAGACTTAAAACTAACATACATCTAACAATAAAACTAAATCTTTACCTAATATTCCCCGACAGTCTGTCACCATCGATGCGGAAAGGGTGGTGGGGTCATAGTGTTAAACACGGGGTTTGTCAGGTGCTGCAACGAGTCAAAAAACTTGATTATTTATGCGAGAAGTAAACTACACAGCGAGCGAAGAAATAATGTAGAGATATAGTTGCGGAAATCAAGTCCTATATTATCAGGTCGAGTCGTAAGTAACTTCCGGTGCAACTGACCAGAAGCGTAACTACCCGCTATGAGTTACCATGACAAGTTTTTGTTTTCACTATCATTCAGTTAGTCTTTTGTCAACTGTTTTGTCTGATACGCGTTACGTTAAACTGTTTTTTTTAACCTCTGAAATGGAGAGTCAAAAAGTACAGATTCGTCATGTAATGCTTTGGGAATTTAAACAAGGCAATAGTGCTAGGGTGACAGCTGAAAAAATATGCAGTGTATATGGTGAAGGACTAATAACTGATCGGGCAGTTAGAAATTGGTTTATAAAATTCCCTTCTAGAGACACGACCTTAAAAGACGAACCGAGGGCGACAACCTTTTAAAGGCAATATTGGAACAAAACCCACGTCAATCAACAAGAGGTATAGCAGAAAGGTAGAATACATCACAATCAACTGTTAACCGCCACATGGAGAAATTAGGGAAAGTCAGCAAGTTAGGAGTGTGGGTACCTCACAATCTCAGTGACCGGAATAAAGAAGATCGCATGTCAATCGCCACAAGTCTGCTCTCACGGGTAAAAATTGAGTCTTTTTTAAACAGGATTGTAACAGGCGACGAAAAATGGGTTAACTATGACAATATAGTCCGCAAAAGACAGTGGCTTCATAAGGATCAACCACCCCTACCAGATCCGAAAGCAAACATCCATGGCAAAAAGATTTTATTGTGTGTATGGTGGGATTGTCAAGGAATAATTCACCACGAGTTGTTGAAGTCAAATTTAACGATGACTGCGGATAGATACGTTCAGCAGTTGCAAAGAGTGCCACCAGAGAAACTCCATGAAAAGCGTCCTGCACTTGTCAAAATTAATATAATTTTGTTATTTAATGAGAACAAAATAAATGTCTGATAAAAAAACGGAAGTTACATATGACTCGGCTTAAATACATGTAAAAACTAGCTTGGAATCAAATCATAAATAAGTGATTGCTGGTATAGGCATCATCTAGTTGGCTACCCGCTTCCCTGGCTTACCCTCCCGCTCTCCTCGACGGACCGTCCGTAGAAGAGTCAGCTGTTCTTTTTGAAGAACAGCTGTTCTTCAAAGTGCCGACAGGAAACATCCCTTACTAGCCAACAGTTTCCATTCTTCCCTATTTCTCATTTCCTTCCGAAAGCACCATTTCAGCCCTAAACTCATATATTATTTTATTTTTGTTAAGTTCGGGCTCTCAAAGCTTTATTTTTTTTTTATTCGTTTGGCATTACTTTCATTACTACGACCTGCCTATCCAAGGGAATGAACAAAACTTCAAATCTTAAATAGTTTCTAAGATATGGATGGAGATTTCTTAAAAGTTAGCAAAAGGGCTTAATTCTGTTACAAGGAAGTCTTTTTTTCTCAAATACTACTGTGAGGGACAGACGAAATACGGTCTCCCAGTACCCCGATGAAAGCCCGTTCCTTCGGGCTCTACGATTACGAGGAGCAGCCAAATTACCACCCTAACGGGCATCCTTATCTGCTAACGAACCATCGGCTGCAATGGTGCGGACAATATAAGGTTAACTAGGAGACAATATACGGAACTGATGGTGTAGCCATCGACGTACAATCTCTGTTTGCACCCTCGTCCACCCTTGGGAAGGTTGATTCCTAATCTATGACCTTTTCCGCCCGTTCGGGGAAACGGGTATATTCTTTCCGTCTCGTTTCTTTTTATTGGTTCTATTTCAGGCAGGACTGTCCGCCCTTTACACAAAGACAAATCCAGAAAAAAAAACAACAACGTAATGTCACCAACAGTGTTCTTTTTTCGTTTTGCAATTCCCACGGCCTTGGACCGATGCCAAATGAATCCGTATTTGTGTCCGATTTTGAAATTATTGCTGAGTCTTTACACACAGCTATATTTTTGAAAGTTCTTTTTGTTTTTTTTGAGCGAGACGAATAAAATAACAAATCAACAAAGAGCAGTAACAGCGAAGAGCAGTAACAGCCAAGAGCAGTAACAGCAAAGAGCCTTAACAGCAACGAGCAGTAAGAACAAAGAGCAGTAACATAAACAATTATCATATACAGGATAGACATTTAATTTATGTATATATTTTTTTTTCGATAGCTCTCAAACTTATAAAAAATAGTATGAGGGAAAAATAAAAGGAAAATTATTTTGGGCTAATGAGTGCCTTTCACTAAGGGGAGTCCCCCATTTGAAGGATGTATGAGAAGGGTATAGGGTGTGGAATGCCTAAAGGAGGCGGGTGGAATCAGGAAGGTAGTGAGAGTCTACCGAGGGTGGAGCCTAGGGGTACCTAGGCAAAATTATATTATTACTAGTTGATACATGGAACCTTAACAATTAGACTCCACGTTAGTTGACATCTAAAATATTGAAAAAAAACAAAAACAAGCAATTTTGTTTGTTGACTCTGAAAACTTTTATTTTTGTAAAATCGTGATTTTTTTTATATTTTGCCATGATTATCCAAATATTGAAATTAACTGATACTAACCATAGATTTTAAAATAGAATTTAAAATTATGGATAGGTTTTGAGAAAGTAGAGTAGATGGCGTTATGCTTGTTTCGTTATTCTTTTGTCAATGCTAGGATTTCTATAGAAAGAAATTCCATGTAATTTTCTTTACAACTGTCAGTTGTTTATGGACAGTTTTAACTTGGAGTGCAAAAAAAAAATTGGTTTAAAAATTTTCATATTTCCACAGAAATATGACCACCGGTTCTGGTGGACCTTCTGAAGTTGATGACAAAATGAAAGCCATAATTGAATATAATCGTGATATAACTGTGCGAGAGATTGCAACAGTTAAATGTATCACACACAACAATTGAAAATCATATAAGACGTCTTGGACTTGCTAAGAAGCTCGATATTTGGGTTCCCCCACGACAATGCGAGGTCGCACACATCTTTAGCAACACGCTTGGTTGAGAAGTGATGTCGCAACCCCCCTACAGCCCCGACCTCTTGCACCATCGAATTATCATTTATTTCGAAGTTTACAAAACTTCTTAAATGGTAAAAATGTCAGTAATAACGATGACCACAAATCGCACTTGATTGAGTTTTTTGCTGATAAGGACCAGACGTTCTATGAGCGCGGGATCATGAAGTTACCAGAAAGATGGCAAAACGTCATCGAACTGACTGATGAAAGTTCATTTTTTTTATAGAAAAAATTGAGTTTTATTTCACACTAAAAAACCGAAATTAATTTTTTGCCAACCTCAATATTTTAGCATTTCTAAGTGTACCTTATGGTTGGGAGTCAAGCATAAGCCGTTTCGATACTACTACCTCTGTTGTTTAGTTGACTGTTCAGGCAGTGATGAGTTCAATTCAAAGCCTGGAGCTCGTTACGCTTTAAATGTTAATTTACCAGTTTCTTCGGTGCAATAGACATAAAATAAAAAAACACTCAGTACCTGAATGAAAGCATAACCCCTCTCTTCTGGAAATAAGATCCTTTAAATCCAGTGAATAAATCCCGATTACCCCAGACTTTATCCTGCCTTTATTGGAACACTTAGGGAATGACCGCCGTGCCTTCTCCCCTAACTGAGAGCACCCCTTTTTTTTCTTTAAATTGGACTCTCTCTCTCCGCCGACACAACGGCTGAATAACTCCCAACCCCTCTTCGGCAGGATATCCTCAGGATCTTATCCGACCAGGCTCTGATCCTCTCATCAGGAGTGGTCCCTATTGTCTTGCCATTAAAGGATCCGATGGTATCGCCCGAGGGCCCTACTCTCAGCTCCCCGTTAACTCTCCTGCACTCTTTCTTCCCCGTCCGGGGTAGCCCTATTTAAAATTAAAATGATATTGTTATTTAATTCGATGAGGTTTTATTTTAAATCCTGTGCCCCTCTTCTATACTAGTTCAGAGGTGATCTTATTTCGTCTATCTCAAGGTTTGGTTCTGTAATTAACAATATGACAAACGTAAAGAGTTAAAAACTACAGTGTTTAATTATAGCTCCTTGATTTTACCTCAAGTAGAGGAAGTTGAAGGAAACTAACACGAAGTCTTACCGGCTTATGCATTTATTGACTTCCCCCAATCTATCACTGCGTCTAAAGCTATTGATTTACAAGAGTGTACTCAGGCCTACTCTGCTGTATGGTGCACCACTTTTTCGTCATCTGACGTATACGACAGCTCGGCGACTCCAACAATTCCAAAACGGCATACTAATGAAAGTGGTCAGACATACTTCATTCGAGCAGCGGAGCAACAGTGAGCTTCACGAGGTCTTTGATTTTCCTACAGTGGATGAATACATTACAGTGTTTAACACGATAGCCCCCGCTTCTTTCCCCCATCGATGGCAGGAACGCTTTAGTCTTAGGTTCTAGTTTTAGGTTTTAGTTTGTAGTTCCCTCATTATAATCCGAAGGTGAGCCCCATCACCTAGTCCTGTACACATTTCATTGTAATTTTAACTTCAAATAGAAAATTGTTTTTGTAAATATTTCCTCCTTCAAATTCGTCCGCACATGCAGCACGAGGAGAATATTGTAAATATTGTTCATACATTGTAAAAATGTTGTTGAATAAAGGGGTTTTGAAATTAAAACAGTGTGAGGGTTTGTTTGCTAGTTAGTAAGTACTCCAAAAACTGCAGGACTTGTTGATACCTGGAATACAATTAAGGTGTTCTAGCTATCGCTAGCCTTCAGGTAGATACCTGAGCAAATGGTTGCTAGTGAGGAATTCATCACCTAGTGTTTACCGAACATTGACCAATAAAGCGGTCGGGCTGACATTACTCTATGATAGGAATGGTAAAAGTGATCTAATCAATAGAAAATTTAAAAGTATATTATATAATCAGCATATCACACTCAATACCTTTTGGTTGATATGCAATAAAGGGAAAGTTTTGTAAAATGTGAACTGGCGCATATTCAGAGATTCGCTTCTCTCAAGAGCAGAGTAAAAACTCATGAATATTGTCCGAACGGTGGGACTACTTTCATCCAAAGGCCAAGGTAGCCTCTTTGAGTCTATGCAGCCCAACGCAGCTTGGTTTCGTATAAAAACTACATAATAAGGAATATGAAGTAACAATTGGCACCCCACCAGCAATGTGTCCGATTGACTAGTGCTGAGAACGTCTAACTAATAATATTTCAGGTATCTACTAGGTCAAAGATATAAAAAATAAAAAGCTAAGGAAGCCACTTCCCAGCGCAACCAACAAAACGAACGATGTAACTATTTATTATTTATTTACTTTCAGTCTCATTTTAATTCTTAATTCTATGGCACACCCCTTTCCGTGAAATGAAGACTCCCGATATCCCCGAAAAGTTCAAGGTCCCCACTATCACCGAAGCCATCGGAAGAAGACACATCAAGAGCTTTGACTCGATGAAACATAGCCAAAACCCTCTATTCCGTGACCTGCCCCATTGCTACCGGCAAGATGGCAACTCACTAGGTCTGGGAAAGCAGACAAAATGGTGGACATTACGGCCCTTGGACAAGCAACGATCCCCTAACGGGCACCCATCACTGCTATCCAACTAAATAAGACTACACTACATGCCTAGAGAGACTTTAGCCTCAGCCTTCAGTGGACTCTCACCACTGTACCACGACATTTACACCTCTACCGAGGTCTCCCACACTCTTTAATTCCTTCACCCAACCTTCAAACAGGTCCTCCTAGTAAAAGGATCCGTTCACCCCCAATAAATCCTTTTATTTTTTTCCTTATCCTACATTTTCGAAGTTTGAGAGCTGAGAAAAAAAAAATCATTTTAATTCAAATTAATCATGACCAAAAGTAAAAAAAATGGATAAATAGTGAAAACGTTGTCCAAATTTGATGAAAATGGAATATCTGTGGCACTAACTGAAACAATTGAGCTGAAAAAAAGTCAAATTTTCATTGAATATACAGAAAAGATAACTAACTGCCTTTAGCCACAATAAGAGAGGGACTTGGAACAGCGGGCATTATTAAGAAGCCATCGAGAGAGGCCTAATCCGCTAAAAGGGACTTGACTGAGTAAGCACAGCCGAGGGCTTTGTGAATGGGACCCCGCGGGGGGTGGTTTATCTCGCTCCCACCGCTCGAGTCTTCAATTGAAACAGATGACTCCAGTCCCCAGGACCGGGACGGGGTAGCGGGGGTGGCATAGGTACCACTTTGCCACCCCCCCCCCCCTGCCCTATACCGGATATTAGCTTCTCTTTGCCACCGATAGAGTCTCCAACGTCGTTAGCGATCGAGTTGGCTGTTGTCAAATAGACGATAATGTCGCCATGCTCCCACCTTACTGCCAGGCTCGAGGCGAACGGGATGGCGCGAATTCACAGCGCCATTCATCAGTAATAAATATTGTCGCTCGTACTCGTAAGTAAAGTAGAGCTTGAAGATAGATTCATTTTATTATTTACAAAAATATAGGGTGTCCCAGAATTAAAGCAAGATTTGATTTAAACCGAAAACACAGTTTTTAGTATTTTTGTTGCAATTTCTTTTATTGAATTATAAAGTAAATAGGACAGGGTTATTTATGAAATATCACATCAAGCAAATGGCCTCAGCGACTTTGCTGGCACATACGCACTCATTTGTCGACATTTTCCATGACCATTTGGCATAAATGTGGTTGAATTTCGTTGATGCAGCGTTTAATTTCCTCTTTTAATGCACGGGTGGATGTGGGCTTGTTGACATACACCTTTGACTTCAAATAGCCACATAAAAAGAAATCTAAAGGTGTTAAATCTCACGATCTAGGGGGCCAATTCTGATCACCGAAACGAGAGAGTACACGACTTGGAAATATGTCATGCAGTATATGAATTGTTTCATGGGCTGTATGGCATGTGGCACCATCTTGTTGAAACCACATATTGACCACATCAATATCATCCAATTTCGGCACAAAGATTTGTGTTATGGATTTTCAACAACACTCTCACGCAAAACAACAACACTGCTTCGATATTGACATTTGAACGGCTTGTTTTTGGACGACCAGTGTGTTTAGTGTCTCCAACTGATCCAGTCTCCCTAAATTTTTCAATTAATCTCTTTACAGTTGATGAAGTCAAAACACTATTCTGACTATATTTTAAATTAAATTTTCGAACTGCGGCCGCCAATCTTTCATTATTTTTGAGATAATGTTCAATAATAAAGACACGTTGTTCTATCTGTGTAACGCTCCATTTTTACTAACCCTAAACTGTCAGCTGTCAAATTGTTTTTTGTTTTTTTTTGGGTTGCCAGCACTTTACTGCACAAATGGCGGAATTCAAATCTTGTATTAATTCTGGGACACCCTTTATATTGTTAGGAATGTAGTAAGTAAAAAACCAAAACAAACAGACAATAGAAAAGTATAAGGTCAGAATATCGCAAGCGTATTTTAGCAAGAAGTTACAAATAAAAACCTTTGAGTAATTGGCAAGTTGTCTTCTATAAAAAGTTCATACAACTATAAGACTATTTAGAAGAAAAAACATGAGAAATTGAAAACTTATTTATGCTGAAAATAAGAACGGTACAAAATGAAAAAAAATAATTTTAGCTAGTCTTAGTCTAAAATAATTCAATCTGGCAATTCTTTTATGCCTCGCCGGCTGTCGTCTTTCCTCTACTCGTTCTTCGGAAACACGGTGATTAAAGCAGAAAAATATGGTAGTTTCTAACGTGAGATGTTTGTCTTAAATGCATTTAAAGTTTTCGAATCTTTTCTTTTGTAATAAGAGTTCTGTCTGCCACATTTCGAGACAACATGACAGCGGTCTCGGAAAACTACTGAAGGGCGAGCTACAAAACCAACTGAACGAACCAGAATCAAACTAAACCTCGCGGAGGAAACGGTACAACAAACAGCGAGTCATGGTATGACATTACTATGACATAAAAGTGATCAGTATTTCTACAATAGCCTGGCGCATTGATATTTATTAAATTATACCGATGTACTAAAACTATATTGCCGTTTACGTAAAAATTAAAAATTATAAGCGAAAATTTGAAAAAAACATGAGAAAACTTTTTTACAGGGGGGGGGTCTGTTCCCGGCTTTAGCGACAAATTATGGTGTGTAAACTAATAGTCCTAAATGGTTAACATTTGATGTCTAAACATGTGTGGTGTGTGTGTAACACTACTCTCTCCCTCTCTCTCTCTCTCTCTCTCTCTCTCTCTCTCTCTCTCTCTCTCTCTATATATATATATATATATATATATATATATATATATATATATATATATATATATATATAGGGTGATCTGAAAAGTTTCCGACCTCAACATGAAGATAGCAGCAGTCGTAAATAAAAGCTAGTGAATTTCGTTGTTCGTCTGTTGACAGTTACTCACCAAACTTTCAGCCATTTTGGACGCGCAGTTGTTGTGTAACAGTCGTTTGAGTGAGTCGATGTGAGTGTTTTTATGAAAATGGACAAAATCGAGTATCGAGCTGTCATTAAATATTTGTTTTTGAAAGGCAATACGCCTAAGCAAATCAAAGATGAGTTGGATTCTGTGTATGGGGACTCTGCATTTACAACAGTGAAATTTTGGACAGCTGAATTTAAACGTGGTCGTAAGAGCTTGGGAGACGATGAACGTTTGGGACGTCCAAAAACTGCAACTACCGACGAAAACATCGCCAAAGTTCACCAAATGGTGCTAGACGACCGGCGAATATAAGTGAGAGAGATAGCAGAGGTTATGAACATGTCAAAAGAACGTGTTTGTCACATATTAAATCAACATTTAGAGATGAGAAAGCTGTCTGCGCGTTGGGTGCCGCGTTTGCTCACGTTAGACCAAAAACGTGTTCGAATGAACATTTACAACGCTCTGTTGGCGCAGTTTTACAAGCCTGTCAACATTACCATTGAAGCATTATTTTGAGCAAATGTGCGAGCCCATACGAAAAAGGTTTACCGTCGAACATGTTAAAATAGCGGTTATGAGAAATAACCGATTGATTTTAAAATTGTACCGAGAACATTTAAAATTGTTAACCGAGATGGTTAAATAGATACATCATTAACACGGTTGTCTTCACAATCATTTGATAAATGTCCAAGAATTCAAGCAGTCAATTTACCAATATAATAAAACGTTAGTTGGTACAAATAAGAACATATTAAATTAATAAACAATTCAAATGAAACAAACTAAACGATTACCAGTGTTTTTTATTCTATGATTTCCGTACAGATGGGAAAAATATCTTGAAAACTTTTAAAATATGTAAGTCTGTCATAAATCTGAAGAAATTTTTTTATTGTGTTATTGCTCCAATAATTATTAGTAATTATTTCCATATAATGCCATAACATTCACAAAGAGACTTCATAGTAGGAAGGACATCACTCGTGGCAGGGTAGCTGGGTTGGTAGAGACCCCGACCAAATATAGGTAAGACCCGGGTTCGTGTCCCGATCTTGCGAGTAAAGTGACTCCTCGTGTACGATGTAGACGCTTGTTCATCTAAATACAAAATATGCAGCAGAACAAATTGTTCGGACTGCGAAGGCAAGCCATATTTAATAGAAAGCAAATGCTGTGGTTATTCCGCTAAGATAAGGAACATTACAAATAGCTGGATATATTCGAGCGTAGTGGACATTTTCTCCACCTCTACCCCAAACGGTCTTTCCAACACTTCATTTTTTTCTCTAAGATTATACAAATTTTCTTTCTTGTTTTATATTTATTTTCTCCACTTTTTTTTTGTAGGTTAATTGAAAATGTTTTCATTCACCCATTTAATAATTAATTATGATTTTCCCAAATGATATTGAAAAAATGCGATATAAACATAAATATCTTCATAAAACAAGATTAAGTTTGCTATTTCATATTTCCGAGCAATATTTTCAAGTAATGGCTTCTCGCCATATTTACATTCATCTACAGATTTTCTACTAATTCCATTCAAGCTATCTATAATATTGAGGTTGGCAAGAGAGTAATTTAGGTTTTTTATTGTGAAATAAAATTTAATTTTTACTATACAAAAAATGAACTTTCATCAGTCAGTTCGATGACGTTTTGCCATCTCTCTGGTAGCTTCATGATCCCGGGCTCATAGAACTTCTGGTCATTATCAGCAAAAAACTCAACCAAGTGCGATTTGAGGTCATCGTTATTACTGATTTTTTTACCATTTAAGAAGTTTTGTAAACATCGAAATGAATGATAATCCGATGGTGCTGCATGGGGGATGCGACATCACTTTCCAACCAAGCTCCAATAGTTTCGTACGTGTTGCTAAAGATGTAAACCACCATAAACTTCACATCTTTGTGAGCCTCAGCCGCTTTCTTGCCTTTATGAAAATAAAAAAGTAAAATGTGTTGAAAATGCTTATTTTTGTACTCAATTTTAAAACTGACCGTAAACTGGTAGTTATAAATAAAATTACAAGGAATTTCTTTCTATAGCAACCTAAAGGCTTCGACTACCAAATCTCAAAACAAAATAATCACTTTCTTGCATAATATGTTTACCGATATTAATATATCTAAGCTCTATCAACCAACTAGGTGCTTGATAAGTTAGCAAACCCTATTTCTCACAAATTGTATATAAGTAATTTAGTTTGCTTATGAAACATAGAATTTTTATTAATAAATGGTCATTAAAATCTCGGTCAAATCATTCAAAAAACCTAACCAAAATTTTTCTGAGCTATACTACAAACTTACACAATGGCAGAAAACGCAGAGAATTATTTAAGATTTAAGCTCAGATAAACACTTGGTCATAAATAGTAAGTCGTAAACAAGGTAATTTGTAAGCCCGTAGAGGAGTGATAAAGTTTAGTGAAGTACTTAGGGTTTTATGTCGTCTACGTTTGCGTTGGTGGTTAAGTTTTAGTGCTGGTGGTGGCCGCTCTGTGGTTCCTTCCTCAGACCCATAGCGACACAACTACCGTGCAAAGTCATTTCCGATTAATCTGTCAACCACAATCTCAATAACCCTTCCACACGAAAATTTCTCATTTCATCGTATAGCGCCATCAAATTAACTAACCGACTTACGGAAAATATACAGAGCCTCCCCCCAACCCCGTGTACATTCTTTGCGAGAGTTCGGCCAAAGAAAGTTCGAAATTGAAGGCAGGGTAGCTTAGGTCGCTATCATTTTTTTTTTTTTTGCAGTAAACTATCAATAATTATATTAGCCCCTATTATTGCTATATAAGTTCTTTATTGTGCTAAATTACAATCTGCCTTATTAGGCAATAAATAATTGAGATAAATGAATCTTATTCAAACCATATTTACAATTCTCATTCATACATTATTTACAAACAGCCCAGGGGCCTACCAAATCCACATGGTTGTCACCTCCCTCGCATGCGAAAGAAAAAGCGGAGTCTTGGGAAACACCCACGCTCCTCCGTCAGCCGCGTCTCCGGATACGAGCTGGCGGAGGCTGACCAAGAGCGCGAGAACCACAGACGCTCAGGACATGATTGGCTACGGCCGTTTTAGTCTCCGATGATAATTTTAGGAATGAGTGACGTAGTGCAGTGACGGGATTAGGGTTGTTGGATAGGTTACTATGGAATTTCATGAACTTGGAAGGGATCAGTACAATAATGTAGGGTATATTAAGATCGTTATGAAGGGGTTTGTTGCTGACGTAATAAGGGGCATTTACTATTGTTCTCAGGACTTTTGATTGAAAGGATTGGATACGCTTGATGTTGGACTTTTTTGCTGTCCACTATAGCTCTATTCCGTCCAGATTGGCTTGAATATAACTTTATAGATTAGTAATTTATTTTGTATTGAGAGATGGGATGTCCTTTAAAGTAGTCTGTACAGTTGTCCAAAGCGTCTGTTTAGTTCTTGTCTTTTTAACCTCGCGTGTGGGTTCCAGGTCAGCCGTTTGTCAAAATGGAAGCCTAAGTACCGTACTGCCTCGGATACAGGAAGAGGAATGGAATTTAAAAAAACTGGCGAACAAGACTTGCGACAGAAGGTAAAGGTAATGTGGGAACATTTTGCTTCATTAACTTTGATCCGACATTGGTTGCACCAATACTCGATCTCGTCAAGGTGTTTTTGAAGGGTAGTCCCCATTAAATAATTTAGAACCCACAAGGCACATAGTGTTCTGCTCGAGTGAATTGTATTTTTTTTTTTAATTTCTATATTGGGACCTGAAGATACAAGACCTCGTGCAAAGCACTTGAAGTCTTCGTCTCCTCACAGTTGTTAGTATTTTTTACCATTCTACCTTAAGAGGTGGACGATTTATTTGCAAATCGTTATTAATATATAAACAATAGCTTTACTTACAAATATAATCTGAATATTTGTGGTAGAAATTGAAACTCACCTGAAACAGAAAAAAACAAAAACATTTTACTCAAGTCTAAACAAAAATAACTATGAAACTTTTTAAGAGATCTTTTTTAAAAATTATTCTGCTAATCAGGGAATCTTTTATTTTATTTTCAATAGCACTGCCTAAAAAGTACAGTGTTCTTCATGCATTCGGATTATAATTACGCAGTTTCATATATATATATATATATATATATATATATATATATATATATATATGTGTGTGTAAGACAATTATTGAAGGTGGGCGAGAATAAACTGACATCATTTCTGTAAACAAAGCAATTTTATTCACTATATTTTATATGGTAACAATTATTCATATTATTTACACAATCTCACCTGTAAACAAAGAAACGACAATTTATAACTATCACTTCTCTATTCACAACTTTCGTTACGCAATATAACCTTTCTGTATCCTCTCATTTTTAGAATCTCGTTAATAGCTCCATCTAGTGGTGGTCAGTAGAAGGAGTGCAACAAATTCAAATTAAAAAAAGTATACTTTCTTTATATATATAGCTAACCTGCGCACAACGTTCACCCCAATTTTCTTGAATTCTATTTGGAGTATTGCCAAAAGCGCCGGAAACGAATCAATTTGTGAAGAAAAACAACCACCAGATAAGCGAATACATTTTGAACTTAAAGAAAACAGTTGCTATTTTTTGATCATATTCACAAAAAAAAAAAGCAGAATATGTAAACAACCTATTTATTACATAACAAGTGTGATATTTATGCTCTGAAAACACGAGCTGATCCGTTCGTTTTCAATCGTGAAGATCAAACTCCACGGCGTGTGCCGTAACAAATCTCGGGGTGGTCCAGGGTGGTAATAATTAGGTCTGGTCTTTGCAGTAGCGGGTTTCGCCGGTAGGGTGGTCCAGGGTGGTAATAATTAGGTCGGGTCTTTGTAGTAGCGGGTTTCGCCGGTAGGGTGGTAATAATTAGGCCGGGTCTTTGTAGTAGCGGGTTTCACCGGTAGGGTGGTCCAGGGTGGTAATAATTAGGTCGGGTCTTTGCAGTAGCGGGTTTCGCCGGTAGGGTGGTCCAGGGTGGTAATAATTAGGTCGGGTCTTTGCAGTAGCGGGTTTCGCCGGTAGGGTGGTCCAGGGTGGTAATAATTAGGTCGGGTCTTTGTAGTAGCGGGTTTCACCGGTAGGGTGGTCCAGGGTGGTAATAATTAGGCCGGGTCTTTGCAGTAGCGGGTTTCGCCGGTAGGATGGTCCAGGGTGGTAATAATTAGGTCGGGTCTTTGCAGTAGCGGGTTTCGCCGGTAGGGTGGTCCAGGGTGGTAATAATTAGGTCGGGTCTTTGTAGTAGCGGGTTTCGCCGGTAGGACCGTGTAAAACAACTTTTCACCAGTCAGTATGCCAAGTGCCATCACTGGAGAAGGTTCCGTTCTGTTTGTGCTAATTTATTTTTTCACAGTTAATTTCGGGGAAACCCGAACCTGGAAGCGTACACACAGTAAATCTTGTACAAATGGTACGACAAATCTCAGGCATTCCCCTCATCGACTGTTATGTCACATATATATAATCTTATCTTAACAAATTTATCAGTAACACCCTAAGGACTGTGTCTCATAACTTATAATAATCAGCCCTATTATAATTATCTTATCTTATCCTATTGGTAACTTATATTTCCTTCCCAGACCTCTATTCTAAATAATTGGATCCCGCGACCTTTTCTGTCTGGCCTTTTCCTGCTACCCCTACCCTAAGCTTTTTCTACACAGATAGCCCTTAGGCATAAGACAGTTGTTGCTTCCTCACGGGTCTCAGTCACCATTGAGGTCTCAGCTTGTAACCATATATAATTGTACATTTGTGTTTTATACCAAATAAAGTTACTTTTTAAGAGTTATTGAGCAACAGAAATATAATTGTCGACACGCCATTGGCAGAGGTCCCTCCTTCAGTATTTCGTTCTTTACATTGCTCCAAGTAAATGAATCGGGCAATATGTAGCAGCGACTTATGTACTGTTGAGTAGCCAGTTTTTAAAGAATGAAACGGTGAAACGCAAAAGCTAGAGATGGCTGAAATTATTTTAATATGAGTGAGCTTTATTCAGGTTTATTTTTTTTCCACAGATCCTGCTATTAAATATGAACCAAATCATAGGTTTGTATTGGTTTTATGACTACTATGGTGGAACAAATATGCTGCAAATATGATTGCATATGTAGGTTTTTGAAAGTAAAGCTTTGGGCTGTGCAATCGACTAGAATTAACAATTTTCTATAGGCACTTTACGAGATGCTTTCTTCACAACTTACTGTAGACTCAGAAAAGTTCACTTAACCTCATAGAGAACAATCATTAAACAAACTCAAAACGAAGCCGGTATAATATGGATTTATATTTTATGTTTTACGTCCTCTACTTGTTTAAATTCAATTTAGTGCATTTTATACAAAATTATTCCTGCAAGTAAAACTAGGGTATCGAAAAACAAAGCAAATTAAATCACGGCAGTTTTAATGACTGTGAAGAATTATAGTTTTAAAAAACCCAAAGATTAAGTATACACGTTGTTTAATCCAGGACGCGAAAATTTTTAATTTTAGAAGGCAAATAATTTTCTGTCATGAGAAATGTCATGTTTTTAACTCGAATCCAGGATCGGTACAGGCAAGGCCGTTTATCCTTGGATCGAAAAGTATATTTAAAAACAAGTCGCTCAAATTTACATAATAAATAGAAAAATTAAAGTTCATTTACATATTTATTTTATTGAATAAAATTCAGCCCTTAATTATTATTTATGAATTGCCTCATTGGTTCGGATCAATAGCTATTTTAGATGTTTGGCAATTTTTTAGTAATACCAAGTACCAAAAAAATATTGCATGTGGCAGAGTTTTTGTAGCAGCGGGTTTCGCCGGTAGGACCGTGTGAAGTAACTTTTCACCAGTCAGCATGCCAAGTCACGTGAGAAGGTTCCGTTCTGTTTGTGTTCATTTATTTGTGACAGTCCTTTTACGCCATCGTCGTTTTTGTGATGGCTGATTATCGTGAACAGCGCGCAGCCGTGAGGTTTTGCTTCCTCCGAGGGAAAACTGGCGCAGAAACTCTTGACATGTTAAAAGCGGCCTACAATGATGATACTATGGGGAACACTCAAGCACTTGAGTGGTTTTCTCGATTTAAAAGTGGGCAATTGTCAATTAATGATCAGCCCTCTCTTGACGACCTTCTTCGTACCGAACGAACGAGAAGATTTAGGGACGAGAAGGGTGGCGACGACTACGCTCCCGGTCACACAGCCCCCCCTGTGCGACCATTTTTGACCATAATGGTATGACCAATGTGCCCCATCCTCCATGACATGAAAGGAAAGCCTTTTGCGGACGTTGAAGACGACGGAGGCGCTGCCCGGTATCACATAAGAGGAATTAAAAAAAATATTACGAACAGTTAAATAAAAGATTGGACAAGGTATTTTGTAAAAAAAATAGTTCGGTTTCTTTTGGGTACGCTCTCTATATACAAAAAATAGTATTATATTACACCTTTTTATTTTAGGCTATTGCTCGTGGTCATTCTTGGACATGGAACGAGCTTTTGTTAGGACATGTAGTGCTACATGAGTCAATTACTAACATATTCGTTAGTCGCTCAATTTTTATTTTTTACAGATATGAACAATTTTTGGATATAAATGAATAAATAATTCCTAGGATAGTTGAGTCTCCCCCTCCACATTGCTTTGAATAAGTATGGCTCAATTCCCCCCCCCCCTAACCATTTATTCAGATAAAATTACAATCTGCCTTTTTATTAGGCAATAAGTAATTGAGATAAATGTTATCATTCATACCATATTTACAATTCATCATTCACTCGCTCATTCATACAATATTTACAAACAGCCCAGAGTCCCCCCAGTCCACATTGTTGTCACCTCCCTCGCGTGCGAAGGAAGAAGCGGAGTCCCGGGAGAGCGGAGAAGTCTTGGAAAGTCCCCCATGCTCCTACGTCAGCCGCGTTACTGGATAAGAGCCAGCAGAGGCTGAACAAGAGCGCGAGAGCCACAGACGCTCAGTGTATGATTAGAGAAACTGTCCATTGCCAGGACTCCCACTAACACTTAATTATAGCAGGTCACGAGGTCACTGCCGTTTTAATCTCCGAGGAGGATTATAGGGATGAGTGGTGCAGTGCAATGACTGTGCTAGGGAATTAGGGTGGTTGGATAGATTACTATGGAAGTTTATGAACTTGGAAGGGATGAGTTCGAGAATGTAGGGTATATTCAGATCATTGTGAAGGGTAAGGCTCAATTCAAGTTCTTATAAAAACATACAAACGAATAGAACTAATCCGTGAAAAAACTACTAATAATGATTTTTTGATTATTCACAAATTGAACGATGGCTATCAACTATTCCTCGAACTCTGAGCCAAACACTAAATTGAAATATGTGAAATTTAATCAACAGCCGTGCGAGAGTGAGAGATGAGCCGAGGTATTGCTGTGGGTTATATCTGCGAATCGGCAGTGATCAATTTAATACCGCACGCAGTCACAGTTATTAATAACCTGCGATTTGTAACTACTAGGGGGGGAGGGGAGGCTTTGCGCGAATGCAAGGGCTTTGGAGAGTCCCCGCCTAAAGCGGCTTTAATACGTGACTTCCAGATTATCACGCTATTAGTTCATTCCCTGTATGCGAATATCCACACATTTTTCATTAACACATCATATTATCAAAATAATACAAGCAAGAGGAATAATACGTTTCGATACTAACTATCGAGAAAAAAATCATGATAGTTTAGTTATAAATACCGTAGAATAGGATAGAACTTACTACTCTCTCCAGCATCTCATCACAAACCCGGCTATATCCCTTCGGCTGAAACTGTTAATATATAAGAGCGTCCTGAGGCCAGCTCTACTGTTTGGGACACCACTCTTCCGATTCCTACACACTAGCACCATAACTCGACTCCAGAGCTTCCAGAACAACATCCTGCGCACCGCACTATGGCATACCCCTTTTTGTGATATGAAGGCTCCCGACATCCACGAAAAGTTCGAGGTCCCCACCATCACCGAAGCCATCCAAAGAAGACACATCAAATTCTTCGACTCGATGAAATATAGCCAGAACCCTCTATTCCGAGACATGACACCCCCACCACTACCGGCAAGATGGCAACTCAACAATCTCGAAGGATAGCCTTTAAGGATTTATCTCGAAATGGTAGCCTTGGTTTTAAATCTTATGGGTCTAGTACCGTAGATTTAGAGTGGGAGCTTCTCTTCTCCAACCGATGTAAATAACGGCGATGAACCCTCACAGCCGTCAAATAATCATTATTTACATTTCAGTTGAGTTCAGTCCGGTGACATAGACAAGTTGTGCTTGTACACGGACTAGTAGTAGTCAGTCAATACAAACAAGTGAGTGATTGTGTTTGGACAAGTTGTTTGTTGTTGGGTCAACCGCTTTTGTATGCTTTCCGAGGATTCCAGCTATCCATTCCACCATTTTTTTTTGGTTGTTTATCTGTCATTATTTATTACAACTTTGAAAATGTTGACAACCTACCATTAACGCCGGTTGATTTATTGAGGCTGAGCAAAAGTACAAAACAGTACAGCCCCTCCATTTAAAGGCAACTAGTACCAATAAACAACTTACAAAAACGAAAAAAAAATTTTGTTCCAAATACGAGGAAAGATTGAGAATCTACCAGTATTTTAGCAGATGGTGTGGTTTTTACCAACAACCTGCCATCTCTCGCGTCTTTGCTGTTTGACGCGTATTCCCTGCATAACCTGTGTACTTGCGGAAGGGCGAACTTCACCAACTATCGGCGGTTCTAACATACTACTGTTCATTTCTTTAAAACCAGAAACACGGCACAGAGGCCATAATCTCTGAAAGTGGAAATATGTGTTAAAAAGTGTTGGGTTTTTTCAATTTAATATTTTGTGAATATTAGCTATAGATTATATGTACGTTTTGTTTAAAAACATATATTTTATTAACATCTTTTATTTCTATGAATAAAGATTTTTGTCTATAATTTTATTTATTTTAAATACTTATATGATTTTTGTTTCATTTTAAGTTTTATGGATTGTTCCGGAACTAATTTCAATTATTATTATTTTTATATCACTAGTACATGGGGCTATATAATTAGATTGCATATTATAATTATGCATGTTTAATGATATACTGAGTACACTAATAATAATACCATAATACGCGGCTGACGGAGGAGGTGACAACCATTCTTGCATTCTCGAACGCGGAGCGTGGGGGACTTCCCAAGACTCCGCTTCCTCTTTCGCATGCGGAGGAGGTGACAACCATGTGGACCTGGGAGGTCTCTGGGCTGTTTGTAAATACTGTATGAATGAGCTAGCGAATGAAAATTGTAGATGCGGTATGAATGAGATCATTTATCGCAATAATATATTGCCCAATGAGGCAGATTGTAATGTAATCGGGTAGGTGAAAACCGTCCGGATCCCAAAGGCGAGTGTGAACAGGAGAGAGGCAGACTGGATTGCCACAGGATTGCTGTTAGGGAAATTTGCAGGGCCACGGCAACCGTCGTCCGCGAAGGAGAGGTCTCTCCCAAGGAGGTGCTAGTTTTAGCGAGACGAAGGCAGAGATTCCCACTAGGAAGGTGTGGGGTCTGACGACGCCGGACTAAAACATATCGAGGTTAGGAGAGAAGAGATGTAGAGGTTTTTCATAAAGAAGCAGCCAGGTTTTCAGAGTTTATGCGGGGTAGCCACATAGTTGCCAGGAGAGAATGATTTACAGGAGCTAGACCCCGGCTTAAATACCCATCTAGCCTTGCCCTTAGTCAATCATCATTAAGATTGGTGTAACCAATGATGTGTGGTTTCTTCGTCAGGGTTTTAGCCGAGGGTCTAGGGCCTCATACCTGGGACTGACAGCTGGTGTCCCATCTCATGTAACTACTTGGCACCCCGCATTTTTTATTGCTTAACACTTTTACAATGATTTATATTTAGTTCATGTTATTTACATTTGTTTACTATATATATACAATTGAGTATAGGGTGATTTATCTTATGTAGTTAGCGGTCGCTACAATAACTTTGATGCATCTCACATGACTTTATTATTGACGTACTTTATGAATCTATGGGGATCCTCTAGCAGGGACAGAATTTGTTAAAACATATGTTGTCAGGTTTTATTAGTGACAAAGGGCCCACTCTCTCTAAGTGGATCTGAGTGAATCCTACACCGACTACGATTGCTTCTTCTGCTCGTCTAGCAATTCTTTACTTTATAGTTGTGAGGGATCTTTATAGTTTATTGAACCTAGGTTAAAGAGATAGTAGAGTTGATGAGGCACAGAATCAATCGCCTTTCATTTTCTATGTAATTTAATATCAATAACATAATGTAAATATGAAATGTGTTTTTTTACAAAAGTCTTACAAATTTTTTTTATAAACACTCCTAAAAATTATTAGCTTATAACTTATGGTTTAGATAACAGCATGCTAATAGATTTTAACTTTAAATAGAATCTCAGGATTCTATGTTTATGGATTGTTCCGAAAAAAAAGTCCAATTATTATTATTATTATTGTTGTTATATCACTAGTACTTACATTAAATATTGTACTGTTATATTATACACTGAGTGCACTTAATGGTATTCGATGCCAATCTCTATTAATTAGTTGTCTGTCCTGGCTGACTCGAGTTCAGTTCCTCCCCTCTATTCCATTAGAGGTTTCTAGCGCCTGCTACCTTTTAATTATTAATTAGTCAATTTTAACGCGTTGGTTGACACCTTGGTTGGTCCAGTCAGTAGTGATTCCATTCAGAAATGGGTTGCTCCCAGTGTGATACCACGCCTAGTCGAAATAGGACACTAAATAAAATTGTTAATTGGAAATTAATGCCTTCGAACCCGATACGATATAACGATAACACTTGAACCCTTCCAGTAGATGCACTCTAACAAATGGTAGGAGTGAAACCAACCGTGCTTGTGCATCACATATGCATTGTTATCACCAGGCAGCACACCAGGTCATGTTCAATATTACTCTCAGCTGTCTTATCGACTGGCATATGTTAACGCGCTTATCGTATTTGCACAAACTTCATTTTAAAAAAGAATGAAAAAAATAGACAATACCCCGTTTCTAAATATTGAGGTTGTCAAGAAAGTAATTTAGATTTTTTAGTGTGAAATAAAACTGAAATTTTTTCAATACACAAAATGAACTTTAATCAGTCAAATACCTTCCATGCTGTTCGATCAAACTTTCTACCAAGTCCTAATAGTTAATATCCTGTTGTTTTTTAACATCCAATGATTTATAACATCCTGAAATGTTTCCGTTAGAATCTAAGACCCAACAGGGACTTATATATTGAGGTTGGCAAGAAAGTAATTTTGGTTTTTTAGTTTAAATTAAAATTTAATTTTTTCTATACAAAAAATGAACTTTAATCAGTCAAATACCTTCCATGCTGTTCGATGACCTTATGCTATCTTTCTGGTAACTTCATGATCCCGCGCCCATAGAACTTCTGGTCCTTATCAGCAAAAAACTCAACCAAGTGCGATTTGAGGTCATCGTTATTACTGATTTTTTTACCATTTAAGAACTTTTGTAAACTTCGAAATAAATGATAATCCGATGGTGCAAGGTCTGTATGGGGGATGCGACATCACTTCCCAACCAAGCTCCAATAGTTTCGTACGTGTTGCTAAAGATGTGTGAGGCCTCGCATTATAATTATGGCTTTCATTTTGACATCATCAACTTCACAACGGTGGTCATCTTTCAGTAACAAATCTCCAAAAGGAAATTTTTTAAACCAATTCTGACACGTGCGTTCTATTAAACAATCAACACCATAAAGTTCGCATATATCTTTGTGAGCCTCATCCGCTTTCTTGGTTTTATGTAAATAAAAAAGTAAAATGTGTCAAAAATGCTTATTTTTGCCCCTCATATTAAAACTGACCGTAAACTGACAGTTGTAAAGAAAATTACACGAAATTTGTTTCTGCAGCAACCAAAAGGTATCGACTACTAATTCTCAAAAGAAAAAAAATTGTAACATTGACAAAAGAATAACGGAACAAACATAACGCTATCTACTGGTGCAAACCGAAATAACTTTCTTGCCAACCCAATTGCTCTATTTCGTTTTGTTCTTAGTTGTTTGTACTCCAGGAATATTGCACTCATCAAAAAAACATTTTCAGTTTTCTCCTAGTCATTAAAAATCAATCCATTTATGCCAAAATAGAATAATATTTTCTGGCATCCAAGACAACCCATTTGTTCATAAGACAATTGCCAGATTCAAAAGATTGCCCAGAATTCAGCAATTTTATTTTAGCCAAAATCCAGCCACTCCAATGGTCACATGTAGTCTTGGTAACACAAGGAAAACATACAATAAGTGAATGACGACAGTAATTTCAATTTGATTTAAAGCGTCGTATTTCAGACGTCTGTGTATAAGCAGTATACGTTGCAAAGTCCGAATTACTACACACTACATTCGAGCAGCGGAGAAACAGTAAACTACACGAGGTCTTTGAGCTGCCTACGGTGGATGAATACATTCACCGTAGACATATCAAATTTTTCGACTCCCTACAATACTTAACAAACCCAGTATTTAGCACGATAACCCCCGTTCCGTTCCCCTACCGAGAACGCAGTCAAGGCAGGAACGCTTTAAGTTATAAGTTTATAAGTTTTTTAGTATGTAAGTTTTTATTTCCCAATTTGTAAACCGAAGGTGAGCCCCATCACCTAGTCCAGTCTATTGATTTGTAATTTTAACTTTAAAAAGATAACTGTTTTTGTAATTCTACCATCCTTGTAATGCATGTTATGCTATGCAGGAGCCATAAATCTGTCAATTTGGTCATGCTACTGTTTATTTGTTAAAAATGTTTGAATAAAGGGGTTTTGAAAAAAAGTCCAAATTAAAAAAAACATTTAGAACATCAAGAAAAGGCCAATATGGTACTTCCTTGTCAAAATCATACTTAATTTTCAAACTCTCGGTGAGGACAATGAATATGTTTAGGGACTTCATCATTTGTACAAATTATCTTAGGAATATCTTTAGAAATTCACGATAAACCCGAGATTTCACGAGGTGAAAATATAGTCAATATCTAAAGATGTCCAAGAGCTGATGGTTAAACGGAACTAAGATTGTTTTTGAGGAGTCAAATGTTCCGTCGGGAGGCAGGTTATTGACTAGGTTGCAAGTGTTAGCGATATGTAAAAAATAATCATGTAATGCATACATTTGTAATTGCTAATATGTCAGAATTTATTATCATAAACAGACAATAAGAAGTATTGTATTAGTAGTCGTAGACTTTGTAACATAACTCCAATGAATGGACAATCAATATGCACGGTTAGTACGGAACATGCATGCATAAAGAACACACACGCGTGCTCGGACAACTCAATTATATGAAGGAGGGCTTGATGTGACATTAACAGATTTGGGAACGTCTCGTAAACGATTGCACGATCTACTACGCTCCATGCAGTACCCTTATCAGGAAGCGTGATACGTCAATAATAAAAAACTGACCAGATGGCCAACAGCGGATCTGTTGAAGAGTTTTAATCAAACATGTGCTTAAAAAATACTATATTTGTAGAGATTAGACAGGAAGTCCAGCCGTTATTAGTTCGTACAGCAGCCTTTGAGTAAGGATGGTGCATTCAGTGCCCACTCCTATCGATTCTACATGTCGAACGAATTGACCTGTCTTAGGTACATATACAATCGTACAAGCTGGGCAGTCTGGCTTCGTATATGTCTACACTGCTATGTTATATATGGCTACAGCTTGTTATGTTTGAAACCAGGAATCAAAGTGAAAAAAATTGCAAAAGGTAAGCCGAGTCAATAATAATTTACTTGATATCTACGATGAAACCAAAATCATTTATATATAAAAGGTGTCCCCAAATTAACGCAATATATTAATTTGCCGCCATTTGTGCAGTAAAGTGCTGGCAACCCTAAAAAAAAAACAATTTGACAGCTGACAGTTAAAGGTTAGTAAAAATGGAGCGTTACACGATAGAAAAACGTGTCTCTATTGTTGAACATTATCTCAAAAATAATGAAAGTTTGGCGGCCGCAGTTCGAAAATTTCATACAAAATATGGTCGGAATAGTCTTTTGATTTCATCAACTGTGAAGAGATTAATTGAAAAAATTAGGGAGACTGGATCAGTTGGAGACACTGAGCACAATAGTCGTCCAAAAACAAGCCGTTCAAATGTCAATATCGAAGCAGTGCGTGAGAGTGTTGTTGAAAACCCAGGAACATCAATTCGGCGTCGTAGGCAAGAATTGCAAATTTCAAGAAGCTCTCTACAGCGTATACTCACTAAAAATCTGGGTCTCTATGCTTACAAAATTCAGTTAACACAACAATTGAAGCCTAATGGCTTTACACAGCGAAGAGAGTTCGTTGAATGGATTATTGAACAACAAAAAGTGGATGCTGATTTTTCGAGCAAAATTATCCTAGGCGATGAAGCACATTTTCATCTTGATGGCTTTGTTAATCAACAAAATTGTCACATTTGGGGTTCGGAGAACCCACATGTGATTGTCGGAAAACAAATGCATCCACAACGTGTCACTGTTTGGTGTGGATTTTGGGTTGGAGGCATCATTGGACATACTGGTGCTCGATATCGCGACATGATAACACAGTTCTTTGTGCCGAAATTGGATGATATTTATGTGGCCAATATGTGGTTTCAACAAGATGGTGCCACATGCCATACAGCCCATGAAACAATTCAAATACTGCATGAGACATTTCCAGGTCGTGTACTCTCTCGTTTCGGTGATCAGAATTGGCCCCCTTGATTGTGTGATTTAATACATTTAGATTAGATTAGATTATTTGAAGTCAAAGGTGTATGTCAACAGGCCTACATCCACCCGTGCATTAAAAGAGGAAATTCAACCACATTTATGCCAAATGGTCATGGAAAATTTCGACAAAAGAGTGCGTATGTGCCAGCAAAGTCGTGGAGGCCATTTGCCCGATGTGTTATTCCATAAATAACCTTATCCTATTTACTTTATAAGTCAATAAATAAATAACAACAAAAATACTAAAAACGGTGTTTTCTTTCTATTTAAATCAAATCTTGCGTTAATTCTGAGACACCACTGAGATCCTTTTGACTCTACATATATATTATTCAGGAAGATCCTATTTCGATTGTTATTCGGTAAATGTAATGGCCTGTTTGGTTCTAGATGTTTGAAACTAAACAAAAACAGCTCTTTATGTTTGAAACTAGGAACCAAAGTGAAAAAAATTGCAAAAGGTAAGCCTTTTTTTGTTCGAAAAGGGCCAACTTGCCTATTAATTTCAATGCGTCTTTGTGCATTAATGTTCTAGGGTTCGGGACTGATATCCCTGCATTGGTTTTATATAGTTAAAACACTAAACTGCCTACGGCTCTATAAGGTAGGTTGATCTGCTTATGGTTTTGAAAGATACTCGTCTTTGACTCGGCTTTTTACACTTTCCGATCTACCTTTGACCCTAGGTATTTATTACATGTATATGTATGTACCAATACGCTTAACCAGGCTCTTCTGCATACTACATAGATCGTACTAGATACTCCCACTGACCTGCCTGTAGCCTCCGTACCTGAGGGCACGGACCAGCCTGGCCGCTTGAGAACAGTCAACGTGAACCACTCGCCCGTCCTCGTACTCCATCACTGCCGCTATTCTCGGCAGTGGCCGGCCCCCTCCGCTGCGGTACCTCCTCTTATCTTAATATAGACGCTCACTCACACACGCACTGTCTACTGTCTACATCATCTTCGGGTATTTCCGGATCCTGTCCGAAATCCGGACCGAATCGTGTTAATAAAAAACTAAGAAATCAAAAGTCCTGAGAACAATAGTAAATGGCCCTTATTACGTCAGCAGTAAAACCCTTCATCACCATCTTAATACACCTTACATTTTCGAACTCATCCCTTCCAAGTTCATGAAATTCCATAGTAACCTATCCAACCACCCCAATTCCTTACCTGTCAATACACTACACCACTCATCCCTATAATCCTCCTCGGAGACTAAAACGGTAGGGGCCTCATGGCCTGCTATAAATACATGACACAATAGTAGATGCCTTTTATTACGTCAGCAACAAAACCCCTCACAACAAACGTAATATACCTTACATAATTTAACTCATCCCTTCCAATTTCATGTAATTCCATAGTAACCTATCAAACGACCCTAATCCCCTAGGACAGTCATTTGCACTGCACCACTCATCCCTACAATCCTCCTCGGAGACTAAAACGGTAGGGGCCTCATGGCCTGCTATAAATACATGACACAATAGTAGATGCCTTTTATTACGTCAGCAACAAAACCCTTTACAACAAACGTAATATACCTTACATAATTTAACTCATCCCTTCCAATTTCATGTAATTCCATAGTTACCTGTTCAACCACCCTAATCCCCTAGGACAGTCATTGCACTGCACCACTCATCCCTACAATCCTCCTCGGAGGCTAAAACGGCTGTGGCCTTGTGACCTGCTATAAATGCGTAACAGTGGGAGTCCTGGCAATGACCTGTTTCTCCAATCATGTCTTGAGCGTATGTGGGTCTCGCGCTCTTGGTCAGCCTCCACTGGCTTGTGTCCAGTGACGCGGCTGACGGAGGAGCGTGGGGGACTTCCCATGACTCCTCTTCCTCTTTCGCATGCGAGGGAGGTGACAACCATGTGGATTTGGGCGGCCTCTGGGCTGTTTGTAAATACGTATGAATGAGCAAGTGAATGAAAAATGTAAATATGGTATGATTGAAAACACTTATCACAATTACTTACTGTCCAATGAGGCAGATTGTAATTTTATAATAATAAAGTTGTTTTATCATTTGTAATGTACTATAGAAATTCATAATAATCACATTATTCCTTTTCTCCACCTTTAATAGTCCCCATTTATTTAATAAAATCTTATTGCCATGGTTCTTCGCACCCTTTATGATTTATTTCTCAAGCACGCTTATTCACATTAATGTTTTATCATCCCAATAGCTAGAGCTAACGAAAGGTAACATTAGAGTATTTGATTATTGTAGTGACCCTAACTGCATAAGTGTTAAATCACCCTATACTCTGGTGCATATATAATGTATTGTAATTAGATGTAAAACATGTTTTTTTAGTAATAAATCATGGAGAGGACGGTAGTCGTAAAACAAGTAATAGAGGGTCGAAGGTCCGGCTATAAACCTGAGAGGATAAGCCACCTGACTGTCATAAATAGACCCCGGTAGGCCTAGGGTGACAGAGATGTTAGGGTCTACCTTCCGGCGGTCATAAAATCTAAAAGCCATGCCATAAACAGTCCTTTAGGGGACGAGGGATCACGTACCTCGGCGCAGGTGTGACATCATAAACATACCCCTCTCAAGCCAGGCTCCGCCTTTCGGTAGGGGGGGGGGATGATATTTAAAACCAAGGGGTTTCGCCCTGTAAAGACTCTCTTTTGCAGTCTCCTCATCTAGACAGCCGCTATCACTCGTTCGCGATACGCCAGGGCCCCGGGGCCCTAGAAGTAAGTCAACTCAGTCTTCTACTAGTCTACACTATCTCTGCACCTCTGCGCCGTCGCCCTGTCTCACAGCCTCTAGCAGACCTTCTGACCACTTGTACCTATTACGCTGCCGGTCTCCCACCCGAACTCTGAAAACTGGTCTTATTCTTTATGAAACCTCTGACCTCTTCTCCTGAACACAGTGTATTGTCGGGACACATCCCTATCAATAAAATGGAGTCAGATATTAACGCCTACATGGAACATGGTCCATGTTATAAACTACAACAATCCGCACTTGCCACCAGGGCTAGAGTGATTAGGCACTCCCCTAGTGACACCACCCCGACAATTATTAATTGAGGATATTTAAAAAATACTTTTTTATCTATCTGACACGAATTACGTTTGGTGAACGAAAGGTGGACGAAATTTTCAATCCCTATATATAATAGAGTATATATATGATACTCCTAAGTATATTTCATTTTTGTTTTGAATTTTTATGTATTTCCTATCTATCTAGTATTATCAATCTTTATTAAGGGCTGAATTAAAGAGCAAGCTGGCATAAGGCCCTTTAGGAGTGTAGGTACTTTTACGACGGTTTAGCCTGGGCCCTGATTTTACATATCGCAACACCGACTTGACACATGGGAGGGTCCGGTCAGAAAGAAAAAAAAAAAATACTGACAATTTCGGTTCTCGAACCCATATGCATTTTAGTTGTCAATCAATAACTCCAACGTCTTCTTTCATAGGCATACATCGGTGTCTGTTGATGCACTAACAATGAAATATATTTACCCCAAATCTTGTCTTTAGAACGGAGTCCACTCATGTGACTCTGGGAGAGTCAGGTGTACCACACAATCATCTGATCTGCACCAGGAGATAATGAACAGGTGGTGAGTTAACGCTCATCACATTACACAGATATCCGACACCTCAGCAGGACATGCAATGAGTGTCGCAGTACAGTCTGTTCAAGAGTTCTCATAAACTAGACAATCCATGGACCAGTAGCCTGTCAAATCCATTAATAACTAAATGTTCATGCTATAGATTATCAAATAATTTGTTTTTTTAGGTCATACAAAAACGAATTAAAGGACTTAAAAAATGGAAAATCTACATAGAGTCGCTCATACTTCATTTCTAATGTTGCCTTTTTAATTTATCTTTTCAAAAAATAAACTGGAATGAGAAAAAAATAAGAATTATAAATTTTAAATATTTTCTGGGCTGTGACTACTAAATACTATATCATAAGTAAATATAAACAAAAGGCTAACATCATCACCCTTGGTTATGAATAAAGTTTCCATTGAAATACACATACATTTTAATTTGGCGAAAAATACAAAAATGAAAAACATAGCGTAGAGAGGGTATTTGAGCAATACTAAAACTGTTTGATTCCTCTACTTCTTGTAATTGTATTTCAAACTAAAATACTAAACAGTCATTTATAAATGTAACGGGATTCACCTTGCTTCTATGACAAACCCGGTGGTTGCTGAATGAAAGTAGAGCCTCTACTGCTGTCGCGTTCGCCAAAAATAAGAAGGAATCGAACCCGCTGAACCTCCGTGACCAGGAGGTCGCACAACGACCGCCCTGGTCACGACCCTGACCGCAGGCTGCATTCCTCATCCGACTGGAGAAAGTGCTCCGAGGTCTTTGGCATCTGCGGTCCCTCTCTGCGTAGTGGCGGGTCTTGTCTTCCTTCTTCAACGGTTCTCCTTCCTCCCCAGCTGTAGCTTTCATAGCATTATTAATCGATTTTCAATAATACCAGAGATAAGTGTTTAGTTCAATACGACATACAGACAGGCTTGGTATTTATATCGGGCGACGAACCCACCTTCGGCCTGGTTATTGATGGCCGTTCCCTCCTATCCTAATCTCCTCGAAGACATTGTGTCTAAGAAAGACGCAAATGGCCCCATTCAAGTTAAATAGCGATTCCTATCTCATCAAGTCTGTTCCGTTACGGCTGAAGTTCTTGTTTGATTTGTATAACTTATAGAACCCTAAACGATAAATATTATGTCAAAAAGACACGAATCATTCACCTCTCAAATTGATATTTTAGATAGATCAACACGGAGAAAACAAACATAAAAAGTATTTGTATAGACGAAAATCATTTCTAAACTACATATTGATTTGTAAACACATAGCAGGCATTGACTATAACCAGGTATTATGTACAGTATTTTCCAGTGTTTGGCATTGGCTCAGGAATCTTACATCGATGGTCATAGAGAAAAAGTAGGTGAGTCGATTGTCAAAAACCAGGTATTAGTAATTATAATTTAATTTATGTTTATTCCTATCATTTAACTAAACCCAATGCCAAAGGATAACGTCTGCACTTAAAACTAGACACGTAAATGGTTCAAATCTGGTCAAGCCTTGTGAAAATACGAACAGAAATTTGACAAATTTCAATGGAATTAAAAAAATCGTGACACTATTTTTGATGAGGAACTCAGTTCAAACTTTCTACCAAGTCCTAATAGTTAATATCCTGTTGTTTTTTAACATCCAATGTTTTTTAACATCCTGAAATGTTTCCGTTAGAATCTAAGACCCAACAGGGACTTATATATTGAGGTTGGCAAGAAAGTAATTTTGGTTTTTTAGTTTAAAATAAAATTTAATCTTTTCTATACAAAAGATGAACTTTAATCAGTCAAATATCTTGTATTGTCTTCGATGACCTTTTTCCCATCTTTCTGGTAACTTCATGAGCCCGCCCTCATACAACTTCTGGTCATTATCAGCAAAAAACTCGACCAAGTGCGATTTGAGGTCATCGTTATTACTGACATTTTTACCATTTAAGAACTTTTGTAAACTTCGAAATAAATGATAATCCGATGGTGCAAGGTCGGGGCTGTATGGGGGATGCGACATCACGTCCCGACCAAGCCCCAATAGTTTGGTAAGTGTTCCTAAAGATGTGTGAGGCCACGGATTGTCGTGGCGGAACCAAATATCGAGCTTCTTAACAAGTCCAAGACGTCTTATGTAATTTTCAATTGTTTTGTGTGATACATTTAACTGTTTTGCAATCTCTCGCACAGTTATATGACGATTCGATTCAATATTATAGCTCTCATTTTGTCATCATCAACATCAGAAGGTCGACCAGAGCGTTGGCCATCTTTCAGTGAAAATCTCCAGAACGAAATTTTTTAAACCGAATCTGACACTTGCGTTCTCTATTAAACAATCAACACAATAAACTTCACATATCTCTTTGTGAGCCCCAGCCGCTTTCTTGCCTTTATGAAACTAAAAAAGTGAAATGTGTCTAAAATGCTTATTTTTGAACTCCATGTTAAAACTAAAGGTTGTAAACAAACTTACTCTGAATTTCTTTCTATAGCAACCTAAAGGTATCGACTACCAAATCTCAAAAGAATCTACTTTCGGCAAACCGAAATCACTTTCTTACCAACCCAATAGACTATTTAATGAGGTAGATTAAATTAGGTTTGAGATGAAATCAACAGGAATTCTCTTTGTTCGAATTTTAAGTATCAAAAAAGAAATATATTGCCCGGAAAAAAAATGAAATGTAAAAATTAAAAAATAACACAGGTGAAGTATATGAAATGCCAGGTGTGGTCCTTGGCCTGGGTTTGACATTGACTAAGGGGTTTACTACTCCCCTTTATGCGGCTATCTCGCTTTTTGTTTTTAACGTGTCATGCTTTTGACACCATTTTTATTCAGCGGTTTCCTCATCGAATTTCTCTTAAAAAAGCAAAACTAAACTTGTACGACCAGTGATCAGTCACTGTGCCGGTTTAGTCATATGCACAACAGTATAGCTACATACTAATAACGCATTAGACATGAATGACATGCAACAAAAAGAATATCCAGTCATGCCTCTCCATATCGATATTTATGTTGATGGCAGTTTATTTAAATTAATAAATCCATACTTCAGTTCCTCCGGAGTTGTCATGGCTTGTCATGTAAGGCTCGCGCTTCTTGTCCAAAAACTTGAGGATTCGGGGAAGTCTATACAAAGAGTCTTTGATGTAGCTATGTACCTGTGGGATTCGTAGGTCCTTGTAAAGGGTGTCCCAGAATTAACGCAAGATTTGATTTAAATAGAAAACGCAGTTTTTAGTATTTTTGTTGTTATTTTTTTATTGAATTATAAAGTAAATAGGATAGGGTTATTTATGAGATAACACATCAGGCAGATGACCTCCACGACTTTGCTGGCACATACGCACTCTTTTGTCGAAATTTTCCATGACCATTTGGCATAAATGTGGTTGAATTTCGTTAATGCAGCGTTGAATTTCCTCTTTTAATGCACGGGTGGATGTGGGCTTGTTGACATACACCTTTGACTTCGAATAACCCCATAAAAAGAAATCTAAAGGTGTTAAATCACTCGATCTAGGGGGCCAATTCTGATCACCGAAACGAGAGAGTACACGACCTGGAAATGTCTCATGCAGTATTTGAATTGTTTCATGGGCTGTATGGCATGTGGTACCATATTGTTGAAACCACATATTGGCCACAACAATATCATCCAATTTCGGCACAATGAACTGTGTTTATGACGCCGAATTGATGTTCCTGAATTTTCAACAAAACTCTCACGCACTGCTTCGATATTGACATTTGAACGGCTTGTTTTTGGACGACCAGTGTGTTCAGTGTCTCCAACTGATCCAGTCTCCCTAAATTTTTCAATTAATCTCTTCACAGTTGATGAAGTCAAAACACTATTCCGACCATATTTTATATGAAATTTTCGAACTGCGGCCACCAAACTTTCATTATTTTTGAGATAATCTTCAACTATAAAGACACGTTGTTCTATCGTGTAACGCTCCATTTTTACTAACCCTAGACTGTCAGCTGCCAAGTTGTGTTTTTTTAGGGTTGCCAGCACTTTACTGCACAAATGGCGGCAAATTCAAATCTTGCGTTAATTCTGGGACACCCTATATAAGGTCATATTTCTGACATAGCGAGGTGCTATAAGTAATAAGTCGAAATAGTTTTCATTAAAAACTTTCGATTGTCGCTGGATTCGATTCTTTGGTTGTCCCATAACCTCTGTGGTAGCATGAGTCTCGTGTATCTAGGTTCAGTTTTTGTGCAAGAGGGTAGCAATATTTAGCAGGCTTTGTACTACGTTTGTTCAAGTACCTTTTGAGAATCAAGTTCACAATTCTTCATATCCGGGAAATAATTAATCAATCTGCGGTTACTTTTTAAGCTTTTAAATAATTTAGGAAAAGCCAAACCGGTTAACGGGTCTACATATGGCGAACTAAGTGTCAATTCATTCGGGATACTAATGTGAATACCAATATATAATCTCAAATTCATATACAAATATAAAATGTAGGTAATATATAAGTAATGTATCATTCCGTCAATACATACAGCTTTCTTTTACTTACTTTACTCCACGTTTCTTCGCTCCAGTCAAATAATTCTATTTCTATATAATATTCTATTTCATGGGCTGCCATTTAATTATTCAATTACCAATAGATTCCGTTTATCTATCAAAATCTGAGTGTAAAGCATTGGTTTAAAATTATAGTCAACAAAAAAATTTATTTGAAATTATAACTTCTTTATTGTACTAAAATTACAATCTGCCTTATTAGGCAATAAGTAATTGAGGTAAATGTTCTCATTTATACCATATTTACAATTTCATTTAATTCACTTCCTCATCCATACAGTACTTACATACAACCCTGAGACCTCCCAAGTCCACATGGTTGCCATACCTCCCTCGCATGCGAAAGAGGAAGCGAAGTCTTGGGAAGTCCCCCACGCTCCGAGAAGTCCCTCTGTCAGCTGCGAGACCCCGGATACGAACCAGTGGAAGCTGGCCAAGAGCCACAGACGCTCAGGACAGACTGGCCGTTGTCACGCATTTATAGCTGGCCACGAGGCCACTGCCGTTTTAGTCTCCGAGGTGGATTATAGGGATGAGTGGTGCAGTGCAATGACTGTGCTGGGGATTAGGGTGGTTGGATAGGTTACTATAGAATTTCATGAACTTGGAAGGAATGAGTTTGAGAATGCATAACAAAAAAAAATAAAAAAAAATAGGGCAAATATATTGAATTGTGTACTTACAGTATTTAACCCTTATTTTCTGGAACCGAAATTGACTGAGCGAAGTGCATAGGTTAGTTTTAAGTTTTTTTTTCTTTGTGCATTCAAATAATTTAAAAATATATTTGTGTCTCATTGGTAACATATTATAACATATTAATCATGTATAAGTTATGTTTAAAAGAATAGATTGCCGATGTTGCCATAATTTCAAATTTAATTTTTTGCTTGCACGATTGATTAAGATAGATTAATGACTAAAATATTAATTGAATTTCATTAATTTCGTAATTTAAATGAGGTGATCAATGGAAGATTTTTCTATTGTATATATAGAATAGTATGAATAAAATAACGAAGGATTTAAATATGTTATATGCTATATGTTATAACGTATGCTTACCAGAGATATTTCCTCACAAACCTCTGTTAATTTTAACCATCGCTCTTCCTACCACTTCCTGTCCTACCAAGGTAGCCGGGCGTCTTGTCCTTTGATCATCTCCAAAGAAAATAGTTTTTCTTGTATTTCCTTTTCAATCTGCGCTATTCCAGCCGGTGTAGTGTGTATGAGTATGCAGAAATCGCCTACCACGGTTTCTCTTGTGATTCTGGTCCAGGGAGTACTACTGACCAGGAAAGGTAGGTTAGGACGGGGGATGGGGGTAAACCCTGTTACTCCTTTCACCCCTATGCTTAGCACCGGTCTTACACCCAAAATGTCACGTTCGTAAGGACACCTGCCGGCTCTCGCTTAGTCAAATTCTATATACTTATCTTATTATTTCTAATTTAAATTTGCGCAGTGGGTTTTATTAATTAAGAGCTTTTTTTTAAGTGTTAACTGTTGAAAATTTCGATCTTCAAATTCCCCCCCCCTTCCTTTGGACCGAACATCAAAAGGGGTTTTCCCACAAGCAGGTGAAGCGTGCTCATGGGGATACGACGCCTGTGGTGCACGTATTCCGGTGCAATGGGATTGTTGACGCACCTTATGTTATTCTCTTAAAACCAAAAAGCAAAAACAATCTTTTCATCTGCTATTTACAATATTTTATACTAGCGAAGGAATTCTTACAAACTAACCTAACCTATGTACAATTTACAACCTTATCCTAAACTATCCTATTTACAATAAACTTAAATCTATGTTTACAAAGAGTGTGCATCCTCTTCCCCTTAAAATGACAGCTTCTCTAATATCCAAACTAGATCCTTCTTAGTCCAATCTTATCCAATGTATACAATGCCTCTACTCCGAACGAAGCAGAAAAACTATACAATATATATTGCCCGTGAACTTTCAACTGTGGACTGATAACAGTGATAAGATACAGACACTGTCTATAACTTGACCTCACCTGACCTGACCGCGAGCATGACCGGTACTGGCAAAATACACTGGATCCTGAGCTGATCTGATCTGACCGTACCTTGATTGTTAGTCCTCCTGAACTCGTGAAGTTTTCCACGCAATCCCACATGACCTACGTACTCAGGCAATCTTTGGGAGATCCATGGATTATAGATAATATAATGTTATAATATGACATAATATGAGTAGAAATAAACCCATTGCCCCTCATTTTAAGTGAATAAATATAATATGAGTTGAATTAAATGTAATAGGTTGAGGTGAGCCTCATCACCTTTATTAGTCAGTTCAGTCCTGTCACGTATTATGTGTATCATTATACTTGTTTATTCATTATATATTTTTTATAAAATAGCAAAACCTGTATATAATGTAGAGATACTACAGTAGATACAGAAATAATTTGTGAATAGATTCGCCGGAGGATCTATAATTATCTGTAAATTTAAAGGGGCTATGAAAAAAAAAAAAAATGTAATATGGTGGTAATAATGGAATGCTATCCATGTTAAGAAGAGAGACACTCTAGTTATAAATCGGTACGAGGCACTAGTATATTCAACGATAGCTGCAAGTGGTAAAATCAGATAATTTTTGAATATTAAGGCAATGCCCACTCGGTATCTCCTTGTACCCTACCAAAACCAAAGGTCTCTACCACGTATATAATCTCCTCAATTTCAAATCCTCATCGTCCTACCTCTTTCGGCCTCGGCAATGGGAGGAGGACCTAAAACGCGAAAGGTCACACGCCATCTTGGCTACAGTACTCGGCCACGTTGCCAACTCTCCGACAGTATTGCAGTCTCCGCCTCGCCCAGCCGCCAAACCGAAAAGACATTTAAACTTATTTTTTTCCCCTATTTGTTGATCTATTTAGAACGTTGAAGAACATAAGTCAAAACAAAATTCAAAGTTATTACAACAATAAAATCTCTGTTTGTATGACAGTTGTTCAAGCTTCTTCTAGAATTTAATAATTCATAAGTAACTTCCACAGCCCAGCTGTGGCATCTTCTGGCGTTTCATAGCAAAACAGCAATCATAAGTAAAAACAAATACAGGAGAGGCTTCAAATATTGGTGTCATTCAACAATCAACACTAGAATTACAAAGATATCTGTACGGATTAATTTCTGTAATTTATCTTGTATAAAAATCAAAATTTCATTTAAGCTTCAGTGAGGAAAGAAAAGAAAGTATAACGGACCCTACATTGTTCAAGTTTAATTGCGTTTTTTGGGGGGGGGGGGATCTCAACGTAATTATAGTTTAAGCAAAATGTAATTAACAACAGCCAATTTTTGGTGACGTATAACCCTTAAACATTTCAGAGCGATCGATTATAGTTATAGGGCCAAGCACTTTACCCCAGCAAACGTCAGCTTGGCATAAACCGAAGAAGTAATGAAGGTGGCAATCCTGAATAAAACATTTGGTCAGTTTTCTAAAAAGCCTAAGCCCCAACTCCAGGTGTAATGTCCTGCAGCTTTACGAATAATTAATAAAGAACAAAGTAGAATGTATTGCTCGTATCTACCCGCTATGAGTTACCATGACAACCAGTTTTTTTTTCATTATGTAGACGAGGCTTCAGTTAGTCTTTTGTCAACTGTTGTTGTGTGATACACGTTACGTTCAACTGTTTTTTTTAACCTCTGAAATGGAAAAGTACATATTCGTCACGTAATGCTTTGGGAATTTAAACATGGCAATAGTGCTGGGGCGACAGCTGAAAAAATATGCAGTGTATATGGTGAAAGACTAATAACTGATCGGGCAGTTAGAAATTGGTTTATAAAATTCCGTTCTGGAGATACGACCTTAAAAGACGAACCGAGGGCGACAACCTTTTAAAGGCAATATTGGAGCAAAATCTACGTCAATCAACAAGAGGTGTAGCAGAAAGGTTGAATACATCACAATCAAATGTTAACCGCCACTTGGAGAAATTAGGGAAAGTCCGCAAGTTAGGAGTGTGGGTACCTCCCAATCAATACAATAACTCAGTAGAACCTCAATCTATTCTTTCGGTCCATTTTTGAATAGTCTTTGCTGTAGATCATATTATTATTATTACTTATTTACTATTGAAGTTTTTTTAACTGTTTATTGCTGTTTACCCAATACCGTTCGTCGTGCTGACATTGTGCTGGGTCTTGTGAGCACAAAAACCAAGAATTGCTTGAAGGATTCGATTTCGCTGGGCAGATCTCTGCACTCTACTCCATCAGAGCAGCCCCCTGAAGAAGGGGACCCCCCCCCCCCCGCCGGATTTAATATATTCCTCCAAGGCCAAGTATTCTCCATCCAAGTGGAGAGCCATTTGCATTTATATTTCATTT